>CM046847.1:9718467-10233467 GCA_025618425.1 Heliocidaris tuberculata | reverse complement strand
GACGATCCTTTTTTTCTGTCTAGGTCAATCTATTTCACTACATAACATACCATTTTCTTCAAAACAGAAATTCTATAAATTCTCAATTTATCTAATCAAATAACACTAATGGATTCAGGGAAAATGGAGGAAAGAAAAAAGCACAACAACTTGGCAAGGACGCATCTGTACAAATGTATTCGATTCCGTCGAGTATCACGTCTCGTCTCAACTAATGCTTCAAACCCTCAGGCCTTCAATCACGCTTTCATTGATGGGGGCACAGACTAGGTAGACGCGTCTGATCTATAACGACCTCATCATCGACGAGCGCCACATCTAGGACCGTTTCTCGAGATAATATAAACATTTACGCCACTGCCCAGGATACAACTAGGAGGTAGAAATAACACACTTGACTCTACTAACTGAGAGATCTTGAGATGTCGTCTTGTTACATCTAATTGCATGTGTCATATGTTTATATTGGGTATGATATTATGACAGCAATATGAAATGATGTATATATACAAATTGTCAACGGTTTCTCAGAAGCAGAAGGAGTTAAGAAACCTTAACATTTTGATGGAATACCATGGTTCACAAATGCCTTTTACACGAGTGTAACACTCATACCAAGATGTTTTTTACATAAAATTCAGTACTCCTACAGACTATTTAAGATGACAATTTTTTTTTTCAACAACTAGATGTCACTAAATATACTGTTATTGGTATATATGCAGTAACTATTACTATTTTCCTGCTATGCTTGTTTGAATTATGTATGATATTACGACAGCAATATAAAATGATGTGTATACAAATTGCCAAAGCTCTCTTGGAAGCAGAAGAGTTAAGACACCCAACAATTTGCAAAAATTTTTATACATGTGTGTATCCCTTTCACCAAGATTTTTTCAATAAAATATCATTCAGTTGTCTTGAAGACTTTTTCAATAAGGACCTTTTCAGCAACGAGATGTCACTAAATATATTTCTACTGCAACAATCTCTTTAGAATATATATGTATACTATTTTCTTTTACCAAGCATTCAACATTTATTTGATCAGTCATTATGTTTATAAAACTACAAGGCAAGAAATTTTTTTAGGAAGTCGTATGTCGGTCAAGCTCACTGTATCATTGTTCCAGGAACAATAATTTGATCACACATGCACCTTGTTGTGACATCTATTTTTTTTTTGGCAGGGTAAAGAATGAAATCTTTTGAGAGATTCATTATTGAGTTTGTAATAAAGAAAAGGTATTTTGATTCACAGTATACTGCAAACACCATATTACTGTACAATTCACTTTTAGTCATCTCTTAAAAGATAAAAGTCTGCTCGGAAAATAAATGGTGTATTTTTCATACTCTATGTAAAGATTGGAAAGGAGAATATGTCAGGGGAGCGTTTCATCAAGCGTTTTGTCAGTGATTTTTATCCGACAACTGTTATAAGCTACTGAAATCCTTGCATCTGATTGGCTGAGAGCAAATTTGTCAGATAAAATTTCTGACAAGTCCTTTCATGAAACGCTCCCCTGATCTCTGCCTCAGCATATCACTAGTAAAAAGATATAAATTGCATTGAATTCACTTAACTAACATTACACTAGTGTCTCATTATGTACCAGTTCTGAAACAGAATGATATATCACTTTTATTGATCTAGACATCTATCATCAAATTGCTTTCTCTTTCAAAACATGCAAAAAGGGTGTTTATTGAATTTATAAAGTCCCTAGTGTTTGTTTTTTAGGCTCTTTTAGTCTACATCTGCATCTTTCATCATAAAGCCTCCATTATGTTATCACCCAAGTGTGAAAATCACATCTTAGTGCCTCACCAATTGCTTTCCGCCTTTTTTCTTATTACCCACAGATTATATGTCCGATCCCAATGTCTCAGCGCCGTGGGTGAACGCACCTCTCGCTCCGTTTGGAGCTCGGTGGGAGTGGATTTCGCCCAAACGTGACTGACGGGCCGGATCGTTCGCGTCTCTGGCGTCACTGTTTGCTGCTAATTCCCACCAAGCATTTCAACGTGATATCGCAAAACACGGGCGGGCTTGGAACACGAGACGAACGGGGCTTAAGTGCAGTTGTTATTCCTGCCGTCGGTCGGTCGGTCGGTACCACTCCGACAAGTGGGATCATGTTCAAAGGCTTTCGACAGACATCATGATAAAGAGTTTCTTTTAACCCTTTCATGACAGGAATTATTTAAAGGCCAAATTGATCACATTTCGTTCTTCAAATTGACAACAATAATATTTTTCTTTTAGTGCTACATGGTTCGAACAAAATGCAATGTCTTTGAAAACAATATACATCATTAGAAACTTAGTCGAAAAGTTGAAAAAATTGCAAATTTTGATAAAAAATAGTGATTTTGAACCTCTCAATGTGTTGCCAATTTAAGGATTATGAAGCTTATTCTCCTTTTTGAAATTCCTGGCATCAAACGCAATATGGTCAAGCGATAAAAATGGTCATAGTGTGTGTAGAAAATTTTGCTCTTTCTACTCAAGCGTCAGGTATATTTTTTAGAGCTCTGAATCAAAAGTTATTGAGCCAAACCACAAAATGTGGTCAATTGTCTTGAAAGGGTTAACGGCAGTCAGCCGGACCTTAATGCATTTGTGCTGGCATGTTTTTGAAGATATCGCCAAGGTAAAAACGTCAAATGGAGGTCATACGGAGAGCAAATTGAATTGAAGGATATGGTAGAGAGAGTACACATGACCCTGAAACCACAGGCTAGTAGAAAGAACTTAACCCATTACCTACGGGAACCGGACGGTTCCTGTGTTAAGCCTATGGGAATGAGATAATTCAGTCGTCAACGGGTTAAAAGTTCATGAGGGAGAGTAAATCTACAGGTACACTTCCTGCATGGTAGTTTTTATTCAACTTTTTTTTTTACCCTTTCTTCTTGACTTAGAATATAGTTACTCTTCTAGTTTAATGTTCCTATAACGCCCTATTGCACAGTTCAAAGATTATTGCAATGAAAATCACCCTAAACAAAAACTGGGAGTTAAATGAATCTTGTGACACATTTTGTCATTGATATTTGTCAAGCTTTATCATCTTAGATATTCCACAAATCTCTATTTCATGGCATGCATGATTGTCAAAATAATAATAATAATAATAGATGTAACTTATATAGTGCCAAATCCACTCTGTGGAGTGCTCAAGGTGCCTGTAGAAATTAATTAAGAATTAAACGGAAATGTTTTTACATGAGTTTTTACAATGAGTAAACAAAAAGAATTTCATCCTGTAAAAAAGGCCAACTGCCTATTAGGGCCATTTCTATGTATAATATTCTTAGAAGTCTAGGACCATATCGGGGGAAAACTACGCCTTTATGAACCCCCCCCCCCCCCCCCCGCACAAAGTATTTGTTTGGGAGGGGGTATTCCAGGGAGATAGTTTTCCTGCATGTATAATCCGTCTAGATAGTAAAAGTCAGCAAGAATATATGAATTTCAGAAATTTATCAGTTGTAAAAAAAAAAAAAAAAAAAAAATCTTTACCTTTTATGACAGAAGCATTTTTCTTCCTGAATATTAAAGATGGGTGCATCTTTCTAACAGCCATTTCAAATAATTCAATCACAATGATCAGAATTCTCTCTCTTATCTCATTTTTGCTGAAAGAAGAGGATATTTATTGGAGACTTGGGATAAAAAAACTGTCACCATTAAAATGCTAATTTTTCAATATGCAGAAAGAAGTAATGCCTAATAAATGTATGTTGGGATAAAACACAGTCGCCATAAAAATGCTAATTTTTTTTTAATGGAATACATCTTTATGAATAAATTTCTGTTAACACCATGCAATATTTAAGAAAAGCTAAGTTTTTAAAGTTTCATAATATGCATTCAATGCCCATTTTCTTTATTTTCCTTGTTTCTTTAATAAGTTCCAGTTTTGATATCTTTCTAACTCCGCAAGTTTTTTTTTCAATACATGATTTCGAGACTTTTTACACAAAGTTTATAATCTATCAAGGTCTGCATTTATGATAGACATGGCACATTAAGTTGAGTTGAATCCTTTTAAATACTATACATGTAAGGGAACTTAAAGATAAAGTTGAGTTCTGGTCATGCGATAACATTGTGAAAGAAAGTGTCCCAGCAATTGGGAAAGGTTGATTATATAGCACATAAGAATTGGTGTATGCTTTTGGAATCACCAAAACAAGAAGAAATCGACTCAATCCTGCTGAGAGTCACATGCACTGCACACAGAAATGTGTATATGGGACTACATACATATCTTCGGCCCGAACATTTCAGCTGTATCTCGTCATATTTCAAATGTGAGAGTGTTTGAAGAGCAATTGTTTTCAGGGGTCACTTCTACTATGATATTCTTCCAAACTGACATAAAAGGAATGAGAAAGCTCACAAATTATTTTTTTTTACCTTTCTCAGAACTCAACCTTCCCATTAATGCCTAATATATGCTTATTCCTACAGAACCAATATCTTGGTATATGAATATAATACCTATTATCTCCATGTTCTGTATTTCTTTGATGAGTTCCAGTTTCACATCTATTGCAATTTCACAATTTTGTTTTCAGACAAAAATCTTTATCTCACCATCTTTATGCTGCTTTGTTAGTCACGTTTCCCTTTTAATTTTTTTTCTGGAGATATACCCCCCTGAATCATATTTGCTAAAGCCTCAGATTAGCACTTGCTATATGATCAGAACATTTTCACGACTTATTCTCACATTTTACATATTAATGGAAACACCATCTCTGCTGCGTTAATTGGTATGCCTTTTTCTCTTCACTCTTGCAAAACACATCCTGAGAGCAAGAAGGGCACTGACTCATATAACTTTACATAGAGTTAATGCCCTTCTGGTTCTCAGCAGATGATGAGAAACAGAAATCTTTATACTGATCAACTAGTCATATTTCACTTTTTTCTAATTTTTTTAAAGAAAATTTTTTCCCTTCAGAATCTGATACAGACTATAAAACAGGTTGAGTTATGGTATTTACCAAAGCCTCCAATTCAGAAATAATATCTGAACAGAATGCAATATCCTAAGTTTTAATCTTGATGATTTAAAAAAAAAAAGAGAAGGGAGGAGAAATTGTTTCCATTCAATTTTATGGCAAGAATTTGACCTGTTGACTACTGAATCCTTTCCTTCCCAGAGGCCAAATACAGGGCAGCGTTTCACCAAGTGTCTTGTCAGTGATTTTTACTGACAAATTTGGTCTCAGCCAATCAGATGCATGGATTTCATTAGCTTATAACAGTTATTCCAACTTGTTATTGATGACAAGTTTTTATGAAACAGGGCCCAAGGGGAGCATTTCATCAAGTGTCTCGTCAGTGATTTTTACCAACAAATTTTCTCTCAGCCAATCAGATGCAAGGATTTCAGTAGCTTATAACAGTTATTGCAACTTGTCATTGGCGACAAGTTTTTATGAAACAGGGCCCAGGAACCACTCTGATCTTGTAGGTAGCAGGTTAATTACTTGTCCTCCCCTTTTCATAAAAAACAAATTATAAGAAGGTACAGTTCTGCAGACAAAATTCATGAAAAGATGAACATAATTCTTTTCCTGAGTATCCATGGCAACTGCATGTTTGACAAAGAATTTTTTCCCCTTAAAATTACTTGGAGAGCATGGCTTACTTATTTATCCTAACAAGCTCTCAGCAGAATGTCAAAATCAATAACAAAATTTCAATAAATTGCATTTTGTACCCTCTGGCATGACTAATCCATTATTGAACATCCTTGTATTTTTTAAAGGAAAGGAGTGACTATGAAACTGCACAAAATGTGAGAGAAAGATTCTGAAAGTATGGATTTTTCATGGCAAACTGGGGGGGGGGGGGGGTAATTGTTTTTTCTGAAGGTTCATTATTCTAAAGGTTCGTAATTCTAATGAAACACAAATTTTATAGCAGGGGGTTCATAATTCTGAAAATGAAAAAGGCTTTAAAATTCTGAAGGTTCTTAATTTAGAAAATGAATATGGTTCATAATTTCGAAAAGAGCCCTACATAACTTTTCGGAATTATGAACCTTCAGAAAAATTAACACTTTTTCATTTCCGGAATTATGAACCCTATTTCATTTCTGGAATTACAGACCGTCGGAGTAAAGAATCTTCAGAAATATTGGAACTTTTGAAAGAACGAAACTTCAGAATTATGAACCTTTGGAAAAACGACATGTAACCAAATCAGCCGATATAATGCCTGTGGTGAATAGAAATGCTGAATAACATGTGCCATTTTGTGTGAATATTAAACCATACTGCAGACAATCTTCCTAGCTCGATTAGAGAAAATGTAAATTTTCTTTAATCATTTAAATCTGAAGTGACATTTCTATGGTTACCAAGTGTTGTATGTCAAGCCAGAAAGTAGTGAAGATAGAATCTATAGAGGGAATATATCACCAGCTTCTAAACCCTAACCAGTAAAAGAGCAATGTACTTGAAAGGCCCTGTACTATTCCTTAAAAACAAAAATTGTCATTTTAGTTTTTTTTTTGTAACAAAATATATCACCAGCTTCTAAACCCTAACCAGTAAAAGAGCTATGTACTTGAAAGGCCCTGTACTATTCCTTTAAAAAAAAAATTGTCATTAGTTTTTTTTTTTAAACGAGAAACACACTCACACACGTATTGATATTGTCAAACACCATTTATTTAATGTATGATAAAAGAGCAATGTAGATGAAAATGCCTTGCTCGAGGGCATAAGTGACGTACCGTGGATTGAACCCACGCCCTTCACATTTCTAGTCAATTGTTTCAACCATATGACACTTCTACTTCATTAGTTTAAATGTCTGTTTTATTTGTCTTGAAAATGTAAGGAAAATCATCTTTGAAAACTCAGTCATTTCAGAACAAACCAAGTTCTTTATCAGAGCGTTCCAGCCATGCATACACTATTTTTTTACGCGTGTCAATGGATGAATTTAGAAATATGCCTTGGGCAATAATGGGAATTGCAATGCTGAATTAAAGCCTGTGAAGATCTAGAGTGAGTTTGAAGCTGTGTTTTCTCTACCACAGACTAAAGGAAAATCCCACTTTTCAGATCTGGATAAAAATAAGATTCTAGAATAAAAGTATTGAAGGTCTCACATCACCGATGAAGCAAGTGGACTATTAGCAGATGGGCGCTTGGCTCACTGATTACGTTAACACTTATTGTGCCATTTGGCACAGACTTTACACACACATCCCATAGACGAGTACCACATAGCATACAAAGAGTTAATCACGATTTGGTCCAATGAAAATGACTTCACTGAATTACTGCATGTGAAATACATCTAGATATATGCACGACTGATTCATAATCAACGAGCACACAATAATTTTGAAAAATAAATCAGTTTATCATGCTAATTTACTACTTAATCAAAATCAAACTGCAAAGTGCAACATTTTCATACATTGTTTCCCAGCTTCAAAGCACATGCCGCCGGATGAAATCCTTTCATGAATTCATCTCAATATAAAAAGGACACATAATGAACTGCATGAGGAAAATTTCAGCCACTCACTATGTTAAAAAGGAAGGAGAAAAAAAAAAGGCACATTTAATCCCATAAAAGTCCCTTTGCCATCTAAAGGCTGAAAAATCAACAAAGCTATTTGTATCCCTGGCAATCATTAGCAATAATGCTTCCTACATTAACATGAACGAACGCTAATGTAATGGCCATTATTACAGCTTTTTACAGATGCAGAGGCGCGAGAAAATAATACAATGCTATGCGAGCTTTCAATGCCGTGAAAGATGGGAAGCACTGGATTTCCACGTTTCATGAATTATCTCTTATAAGGTAAGAGTTATTTTTACACTGTTTCAATTCGCGGAAACAAGAGGAATGGAATACTCTTGCCGCAGCTGCAATATCATGGAGTACTGCAGAAGAGCTGGATTCATGCATTACACAAATCACCTCTTGGGGAATTTATTATCAATTTGCAAAATCTACAGAGAGAAAAAAAAAAATTACCATGGCAGCTTTAAAGTCACCAAACAATGTGAAAGTGCTGGATTCATGCAATAGTTGTCAATAGTTTTCATGTCACAACATATTGTAGAAGTGCTACAGGAGCTTTTACATCACAAACTATTGTGGAAGTGCCAGAATCATGCAATAATTAAACATGGCCTTTTCACCTCAGTTTTCAATTCACAAAAAAACAGAGAAGTAGAATACTTTGGTATGCCTTCCCACCAACAAATATTGGGACAGTGCCAATTCATGCAACAATTAATGATTGCCTTTTCACCTCTGCTTCCAAATCGCAGAAACCATATATAATTACAGAAAAATAACACTGGTTGCTTTAACCCTTTCAGGACAGGAATTATTTAAGGGCTCAATTGATCACATTTTGTTCTTCAAATTGGCAACAATAATATTTTTTTCTTTTAGTGCTACATGGTTCTAATAAGGTGTAATGCATTTGCAAACAATATACATGGTCACAAATTTTGTTGAAAAGTTTGTGAAAATGCCAATTTTGTTTAAAAATGATGATTTTGAAGCTTATTCTCATTTTTTAAATTCCTGGCATCAAACGCAATATGGTAATGCAACAAAACAACAAAAATGGACATAGTGTGTGTAAAAAGTTTTGCTCTTTCTTCTCATGCATCTGGTATACTTTTTAGAGCTCTGAATCAAAAGATATCGAGCCAAACCACAAAATGTGGTTAATTGTCGCAAAAGGGACAATGTCACGAAAAATAATGAAAGTGCTGGACTGACTTACCTGTGTGAATGGAAAAGTGACGGAAAGCTTTCTTCTCATGCATCTGGTATACTTTTTAGAGCTCTGAATCAAAAGATATCGAGCCAAACCACAAAAAGTGGTTAATTGTCGCAGAAAGGGACAATGTCACGAAAAATAATGAAAGTGCTGGATTAAAGACTTACCTGAGAGAGAGAGAGAGAGAGAGAGAGAGAGAGAGAGAGCAAAGAGAGAGAAATATGATATAAATGACATTTGAGAACAAGCAAATACAGTGGCAGTTAGGGGGAAGAAAAGGTGAAAAATAATTTGTGAGCTTTCTCATTGCTTTTATGTCAATTTGAAAGAATATCATGGTAGAAATGTCCACTGAAAAGGATAGCTCTTCAAATGCTTTCATATACCAAATATGACGAGAAAGAACTTAGGTGTTCGGGCCAAACATTCTGGCCACATGAATGTGCACTCCCATATAACCATTTCTGCATGCAGTGCATGTGCTTTTCAGCAAGATTGGGTCAATTTCTTATCATTTTGATGTTTCCAAAACCTCACAGTATAAACACCAATTCTGATGTAGACATGATCAGCCTTTCCCCATTGCTTTGAGACAGTTTCTTTCCCAACGTAATCACATGGCAAGAACTCAACTTTATCTTTAGAGGTTGAATCAAGATACATTATGAGAGAGAGAGAGGGGGGGGGGAGGGAGACAGAGAGAGGGAGAGGGGAGTGAGAAGAGAGAGAGAGAGAGAGAGAGAGAGAGAGAGAGAGAGGGAGAGAGAGAAGAGAAGAAATTAAAGTACATGTGATTTGTTCAAGATGCTTGCTTTTTGACTGACATCTTCAAATCAGGACACAATATTCAGAAATAAGGTCGAGTTTTGCAAAACTCATAAAAATATCCCTCTAAATTATACTGACACATAATAAAACTGATCACAGTCTGAAGTGATCAAGAAATGTTCTATCAGACAGAAAGGTAGTAGTTAACCTTCAGTCCCATCTATATGCATAGATGTGGGATAGGATCAAATTTGGATCAAAATGATGCATGATGGTGACATTATCAGAAAAGCAATAACTTCTCCAGCAGGTTGTCACCTATATAGCTGGATGATTGATATGAAAAAGAGAGATGTATCTGATAAGTTATCTTTTTTTTTCAGAATCATCTTTTCTTCTGTTACTCATAGGTTACTATACTTTGTACTCAGAAGCAGGGTGATACATTTATGACAAGCTAAGCTTTCGTCTTCCTTTACCGAAACAGATAAATCATGCAAAAGTTCAAAATATTGATTTAGAGTTGACATTTTAGAAACAGGAAAGGATGATGAAATCAGCTTGTGACATGAGGAAACGTAGGAAGTGGGAAAAACATGGAAGTACATGTAGAAAAGGGAATGTGGAAATAAGAATAAGGTAGTAAGGGTAAAATACAAATAGACAAGAATAGAAGGGCTAGGCAGTGGGAGGGAGGGAGGGAGGGAGGGAGGGAGGGAGGGAGGGAGGGAGGGAGGGGGAGGGAGGAGGGAGGGAGGGAGGGAGGAAAGAGGGTGGGATGGAAAGAGGGAGGGATGGAAAGAGGGAGGGATGGAATGAGGGAGGGATGGAGGGAGGGATGGAATGAGGGAGGGAGGGGAAGGAGGGAGGGAAGGATAGAGGGAGGAAGGGAGGAAGGAAGAGAGGAAGGGATGAAGGGAGGGACAGAGGGAGGAAGGGAGGGAGAGAAAGAGGGAGGGATGGAAGGAGGGAGGGACGGAAAGTGGGAGGGAGGGAGAAAGAGAGGAGAGAGAGAGAGAAAGAGAAGTCACATAAATCACAAAATTGATACAATACATGGATACCCTAATTAGTTAATGCCTTTTTTATCACCATAATATAAAAGCAGTCTTGACAACATCCCAAAGGACTGAATGCCTGCTATACAACTCAAAGTTTCCTTCTATCAACATTATATTATTAGGTTACACCTCCTAAATATATTGGCTCAATTCGATCCCCAATGCTTATGGAACCGCAGTAATGAAATCTTAAGTGGCAATAAAAACACCCTCCCCCAAATCTATTACAAGTTTTATGTCCCCAATATCCATTAGAAAACATCGACTTGATGCCGTCTACAAAAAAATAATCTTTATGTTCATACTCATAATGTTCTATATTCAATTTCATTTGCCTTGTAAGTTGATTGAATTAATTTATACTCAGAACACCAGAGAGCACAGCTAATTCTTTGCACACAATACCTTTCTATTACATTTTCATCTTCACTAAAAAACTTCAGTTACTACAAGTAACAGAGTGTCAGCCATGTTTAAAATGTCGCATTTTTAAGGAATCAAGGTTTTCCTATCTAATGCCATGCTGCTAAAAATCCCTCCTAATCTCTTCTGATGTTTCTTAAATGTCAGGAATTGGTGATGAGTTGGTTTTAAGTCCAATGAGCAGCTTTAGTAAGCCTCAAATAATATTTTTTGAGATATTTTTAACTTTAGTTGATAAATAGGGAGATAATCAGAATTTGAAGCTGTGGGAAATTTTTGTTACGTACGTCAGAGGAGGATACAACATTTGGAAGATGAAAAACAAAAAGATCCCTAGTCATGATCTTAAATGACATTTTGTTTCTTGTATTTTGTATTCCTTATTGAATTTGTCTACAGTGGATTTCAGTGCTAAATAGTGGTTGAGAATAGTTTCCTTTCTCCAAATGTATTTACAGTCAAACCTGCTTTAACGACCACCTGTCTATAAAGACCACAATTTTTGTTCCCTTAGGCCCTTGAAAAGTGCTTCTTATTGAAACATGTACTAGAGGAACGTGTATATAAAGACCACCTGCTCATAAAGACCACTTTTTTTGTCTCCCTTGAGCGGTCTTTATATACAGGTTTCACTGTATTTTACAAACTAGTTTCAATGCTGAATAGACCTGTTCACAAATATATTCAAATTTTATGCATACTTTTAAAACAAAGGTTGTTCTTGACAACCTGAAAGCTTGTCAGAGGCTTGTCAGACATAGCAACAAGTAATGTATGCAAACTGGATTCCAAGTATTGTAGTTCATTCATTAATAAGAGGTTAATGGAATACCTTGTTACTAGGTGCCCAGGAAAGAAACATCCATATATTTGAATAACTTTGTGAACAGGTCTATTGACAACATTATTATGTGTATGTTTCAAATGCAGATCACCATAATTGACAGCTATTGATTACTGAAGTCTCTCATTTCCATAGGCTTATAACCCACTGCCAAAGGGAACCGGGCGGTGCCTGTATTAAGCTCATGGGAATTTGAGAATTCAGTAGTCATCGGGTTAACCCTTTCAGGCCAGGAATTATTTCAGGGCTAAATTGATCATATTTTGTTCTTCAAATTGGCAACAATAATATTTTTCTTTTAGTGTTACAAGGTTCTAATAAGTTGTAATGTCTTTCAAATTGATATACATGGTTCAAAACTGTTGAAAAGTTGAAAAATTGCCAATTTTGATTAAAAAACAATGATTTTGAACCTCTCAATGTGTTGCCAATTTAAGGATTTTAAAGATTCTCGTTTTTAAAATTCCAGGTATCAAACGCAATATGTTCATGCAACAGCAATGGACATAGTGTGTGAAGAATTTTCTGCTCTTTCTACTCATGCATCAGGTACATTATTTAGAGCTCTGAATCAAAAGTTATTGAGCCAAACCACAAAATGTGGTCAATTGTCCAGAAAGGGTTAATGCAGAAACCAAGTGGTCCCTGTAGGCAAGGGGTTAAGAGTCCAAAATATGTCCTATATCCAAGTAATAACTTCATATTGCCCTTTCAGGGTTATAAAAGTGTATGAAATTCATGCCCTCCTGGCTCTCTCAGTAGATGATATCATACTTTGATATAGATCTGTTCAAGAAATGGCACTTGTGAGTTGCCATAGTTAATATCCAGCAAGAAATCTGCATTCCTTGGTGTATATTTCTAATTTCAATCAGGTTTAGAAACTCTGATTTTATTTTTTTTAGGTCATAACTACATATCTTTTACTACTATTTCTTCATTTAATGTTTGATTTTCTTTACCTTGCTGTAAGAACTTCCCATAAGATCCTAGATTTCACGGCTAGTTGTACATCCTGTAATCAATCCATTCCATCTACATGTGGCTAATTGAAAAAGATGTGATTTGTAGTAAAAAAAAACCCAAACTAACTGTACATATGTTCCCAGGGTCATAAACTAGATCGCACAACATGTGATCAATCTATTCCAACTACATGTGTGTGTGTGTATATATATATATATATATATATATATATATATATATATATATATATATATACAGTCAAACCTGCTTTAGCGACCACCTGTATAGAAAGACCACCTGCTCATAAAGACTGCTTTTCTTGTCTCCCTTGAGCTGTCTTTATAGACAGGTTTCACTGTATGTATATATATATATATATATATATATATATATATATATATATATATATATATATACATATATATGTAGAAAATAAAATTCACATCGTATAGAATACACACACGAGGAGCATGTTTTTAACTTCACAAGCACTTTTGATTTATTCTCTTCAGGTGAAGTGAGCCTTTGATAGTTTTATATGACTTTATATACAAGTATAATTAAGAAAATACAGTAATATTCAAATGAGGACGAGGTTTGTAACATTGTCCTATAGTTGTTTTTACGACATAATTAATCTTAGTCTTAATCTTAGATTAAGCGTTGTAAGTAGGAAGTCTTTTATGTTCAGTTTGTTTGAGAATCCTAATCCATACATAATTATGTCGTAAAAAACAACCATAGGACAATGTTACAAACCTTGTCCTCATTTGAATATTACTGTATTTTCTTAATTATACTTGTATATAAAGTCATGTAAAACTATCAAAGGCTCACTTCACCTGAAGAGAATAAATCAAAAGTGCTTGTGAAGTTAAAAACATGCTCCTCGTGTTTGTATTCTATACGATGTTGTGAACTTTATTTTCTACATATCTTTAACACTGCATTTCATCGGAACTTTGTTCCTGTGAACATTTTGTGATATATATATTTATATATATATATATATATATATATATATATATATATATATATATATATATATATATATATATATATATATGTGTGTGTGTGTGTGTGTATATATATATGTGAGAGAAAGGTTCCATTTAAGTAAAGAACAACTCCACATAAGATCCTAAGGTCATAAACAAGATAGCACACGATGTAATAAATACATTCTTCTACTCATAGCTACTTCAAAAAACTTTGGTTTTTAGAAAAAGAATGACACTATACATAAGTTCTAAGGTCTAAAACTAGATAGCACACCTTGTAATGAATCCATTCTGACTACATGTAGCTACTTCAGAGAGGTATGATTTTCAGGAAAGGAATTAAACCACATAAATTCTAAGGCCATTAACTAGATCTACACCATGTAATCAAAGGTCTTGGATGTAGCTACTTTTAAAAAGGTTCACGTTTTAGTCACAGAACCACTCTACTATTACACATCCTAGGGTCATGAACTAGATCACTCACCCTGTAAGCAATATATTCTAACTACATGCTGCTACCTCAAAAAGGTTTGATTTTCAGGAAAGGAATGACATTACATAAGTTCTAAAGCCATAATCTGCACTGCACACCATCAATTCAACATTATCTACATGTAGCAACTGAAAAAAAAAGGTTCACGTTTTAGTAAAGAGCGAACCACTCTATGTGAGTTCCTTGGAACATAAGCTAGATCACTCATTCTGTAATCAAATCACTTCCATCTACGTGTAGCTCTTATACTTATTAAAGATAAAGTTGAGTTCACTGATCTCTTTCCGTAAAGATCAGTGGTTGAGTTCTGATCACGCGATTACATTGTGAAAATAACTGTCTCAAAGCGATTGGGAAAGACTGATCATGTCTACACAAGAATTGGGGTATGTGAGCTTTTTGAATCATCAAATTGACCCAATCTCTCTGAAAAGCACATGCACTGCACACAAAAATAGGTATATGGGATGGCACATACATGTGGCATGAATGTTCGGCCTGAATTTCAAACTAAACATAAATGGAACGAGAAAGCTCACAATTATGTTTCACCTTTTCTAGAACTCAATCTTCTCTTTAAAAAAACAGTTTCAATTCTAGTCCAAAAACGACATCTATGCCACAAACTTGCTAATTCTGATGGATATCAAGCAAAAACGCAATTCGTTATACAAAAAAAAAACTGTCACTGGGTACAGAATGAGCAACCCGAGGGCCCATCTCCTTGATATTCAAGTGCTTTCTATCTTCTTTCGTTTCTTGGTAATCGCAGAATACATTTACATTCGCGCGGTGGTTGGCAACACGTATTATCCTGAAGCTACTGAATATCTAATGCAACAGGTTGCAGTCATAGACGGTGGTTTAGTTATGGCTGACTTGATATCCATGCACTGTGTACAGTTGGAGTTCTGTAAGATGGCTATGTAAACACCAAATATAGTTGGAATCTCAATGAGGTCATCTGACATTTTGGGTAATTAATTTCTGTACACAAAGTATTAAACTTGAATCAAATGAAAATTCACACTCCTATATATGACTAGTATGTCCACTTGTGAAGAGTTTTATCCATCTTTAACAACCAACATCCATTTATATTCGCTACACTTGGCTATTTTGATACAGTTATGATCAATTGCAGCTTTTCAAATGAATATTATTAGTTTTCAAGCCACATACTTCATAATATACATAAACAACATATAGAAAAACTCATATTCTTCCTAACCCTTTCCATATTTGCCTATATTCAGGGCCTTTGAGGCATACATTGCTGCACAGATGCAGAGTAAGATATCAGAATGATTGCCAGAGGGGCATCTGTTACATCACTCTCTTTTTTTTAGCCAAATGTTCACATTTTTAAAGATTTGCTAACATATCATGCATTTTAATGACAAAGAAAAGTTATAGTTGTAAAACATAATTTACTTTGGAAGCATTTTCTTATCAGAAAAGATTTTCATGCTTACATAGTTCTTAAAATATCACCTACTGTTCCTTGCGAAATTTGTGCCTGCAAAACTAGATCAAGTAACTATTTATACATCATCAATATATGGAACAACACAATAAATAGTGAATTGATCAGACTGTCAAAAGGTAAGAGAAAGTATTAGATTGCAGTCCTGCTTGTACATCTAAAGCTCTAATTTGTGACAGAAAGGCAGAATATGTTTCACTTGTGAACCATATGCTCTGCATGTTTGCCTTTTTGCTTCATGCTCTAAATGAACAAGAAGTATCTACATCCATTCTTCATCCATCTTTTCTCTGCCCATCTCCCAGCTCGTCTCTCATTTTCCTTGCTTCCCTATTCACAGATCTCTCCTTAGTTTGTCCCATTATCATATTTATCGCACGACTAATCTGATTTCCATTTCTGACGCGTGTCACAAGCGGAACCGCTCATCTCTTTAACCCGTCATTTCTATGGCGATCACGGTCGTTGAAAACCAGGGTGCTGTTTCACTTCCCTTTCCAACAAACTCCCAAAAGCGATGATCCCTCAATGACTATTGATTCTCTGGGCACAATGTCAATGGCCTATTTTTTCCCCTCTCATTCATATCGCTTGTATAAATCTGGGGAAAAGAGAATCTTTACTTTAAATCAAAGATGATAGGACTTGCTCAAGCTTGAGCAGTGTGAGTGGATCTTGACATTTCTTAAAGTTGACACCTCTTTCCTAATTAAAAAAAAGAGGGAGAAAGAGAGAGAGAGAGGGAGAGAGAGAGAGAGAGAGAGACAGAGAGAAAGAGTCAAAACCCGGAATCATTTCAATTCAAAAGAGTTTCTTGTTGTGAGAACCGCTGTTGCTATCAATTTGAGATTGGTGAAAGTAATAAAGGTTTGGGAGTATTTTCTACCACTTGTTTAAAGCAAAGACACCAAATTGATCCCAAATATAATAGAGAGCAAGATATCCACAAATAAACAAATGGCATATCAAGAAATTTGCATAAACAAAGTAAACAAGATTATTTTGTGGCATCATACAGTTGAAAGTAAAAAAAATATTGTTTTGTGGCAACGTAGTGGTTAAAGGAGAATGAAACCCTCGGGAGAAATCATTTTTATTGAAGAGAGAGGATAGAGAGAAGCAATTTAAAAAAAGTTCCATCAAAATAGGTTAAGAAATGAGAAAGTTATGAAAGTTTGAAAAGTCTCAATTTACTTTCTATGGCGATCCTCAAATTGGCAATGTTGCTTCAAAATGACAGGTTTAGTAGGACAACTCTCCATATGTTTTGTATACAACATTTCATATTTTCCCCATTATCTCTCAAGGTGCAGCTTGTCTCCTTCTCAGCTCAATATATATCATGAAGAAATGTATTTGACACAACATATGTTGAGTTCACAAAAAGACAAGCATCATTTTTAGAGATAATGGAGAAAATATGAAATTTTGCGTAGAAAACACATGGAGAGTTGTCCTACTAAATTGAGACTTTTCAAACTTTCTTAACTTTCTCATTTCTTAACCGATTTTGATGAAACTTTAAAAAAAAATTACTTCTCTCTATCCTCTCTTTTTATTAAAATGGATTTTTCCCCAGGGTTTCATTCTCCTTTTAAAATAGAAAAGGTCGTTTTGTGGCTCCACAAGGGTTAAAGTAGACAAGACAAGATTGCAGCCTGGGGGCATTTCATTGATTTTTACCGACAAATTTGCTCTCAGTCAATCAGATGCAAGTATTTCAGTAGCTTATAACAGTTATTGCAACTTGTCATTGATGACAAGTTTTATGAGACAGGGCCCTGACGACATGAAAACTGTTATGTAATCAGTAAGACGGAGACATAGTCGAATGGAGGCCTGGGTAGACATGAGGAGTTAACAGTACAGTCAAGACTGAAAGTGGCCATTGGGATAATTAGTCTTTTGATTAATGACCTTCAATAAGCTCATTAGTAGACGTATAACCTTTTCTGTATCGCAATCACCGCCGCAGCACTAACGTCCTTGGGCAAGACATTAATCTACATTTGTCACACTCGTCCCAGGTGTAGTACGCGGGTACCTGGAAGGATTTATTCTTTTAACCCATAGCAGTGCAGAGTTTTCCTACGGTCTAAATCGCTAAGTTTTCCCTCCTCAAAATTGGCAACAATTATTCTTATTTTCCACTCCTACATAGTTTGAAAAAATTCAGATGTTTACTGAATGAACCAATGTGAATGAAAATGGCAAAATTTAAGAGAAAAATTGCCAATTTGCACATGAAAATAGTGATTATTATGTCATTGGTTTTGCGAACCGACGTACCTCCTGTACTTAAGCCTGTGTGCATACGTCAGTTCATGAAACTAGTGATGATATATTTTACACCACATTGCCATTTTAGAGACTTCAGTTATTAGTTACAATAATATCGCTTTTATCTGTTAAGGGCACAACGTACAGCATTGAAAATAGATTCAGTTTTCAGCAATTTTTGCTCTTTCTGTTCATTTATAATGTGTAATTCCTAGCATTCTGGATCAAAAGATAATGCAAAAATGTCACTAAAAGGAGACACTGTACTGCTATGGGGTAATAATATCCAAAATCTTTTGGAAGTCCATAGAGGTATGTTACATTATAATGTGACATGCACTTTACAAGAATGGAATGTTTAGCTACTGGAGATGTGAAACTATTTCATGATTTGATTTGATTTGATTTATTTGAATATGGCAGAAAAAAGCTATGCTGTTTTTCAGCAAGTTGGTACATATTTAAAACAATACAAAAAAGTAACAATAACAACCACAAAATTAGTAAAATAAAAACAAAATTTGCAATAGAACAAAGAGGCAGAGAGATAAAGAGAAAGAGAGAAAGAAAGAAAGAGAAAGAGAGAGAAAGAGAAAGAAAGAGAAAGGGAGAGGGAGAAAGAGAAAGAGAAAGAGAGAAAGAGAGAGAGAGAAAGAGAGAGAGAGAGAGAGATAGAAAATGATTTACAAACAAAAAGGTGTCATGATCAAATCTCAGGATTTTCTTGTCGGGAGGCAATTACCTGTCTTAGGAGGAAACAGTTAGAGACAGAAATAAAGGGCTGGTGTTCTGGGGATACATGTCTGTTGAAAAATAAATCATGACAGACAAAGCTAAGAGCACCTGAAAACATAACTTCAAACAAGGTATTTTGGAAGGACAGGGATAAAGGATTTAGAGCTGTATCCGCACTGCCTGGAGATGTCTGCAGTTTTCCAGCCACACAACCATTTTCTAGAAAAAAAACCTCTTTAT
This sequence comes from Heliocidaris tuberculata, assembly GCA_025618425.1. Lineage (NCBI taxonomy): Eukaryota > Metazoa > Echinodermata > Echinoidea > Camarodonta > Echinometridae > Heliocidaris > Heliocidaris tuberculata. The sequence goes on along the minus strand of CM046847.1, from coordinate 10,214,372 downwards.
AAGCAGGTGTGCTGACATCCTTGACTAAATTCCTTTTGTCAGACTTTGTCTTGGTATTAAGATTATCATTTTCCTGTTGCTTTTTGATGAATTCTTCTTTTTTTCAAAGTCTCTATCCTTTGGATTATCCCTCGAAGGTGCTCCTAGTCTGCATTTAGATTCTTACATCTCATATGTATGACACATAAAGTGAAATGACTTGGGGGGGGGGGACCCAATGGATTAAAATTGGAGTGATGGAGTTTCATTAGATGGTTTTATCTGCCTTCAATTTCTTCTGTAACTCTGAATCTCACACAAGAGGGAGATGAAGACTACAAAATCAAATACCAGCTACATCTGCAGATTCTGTTGATTGTCATGTATGCTTCTTTCTTTTTTAAGACTCCGGTCACACCAACGAGACATACGCCTGGACCCTGTTTCATCAAACTTATTATCAATAACAACTGCCACATATCTATGACAAATTTGCTCTCGGCCAATCAGATGCAAGCATTTCAGTAGCTTATAACTGTTATCGTAACTTGTTATAGATATTAAGTTTTGTGAAACAGGGCCCAGACCAACAAGAGACCTGACAAAAAATGACATTTAGCCGAATGGCCAAGAAGCAGTCAGCTTAGGGCTGGTTTAGAGTCGGTTCGATGGCGTGACTAAGGTAAGAGATATCCTGAAATGGAGCACCTTTCCTTTTTGAACATATAAGCCCAAATCACTGATGTCTTCTAGTGGCGATCTGTTGTCGGAAACATAATCGGCTGCTACTGATACCCAGACCAGTACCATTACATTTATGTAGTCTTGATTTTGGAAGACAAACTCAAAAATGTATCCAATTTCAAGAAAATTTCTCCAATCCCATAGGGATCAAGGTAAAAAGCAATTGCTTAACAAAGGATTTTATTTTGTACAAAAAAAACCTAATTACAGAGGTAGCTCATGCCTTAAACATATTATTTATAGGTTCAGTTATCGAGATACAATAAGGGCATTTTTCTTTGAGAGTCCCTTCAACAGAAGAATATATCAGCCAAGAGAATTAATGTTGCCAATTAGAGGGGGGAGGAGAATATTTATTCAACACTTTCATTTTCCTGGATAGGCTCAGATAAACCTTGTAAAGTTCGACAGCCTAAATGTAAATGGAACTGGTACAAAAAATGAAGAATATCAATGTCTACAAGAGTATTCTGTTACTTCAACTGTTAAACAAACACTGGTTTTTTTTTTTAAAGGTTAACTCTAATGCCTCGAATGATTACATTATATTATGCGGTAGGGCTGTACATGCCTTGATAATGGAAAGTACAAAATTGATACATTTGCTAAAATTCAGATATTTACTTGAATTATGAGAGTAACTTGCCCTCTAGAGTAAATGCACTAATAATGCCCATGTATGTTAAACTAATATGAAGAGAAGTTGTGTTTGAAGTTCCTTGACCGCTTTAGTTTTCAGAGTGCATCTTAAACAGGTAGGCCCAGTAATTAGCGATAAGCCTGTTTACTAGTGTATTTCAATTTATGCATGCTTCTCTCCAGAATCCTTAATTACCAACTATTTAGTGCTTCTGCTATGCATAATGGCATCTCTGTGGATGGAATCAATTTTACATACATTAGCTGTTACTATGTCAGGCAAGCCTCTGGCAAGCTTTTGAGTCGTAAAGAGAAACCTTTGTTCAAGAAGTATGCATAAAATTAGTAAACAGGTATATTATGGAATAACACACGTTTTCTATATACTCCAGCTCGATTGATCTCACGTTAAGTATTTAGTGGACCAGTTTCAACTCTTGCCTAGTATTAATCGAGTTGAGATTTTGATTGCTCCAAAATAACACTTATTCAGTAAGGTCTAATTGAAAGTACACCTACCCATCAAGACATCAAATAAACATTGATTACTATAAGACATTAACTTTCTACACCACAGAGTAAAGGCTAAATCAAGTCTATGGAAAACTGCTAGTGGATCCCTTGCGGTATGACTGCACTTTGAGCTAAATGACTTCAGCAAGTTCAAAACTGCTTTATATTTCATCCAAACAGTACAATGTTGAGCTCCATGTAGAAAAAAAACCACAAGACATGTATTGTAAGTGATACATGTACGCTCGACAGATCATTATTCATGTTGTGTTCTAGGAAAGATTAGCGTGTCTGGGTTCTATGCATATTTCACACATTTCAAGTGAGATTACAACAATGAAAAGAGGCATAAGGTGGATTGATCTGATGGGAAATGAAATTCATACACATGTGCTTTGATATTCAGGAACACATTTTGCATTTCTCCTACTGGTTAATGTACAGAATGTGAATAAACTATTGCAACTACTTTTGCATGCTTTGTAAAAAAAAATTCTCATCTATACACATGTTTATGAATCATTCATTATAATATTAATACATGTACTACACCTTCTACAACTTCTTCTACTGCTGCTACTTCTACAACTATTACTGCCATCTAACAAGTACTAATTATATCTCTGTTCCTGCTGCTGCTACTACTACTACTACTACTACTACTACTACTACTACTATACTACTACTTCTACGACTAATTCTTCTAATTCTACTACTACTTCTACTATATACAACTACCACTGCTACTATGACTACTACTACTACTACTACTATTACGACAATACTACTACTACTACTACTACTACTACTACTACTACTACTACTACTACTACTACTACTTCTACTACTTCTACTACTACTACTACAAAACTAATTCTGCTTGTTTTACCACTTGAATACAAGTTCCAAGGCATTAAAAATGCCTAGTCCTGTGAGTTCCATAACAGGAAAACATGCAGAATTTCTGAGGATGTCAGACTTGAAAAATATTTCTATACAGTCATATATAAGATTATTTGAAAGCAACATATTTAATGTGTAGCTAGAAAATGTTGATATCACGTTCTCAAGATGAGAGATTACTGTAAAACCAGAAATTTTCGCGCGCATGAAACTTTCGTGAATTTCATGAGTGGTCGAGATTCGCGAGATCATCAAATCACAATTGAAACAACGTAAAATTATTGCAATTCTTGAAAGTTTCTTGCCACAAAATTGGCTGTCATTAACAATCCCCATAAGTTTCATGTCACAAAAGTTTCTGGTTTTTACAGTAAACAGCACTTTAAAGAAGCATAACAAATAAGCACACCAATTTCTGTCTAGTAAACAGAAGGACATACCATCAACTTTACAAGGATATATATTTTAAGATACTTAAAAAATGTTTTATTACTGGGACAAATGTCCTCATGACCTGTCAAAATTTGCACTAAATAGGCTCTTTATTTCTCCTTCTCTCTTCCTCCTCCTGAATAATGTCCAGTATAAATGAGCAAATTTCATCCATTAAACAAATTAGGTAAACTTTCTATGGCATACAGTAATAAACCAGCATATAGTGTTAAACCTATTTCAATTTAATAAATATGCTATATGGCAATCATTTTTTTGAAATCACCCTAATATGTTTCTCAAGAGTTGATAGACGTGCTAACCCGATAAATGGTAGGAACTAGAGCCAATCACAACCGACTCTGAATAAATGCAATTTGTATATTACAAATTACTGTAACAAACTGGGGTAGCATATGGTCATTAAAAGCTTCATTACATTAAATGGATTATTTTATTCACTCCACCTGATCTCAATGACCATTAAGAAAAGAAAAATATTGTGTCGGTGCAAAAAAGGACCTTCCATCTCAACAGTTTTTATTTCTTTTACTTGGAGGTAGCTAAGGGGCTTTCTGCAACTGGGCCAGTGGCGTGACAAGATAGTTTAAGATGCTATTTAGTTACATTTTTCATACATGGTAAGAATACCTACATACCCAATTTTCAAAGATTTGTTATATATTCAGAACAATGTTTCTTAGAAAAATTTCAATGCTGATAACGATACTTGTCAAAAATTTTGACATAGCGGATTGAAATGTGATGTATTCACATACCCAGAGGAAAGATTTGATGGAAAAGATAGAATAGTTTCTTTCCAATTGTGTTTGAAGTATACAATGTAACTACATGATGCTATAGAAAGTAACAGGCCTCTATGGAAGCAACCAGGGAATGTACAACTTTCAGTCCTATCTGAGGGACTGGGTTAGTGGAAGCACTGTGGTATGTTTATACTCATTTAGCTTACCACTTTAATGGTTGCGTATTTCTTTTAGCCTAGTATGTTGATCCTTAGGGCATTTTGCCAAGAGATGTCTCTCTCTTAACCCAGGTCTTATAAATTGGTACAGTGTAGGCTTTACATCTTGAAGGGAACAGTGTGCCTATAATTGTTGCCAGAACTTAATGCAGGAAAATATTTTTTTACCCCAAAACTTTGAAAGCACATACAGGCACTGTTTCATATTAAAGGAGTAACGTATACACAATTACAAAAAAACCCTATCATTGTTACTCTCATCAGATATATCTTTTGTTTGGAGCCAGAAGGGCATTAGTTTAATACACAGAGTTAACGTCCTTCTGGCTCTTCTTGCTTTCAACAGACAACATACATGTACGTACTGCAAAACCAAAAACTTTCACAAGCATTGTGAAACATTCAGAAATCTTCAGTGAAGACTTTCTCCATGGCCAAGAAACTTTCAAGAACCTGGACCATGCACTGGGCAAATTTGTGAAAGTTTCTTGCATGCGAAAGTTTCTGCTTTTACAGTACCGTAAGCTAAGTGCAGAAGTAGGAACGAGGATCGCAACTTACTATGAAACTTGCAGCACCATCTGAATAGGAACATGTTGATGATGATAAGAGATGGCTGCCCCCTTGCCACGTGAAAACGAGGTGCATGCATGCAGCACCTGATCACCCCTCAGGGGAGCACCAAATCAAATGTGCCCTAATATCAACAAACAATATGGCACACAGCGCTAATGGAAGGATAAACAACGAAAGATTGGATGTGTATAGGCAACACCAATTTCTCCTTCAGCTTGAGTGAGTATTCCTGAAATGCTCCGAATATATGGAAAGTTTGGAAGAGGCTCATGTAATGCGTCAGCCAAACAGGATATCGGATGAATGATGGGAAATGTCAAAGTATAGTTCCAATTTCAAAGTTTCTACACGAGAAGCAAAAGCAACAAATATTCTCTTGCTGTTGACGGAATGAAGAAATATGCATACACGAGCAGAAAGGCCAGAACAAATTGTCTTCTATGATGTGCCGGAGTGAAGGATTAGAGATAATCCAACGCTGATTTGGAGAACGCTTTCAAATAAATTCCCCTTCATTATACTCTTTGCTTAATCCCTTGCTTGATCACATGATCTGACATTATTTCCAACCCTACGCAATAATCCTTTGATCTTTTTATTCCTAGTAATCCAAGAAATGAGGGTATGAATAGCGATAGGTTCCACAGGCATGACACTACAGGGTACTTTCACTGAGCTAGAGGCATCAAGTCGTTTGTCTGATGGCTCGGCGTCAGTCGTCCTTAGTGCTCTGCAAAAGACACTACCAGCAAAATGAACGAATAAACACCAACCCAGGATATTGTGTTCCTATTCCACGGTATTTCTCCATCATCGGTCAATATTAGACAAATTTGCAGGAGCAATAATAACGACAGAAGAGGGGTGGGGCAATTCTCATGTACGCTGGTTGCTGGAAATGGAATCACTTCACCGAAGGCTGACAATGCATCCTAGTATCGCTCGACCACATGGCTCATTAAAAGCGAGTTTGTTTTGTGCAACAGTCATCTATTCTCTCTAGTGACAACTGTAATTGTCTCGGGAGGAAATCCTCATCACGGTGAACACTGGAAGGTGGATATCTTGGCAAACGGTGATGATAATGGAGCTGGAGTCGGAAGGACAAACTCATTGGGGGGAAGTCTAACTAGCTACTGAGGGAAAAGGTTACGCCAGGTGGAGAGATCAAGAGAGACAGGCGAGGGAGGGGGGCTCTTGAAGGATCTAAACAAAACCACTTTCACTCGTATTTCAAGAGAGGGCTTCAGAGCTGGTAGGGGAGAGGTAGAGAGAGCAGGAGAGAGCAGGAGAGAGATGGAGAGTCAGATGGAGTCTGTTGCTGAGCTTAGTTTAACGGAGAGAGAACACTGTGAGTGGTATACTAGTAATTGTCTGCCAGCGTTTACCCTGGCGGTTTTAACTAGCGAGTAATGATGGGGAGGCAAACAGCCTGCGATGAGGCGGAGTGTGGAGCATAGTTGATACAGGATGGTATACAAATGCTAAAGCTCACACATATGTGACGTCACTCTACAGCAGGGAGGTGTGTCCGATTTAAACACGCTCCACTTCTTATGTTTTATGACCGACATTAGAAGTCCTTCGCCTCTCTCTCTCTCTATCTTTCCTCTTTCTCAACCTCTCTCTTTCTATCTCTCCTCCTTCTCAACCTCTCTCTTGCCATCTCCTCGGCTTCTCAGTCTCTCTTTTTCCATCTCTCCCCCTACTCAACCTCTCTAGTTCTCAAGTTTCATGACCACAATCACTTTCATGGTTTAGTGTGTTTTTCATCCACCTTCCCCACTGCCCTTTTGCCTCTCTGTCACTGCCTTTCATTCTTAATTTGCATCATTTCATTATAAAGGCAATATTCTACATCTATTCTTGATATCTATTCAAAAAAATTATCTTCTCAAGGAGACAAATTCATGTATTTTAAATCATATCATGACAGGGGATTAACAATTATAATGCTAGAAATAATACTCTGATCAGAGTCATGATGAGTTTCAAATTTTCGACCTTTTATTTCAGATCATCTTCAGGAACTAAAACATAAGTGAACATGAAATGTTTATAAGTGAACTTAATCAGATAAATTACAAACAGAAAAGGAATGAGATTAAAAACTTACAAAGGAGAGTGATTGAGGAGTATACCAGCCAGTGGAATAATTAACAATTATCATCGTGATATTTACTGGTTAAAATTTTGAACTAAAACCTTTACTTTCCCATAGTCTCTGAAGCTCATATTCGTAAGAAAGAAAAATATATTCTCCTTTAACTAAATAATGCATTACGAAGATGTGATTTTCCTCTCTTTACCATATTTTTGGAATAATTAAGAACCTCTTTCTCTAGTTCACTATCATTTTCAGAGTTACTAGCACCTTTACATTCATTTCACTTTTGTTTGAGGGTGATGAGAAAATCCAAATTCCCATACCAGGGCCCTGTTTCATAAAACTAGTTATCAATAAGTTACAATAATTGTTATAAGCTACTGAAATCCTTGAATCTGATTGGATGAGAGCAAATTTGTCATAGAAATGGGGCAGTTGTTATTGCTAACAAGTTTTATGAAACAGGGCACGGAACTAACGACATCTTGTTCAAATCCGTTTGAATGTTTTCATAGCTTTAAAAAAAAAAATCTGATTCTTGGTTGGCAAACTTCAGTCAAATTGGCAACGATTAATAATTCCTTGCACGCTCTAATTGGCACACTTTGTTTCTCAAAATAGAAATAATCACAGGCATAGGATGATTAATTGATATTTGTGTGGCACTGGCAGATTGAAAAGAAGGGAAAAAAATGTTTGCCGTAATTTGGCAGCAATTAAAACACATCTGCAAATTGCTTGGGAAAACAAGTCTGCACAAGCTTCCATCATTACTACAATCAGGTTTTACATAGAGACCCTTTCAATATTGAGCACAACTTATTTGTTTGCATTGCCTTGTACTACAAAAAGCATTTTTAATTCATATTCTAGACAAGACATTATAACTACAGGTCTCTACAACTGTATAAGCTAAAGCATAATTTAGCTCTCTTATACTCTTAAAATAGTCTTTCATGTATTTTTTTATCTTTCTATTCTATTATTATTATTCATTAAGTATTTGGCGTCACCTGTGCCTGGGAGGGGAAAAAAGTAAACTGAATCACTATAACCCTTAGGTCTCTCTTCCCGATATAACCGATTGGGATGTGCAGGTGTACCACTACACCGGGTTTTCCCCTACTCTTATTCGAATAGTGCAGTGGGTTCTTAACGTGCAAAGGTAGTGACTTTCCTCTACACGGGGCCTCCAGTTAACATCCTATCTGAGGGACAGAGTGTTTTCTACTGTAACATAGCCTGCATCTATGAAACAAGGGAAGGGCACGTTAACACACAATGCAGGCTTCAGTCATCCGCCCGGGGTGGATTCGAACCCACGATCTTTGGTTCGACAGGCAGACGCTTTACCGACTGAGCCAACTCGCCTCCTCAAATTCACCATCCCCCTTTCTCCATCACCATTCTCTTTCATTTTCTTCCTTTTTCAAGTCTATCACTCTATCCCCCTCTCTGCATCTCTCCTACTCTTTTAACAATTCCACCCTTCTCTCTTTTACACTCTTTGATCTCCTCCTTACTTCTCTAATTTCATATCCATCTATAATATATCCTTTCATACTGGATGTTTCTAAGTCTATTACTTTTTTTTTTCTCAAAAGAAATACTTTAAACTGTCTACCAAAACCAGACCAAAATAAATTGGCAATACTTGCACACAAATACATAGGGTATTCAAAGATTTGAATTTCATTATGGCACAGCTTATGCTGGGTAATCTCGTCGCTATATTATATCGGTGGATTTATAGCAAATTTGATTCATATAATGTAGTTTGGGACTCTGTTCCCCAGCAACTTGTGCTCCAACCACCCCCCCCCCCCCTCCCCAATCAATTACTTAAACATTTCAAATTCTTCCTCTCCATCTTAAATGTGAGTTGTTCTATTTTCAGCCATTTAACTGTCAGGGAAGATCTGCATGTAATCGTTCCTTTTAAATTGCAATTTATCAATTTTGTATTTTAAAGTGGATCGGGCGACTTTATAATTCACATCTAATCATTTCTCAGTCATCTGGCTTGAATTTAAATGCCACTGTGCAGTGGCAATTCTTCTCAGCTACTCATAACAAATCATTCAACCTACTTTTTATAACTGAAAACCTATTTTCCCCCCAAGGTATAATTATACTTATCTAAACCTTTATGTATTGAGAAATTTCTAATGTTTACCTTTTTGGTATGTGTATTGTAACAGCCTGGAAATGGAAAAAAACAAGTCTGATTGTTAGGTAAAATAATTGAAAAGTATTCCACTTCCTGTACTGTCATTCCTCCAAACAATGTGTCAATACTAGATGATTATGTAACGCTGGAAGACATTTGTTTAATTAAATTTAGAATTAATGCTTGAAAATTCTATCCTTACATCTAAAACTGACAAGATTATAATTCATGGTTATCAGGTATATTTGATTTTTGTCTCTAAATCCTCATCTCTGAATTTCCCCCTCCCTCTCCTCTCTCTCCTTCCCTCTCTCTCCTTCCCTCTCTCTCTCTTTCTCCCTTCCCATTCCCCTCAGGCTTTCTCTGTCTCTGTCTCTGTCTCTCTCCCTCTTTCCCCCTCCCCATTCCCCTCAGGCTTTCTCTGTCTCTCTCCCTCCACCCCTTCTTCTATCCCCCTCCCTTTCTCTCCCCCCCCCCCTCTCTCTCTCCCATACAAGTGAAACCAACTCTCCTAGACCAATTAAATTTTCAAAATTTCCATCCCCTCTCAGAACAATTTTTGACAGTTTTTCAATTGATGGCATCAGCATCATTGCACTTAACATTTGATAAATTAATGAACTCAAAATCAAAGAGTACATTTAAAGTACAGAAATACAATTAGCTTCACAAGCTATCTATTCATTCCTTGATAGTCAATAAACCAATTTTAGCATTTCCTAAGGCAAGAAACGGCCATATCCCGTTTGATTGATAGCTCGGCACTATATTTGAATGAAATCATGTTTTTCGTGAAAGGAAATAAGTGCTCTGCTTACTCAAGGAGATGCTTTCAAGGCATTACCTTTAATAGACAATTGCCTTGAGAAAATCCCTATGCAATGACATTCTTTTGAATCACAGTGAAATCTAGGTCACAGCACAATTAAATGTTCTTTATTGACATCAGGGGAGCGTTTCATCAAGCGTTTTGTCAGTGATTTTTACCGACAACTGTTATAAGCTACTGAAATCCTTGCATCTGATTGGCTGAGAGTAAATTTGCCAGTAAAAATCACTGACAAAACGCTTGATGAAACGCTCCCCAGGAGGCCAGTCACCTGTGCATACTGAATTAATGTTTGTTCAATGCTATTTGTGTATTTTAAACCTTATTTTATAATATGCTGCTATATGCATAATGTCACTGCCCGTTTTACAGTGCATGAACTTTTCAAACATTTTATTAGAAAGAGGTCAAAACACCCATCTCCTTTTTCCTTTTGAATATATATGTAAAAGAAAAACTGTTTTAATGTTTGCAGTTTATGTACTATAGGCTGTTTTATATTAAACTTCTCTTTGTTCTTTGCAATTTATATATATTAGGCTTAATATGTGACAACATTGTTTTGCATAAAGTTATGGCACTGCTTTTCATTTTTTAGGTATTTGAATATTTCAAATATTTCATTATAGAACAGAGTCTTATCCTCCTTTCCCATTAAAAAAAATATAACTAAGTATTATAGAAAAGAAACTGTTTTACTGTGTGCAGTTTATACAGGCCATTACGTAAGTCAGGACACCTCCTCAAAATGTGTAACTTTCTGCCGATGCACATTAGCTAAAAATATGTGTTGAACATGCTTTTTCATCCCCCCCCCCCTGTAAAATATCCTTGGATCTGTCACTGGTGATAACTTTGATCTGCAACACAGAAGCCCCATGTAATGTATACCATAAACCATTTAAAAATCTCTTTGAAACATGCATGGATAGAGTTTCCATATCAATGTAAATGAACATCCCTCTGTACTTACAAGACACACCTTCGGAGTGAACCAGCCGACTTTATGATACTAATACAAGATAAACAGTAGTAATACTACAAGGTAAATATGCATGACTGAAAGGGATACACGTATTAAAAGTGTTAAGAATTACGGATTATCTGTTCTTTTTCCTGCCCTAGATTATAATACTTCACCATGAGTGCTTTTATCCCTGCTGGAAAGAACACAGTGTCCCACAGCGTGTTCACATTGTGAAACACAGTGTGAAATCATCCTCACACTGTTATATTCAAGCGTTTTAACATCGTGAATCACATCTTCACATTGAGAGTAAATTCACACTGTAAAATCCAACATCACTATGTGAACACTCTGTGGTAAACCACACTGTGGAGGTGTCCACAGTGTGAAATCATCTTCATACTGTTAAATTTGAGCGTTTTAACATTGTGAATTACATCTTCATAGAGTCGACTATGTGAACACACTGTGAACACACTGTGGGACACTGTGTTCTTTCCGGCAGGGATAGCACATGTATACTGAAAAAAAAAGAGAAAATAATAATAATAGACATATTGCGCCTCCAGAAAGCTTGTTTCGGGTATAAGAAAAATAATTTCAGAAATGTTAACAAGAAAAGGATTATTAACTAACTCAATTTTCATTCTTTTCCATCCTCAAACTTTTTCCGGTCTAAGATATTACTACTAAACTATTAGTGCTTTGATATTATGTAGAGCATGCATCACTGCAAAAAAAAATAAATAAAAGAATCATAATAATAATACAAACATTTTTGCCTGCAGAAAGTTGTTTTGAATTTAAAAAAATAATGTCAGAATGTTATCAAGAATTTTTTTTGGTTTACTTGAGCGAGTCAAATCTTATTCTGTCCCATCCATTTTCAGGTTAATTTGGGCAACGCTTACCACTCTTGGCCTCTCTTCCTCACAAAAAGGAGTGAGTGACAGTAAAATCAATCTTGACCTTTCATTTGTAACCATTTCCAAGATGAAAGATACAGGATATAGAAGGGGAAAGGTTTTTTTTTCGACACTTTTTGCTTGCTTTGGAAGACTCTGCATTTCAGGGGTACTACTCGTCTTCACTCTGGGAAGTCATTGATTTGATTTAGTCTGATTCTTCAACACATTTAAAACATAAGAAGTGTGTTAACAGGAAAATGAATTTATTTTGACATAGTAGCTTTAAAAAGCTGCCATTTTTATTCATTAAAGGAGAATGAAACCCTCAAAATAAATACATTTTAATAGAAGCAGAAAAATCAAAGAAGCATATCAGTGAAAGGTTGAGGAAGAACGGACAACTAATAAAAAAATTATATTTGAAATCCTAAAATCACTAAATGAATGGAGATCTGAAATTGGCAATGTCCTCATTATGCTAATGAGATGCTGTGATGTATATGTTCTATACTTTCCAATTGCCTAATACAAATAATGTAAAAATCCACTTTCCTTGAATATATCTTAGAAAATTTGATTTCTGTATTATAGGTGGTGTTCATAAATTTTTTCCTCACAATATATTTCAAGCACAATGTTGATAATTCAATTTTCTTTGTTTAAAAGCTGAAATCTGATAATTTTCTTATTTATTACCTTTAAAGAGAGAGCACAAAAACGTCATAATATCTCATTAGCATAATGAGTATGTTGCCAATTTCATTTAGTGATTTTAGGTTTTTAAAATCTTCATAACTTTTTTTATTCTTTATCTGCTTTTCCTCAAGCTTTCAGTGATATGCTTCTAAGATATTACTGCTTCTGTTAAAGTTGCAAAGAAGTTGGGGGTTTCATTCTCTTTTAAGGAGAGAAAACAATGATGGTCAGAATGGTCAGAGGCAGATCCAGGATTTTGTAAAAGAGGGGGCACAAATAAGGTCATCAAATTTTTAGAGTGCCATTTTACTACAAAATTCTCTGACAAGCAGCAACAAAATATAAGAATAAAAAAGAATGGTTGTTTCAGTTATTCAGGGGGCACATGTTTATAGTGTGTAACATACCACTTGGGTTTCAAAGGGGGGGGGGGGGGGAGGCATGGGCAGGATGTGCCCTCCTCTAAATCCGCCAGTGGTCTAAACATTCTACTTCTTCTTATCTAATAGATGCCTTGAGTCCAGCTATTCTTTAATTTTTAAATTTCTCACGTACCTTGCCTATGACATTAAATATGCAGAATCCTAGTTGTCAGCTATTTCCAGCTGAGTGAGGAATAAACTACCCAAGACTAAAACTTCAAGCATTCAATCTCAGAAAATAGTGAAATCTCACTATTGTGCACATGTCCAGTGGGAGCCTGCATTAAAGACATTACGATTCATGTAGGCCCATTATTAACACACTAGTTGAAATTAAGAGTTCTTAAAGGGAAAGTCCATCCTGATATCAAGTTGGTTTTAAAAGAAGCAGGAAAATTAAAGAAACAGATCAATGAAAGTTTGAGCAAAATCCTATAAGAAATAAGAAAGTTATGCCAATTTTTGAAGTTGTAATCAATCAAACATAAATTGGCAATGCTTGCGAGATCCTCTCCCATTTGCTAGGTACACAAAAATTCATAAATTTTCTTCTTTTTTTTTTTATGAGGGAATAGATTTGTATCATACAGGTTTTGTGTAAAAGCAAAAGTGAAATGATTATATCCAGGGTGCATGGATGATCAAATATTTTCTTTACAGAAAATGAAAATTAATGATTTTTTTTTCAGAACGGGGCAAATGAGAGAGGAGCTTGCAAGATACATCATGGAGTTGCCAATTTTTGTTTGATTGATTACAACTTCAGCCAGAGCACATGCAAGAGCACATGTCGGAGCACCACAGAAGGAGACTTAGAATCAGAGATGGGTCCAAGACTAGGGGGGTCCCGAGACCAAGGCCGGCCGGGAGGACACCTTATGATTACATTCATGTTATACATGGTCTCAGAGTCAAGAAAAAGATCAAGATAACTGATAATCCAAGAATGAGATTGGTCTCGTGGACCCTTCACTGCTTAGATTGCTCAAATAGTTCCTTGGATCGAATATACTTACTTTCTATCAAGGGCACGTTCTTGTAACAAATGAACATATACAGTCGATCCAAGGTCTGACCAAATGTATTGCCCATGGTGATCACAGCATTAGTCTGTTGAAGACGAGTTTAGTTCTTGAATCTTGAATTCGAGGCACCCAAGAAGCCGTATTGACAGCTGTCCAGGGTAGAACAATGGTGACAGTGTGTGTGTGTGCGTGTTCATTAAACATGCCTTTCAAAAGGGGTTCCAAACCCAAGTTACATGTCCTGCTTAGTATGCAACAGGTTAGATCTGAATGTAATGATAGGAGTGTGGCGAAAGTTGAGAATGTTTTTGTACCCCTAGAAAGTAGAGCTTCCATGAAATATAGACCTGGGGAGCGTTTCATCAAGCGTTTTGTCAGTGATTTTTATCCGACAACTGTTATAAGCTACTGAAATCTTTGCATCTGATTGGCTGAGAGCAAATTTGTCGGTAAAAATCACTGACAAAACGCTTGATGAAACGCTCCCCAGGTCTATTGAGATGTTATGTGCTTAATCTGTTATTCCAAGATATATACTTTGCAATCAGCAACTGCAGGTCCAGCTATCCAAATTGTATAAACATGCCGCTGGCGGTAGAATGAAGTCAAATATTCCTGATGTGACCGAAACACTGAAACACTCTGAAACCCATGCAGGCCAGTCCTTCAAAAGTGTCTGTTCCACCTGTATCAAAAAGGGCTATATCCACTGATCAGCTCAGATCTGTTGATACAAATACTCAGGATTGTTGATAGAAGTTCCAATACAATTATAAGCCATGTATATACTCAAGGGAATACAGTTCCACATGACTATATTCTACTTCCAATCAGAAAAGAGAAGTTATGCACAGCTATTCAAACTTGCAAGCTGAATTCACTAAAACCCCACTATATTGTTGTTTTCACGTTGATTTTTTAGCACAAGTTCACTGATTTGAGGCCCAGAACTAACTTCTCAATGAACACGTACAATGCACTGAGTCTACCAGAGCGTGGAAAGAGACTTTTTCAAAGAGACCTTGGAACTTTGCAAACAAATCTTGAAATGCCCAAAATGACACCTTTTGTCCAAGCAGGACAGGAAATATAAACAGACTGCATGACCCTGTATTGCACTCGTTCTCCGGTTTGTATTCAGGAAAGTTTTGGACCAGACTAGCTCATTAGCATCACAAAAGGTTCTTGTGATTCAGTCATAAGAATTCCTCTTTATACTGTAACAATTTATATAATGGATTAGCTATTAAGTTCATCAATGAAGACAAGCTACTTGCCTATTCTGATACATTATACAAAGTGTACTTGGCTGATAATTCCACGACCCAGAAAAAAAACAACAATCATTAATTGGACCATCAAAAGGCAGGGCTAGGACCTGTTTCAAAGGCCTAAATAAACTTTAATACAGAAAAGTTTTATTACTGACACAATGGCCCTTTAAAGTTTGTGTGTGAAATGTCCCATTATCAAACTTCAAACCCACCCCAAACCTTTATGCAAGATAAAACTTCCAGACGCTGCAGCAGTACAACAGTGTCCATGCCTGTAATATCACAACGTTTACTACTAGAACTCTATACTGTATAAAATTACTAAATCTAAGCTCGCTTTAAAAATCACTGGCACGTCACAATCACCTAACATCAATGAGATTTTATGCCTGCACAATGCGCTGTTAAAATAGATAAGCTCTGTTGAATCAGGAATTTAGGAAGGTGAATACCCCAAAAAGAGAGGGTTTTTTTTTTTTTTTCACATTGTGCAATGGAGCTGAATCCTAATAAGCAAAGAATGATGCAGGGACATCACCAAAATAGGCAGGCAGGGAAATCATTCCTGATTATTCATCTGAATATATATAGTAGTATCTGGGTTAATGACACAATAAATCAATAATGTTAGCTTTAATTCATCTTGAAGTAGCTAATCTATTGATAGCAATTGGTTTTCACAAGAAAAGAGAGAGAGAAAAGGGGGAAAGAAGGGGGGGGGGGAGGAGATTATCAAAAAGTCCTAAATCTTTCTTTCTCCCCTCTCCCATCTCTCACTCGCTTTTTTGTCTCTCAGTGTTACTTGCTATCCTCTCACATTGGCAGGTTTTCACCTATTTGATAATACATTTTTCCTTGCAAACTAAACCTCTTTCAAAAGCCATCTTGCCCACTATGGTTTCATATTTGAATTTAAAAAAAATATATAACACAAAACCTATTATTGTTATAAAAACTAAATTGTTAAAAAATATTGAATAATTTGCATGGATATAAGGGTAGTCAATAATCATTAGAAGCATCATTTGCAATCTTTTTCTTTTGAATTCTTTAAAGAAAACACAGAAAACAGGCAGAAATTGATCCCATTAAGAGGGCACTTTACGCCAGAAGCTATTGGCTATGAGCCGTTAGACAAAAATTAGCATGGTGATTTATGGATACTCCAGGGATGAAAAGCAATCTTGGAGTAATGGCAAAGTCTCCGGATTTCCTCACTTGAATTCAGAGTATTCATGCAATAACAGGACAGTAAAAGTCAATTCCTGAAGATTTGATGTTTAATTTGCGACATGGAAGTCCGTCATTCTCTGACTTTCATCCCATGGGAAATAAGAAATATGGATAGTGTTAAAATATTCATCACATTGCTCTTTTTATCATGATATTATACATAAAACAAGGGTGTCAGTCCATATTCCGGGGGGGGGGGGGGGGGGGGGGGGGGGAGGGGGTAATTACATTATTACAGAGGGGTTGAGGTGGCGACTGACTCCAATGCCTCATTTAAGTAATGCAACTACAACTAAGAATCTAAATTTTGTCTTTTGTTCCCCTTCTTTTTCATGAAATTACCACTAAGTCCCTGTATAATCTTCACTATTCAGAAGCATCAGATGCATTGTGTGATAATAATCCATACTTATTCCATTTGAAAAAGAAAAGAAGGATTGGATGGGATTAGGAATAACCAATAGGCCAATGAATATGACCTCTAAATTCATGGAGATTGTCATTATTGGTTATGTCCCGAGAAAAGAGGAGTTAGGTAGAAGCACTAATGGGCCTGAAAGATTGTGATATGCAAAGACAGCCAACTCCATTAACAATGGATGGTGCTACAGAGTAGAATTCGAGGGGGAGAAGGACAGGCTTTCAAAAAATAATATTCCTTTACTCCACAGGTCCTTGCATCCCACTCGAAAATGCATCCAGGATGTTAATGTAGTTTGCTTCAACATCAAGAGATGTGTACACAGGAGAGAAATATTGAAAGGAGTGGAAGGATACGGAGTAAGAGAGAGAGAGAGAGAGAAGAGAAAAAGAGAGAAAATGATTTTTTAAAGACAGAGAGAAATAGAGAGACACAGAGACAGAGAGAGAAAGAAAAAGAGACAGAAAGAGACAGAAAGAGAAAAGGAGAAAGGGACAGAAAGAAAAAGAGATAAAGAAAAAGAGAAAGAGAAAGAGAGAAAGAGAGAGAGAGAGACAAAGAGCAAGAGAGACAAAGAGAGATACAAAGAGAGAGAGAGGGGGGGGGGGGGTTATGAGTGATATATATATGAAAAGATAAGAATATGTAAAAATGCATTGCATATAATGTTTGTATCTTTTTACATACCATTTTACTGACAAATCAGTTGATGAGAGCCAGAAATTAGGGTATTACCTCATAATTACCATTTAACACAGAATTAATGTCTTTTTGTCTCTCAAAATATATATAAAAGGGTACTTTGGATTAGTTCCTTGATAAAACCATGAAGCTATGTATGATCTGTGAAGGTTGCATCCCAGCTGATCCTTTAAGTAACAGACAGCTTACTGCATTCAACGGAGAGAAGCGGAAGGAAGGTATACAGGAGACAGTGTTTTACAGTGTTCTGAATTAATTGACATTTCAGAGGGTTGTCAGGAGAGAAAGTCTTTGATTAAGAGGAAACTTGGCAAAAAAATGGGGCACGGAGGAGTAGGCTGCATGTGTAGATGAATGCTGATAGCGACAGAAGGTCACAGCTAACTTTATTAGTAATAAAGACGATGGGGGACCATAAAGGGTATAAAGTCCACCTAAGAATATTGGGAGAGTTCTTCCATCTAAATTTCGACACGTTTACTATATTATGGTAGACAAATATTAATTGGGGTGTGGTAAGTCAAGAAAAAGAAAATCACAATTGGTCAACATCTGGCATTGCTGGATTGATTTATTAGACATAACTGTCCAGTTCAGTCAACAGTCAGCTTAACTATCTTCAATCAAAGTATTACACTGTAAATCAAAATTTGTAATGAAATGATCCACTTCTGTCTTTATTGCATTGAAAAAATCTTTGGGTGCTCAAAATGTTGACAAACCATATCATGGGAATTTATATGCCCCACTAAGGAACGATTTTGACCAATAACTATATTTTTGGTAAAAAATGACAATTTCCTGAATATATTACCCAGCTGGGTATGACATACATGAATGTCCATGAGAAGAAAAAAATTACCTCCATGTAGCAAACTTTTTGAGGAATTATTTTCAAGAGTGTCATTGAAATCAACACCCTTATAATGTTTATTATTCCCTTCCATATTCTTTGATGCTCTACCTGTCTGTTCTTTATATGTCTCACATGACCAACAAAAAAAAAAAAAAAAAAAAAACAGAGGTGGAGAAAGGTGTCATGTGGAAAATTTCTAAATCTTTTCATGCTCTTGAAGCGGCTGTCAGGCTGAAGGTCAATAACTGATGTGATAAATGAGATGACTTGATTCTGGAAAGGGTAAAAGTTTAGCAAAGATGTTCAAAGCATTGGCCTTGTACTCATCATCCATGTTTGATAGATGTGATAATTAAAAAAAAAAATGCCCCTAACCCATTTCTTCTCTCTTCCAGCTGGGGTTACATGGAATTTGATGTAGTTACAAACAGTCAGGGGGCGGATCGATGGAGAAGTTCTTAAAGTTGACTGTGACATAGTCCTCCCACAAGGGTAAAAAAATTGTGAATATCCTGCTTATTCATTAAATGAAAAGAAATTGAAGTAATTGATTAATGGGGCTAAGCATTATTGTAGTACATGGGCTTTCGGGACTAAAGATCACAAGCAGAAAGAATGAACGAATATACTCGCTCACACAGAAGTGACATGAATGTTGACTCGTAGTCAACGTCAACATCTATGCACTTGAGAAATCATACCGGTGCATCTACTGGTCCGATCACAAAATGGGTTTTACGTTTACTTTTGAGAGTATTTGAAATAATAATAATAATAGTAATATTCTGGATTTATATAGCACCTAATACACCTACGATGTCTCTAAGCGCTTTACAGACATATTTACTATTACCTCGCAAATTGCAATATCTTTTCACAGAAGCGATGTTTGAATATAGTATATAGGAATGGAACTACAAACATTCAGAGTAGAATAGATTTAGTTGATTGATCCCCTGGAAGACAGGATTTGGGGGGTCGATGTCCTAAGTTAATATCTTCATCAGATAAACACAGGAATATAAATGTTCTTTCAATATTTATGAACATCAATACTGATAAAGATTAAACAAAGTGAATTGCATTCAGCTAAAGATTAAGCCATTTAATTCAGCTGCAGATCAAGCCATTTATATGATTGGGAAATTCTTATTTCTGAGGAGTAATGGAGAGAAACACTATGGAGATAGATGCCTGTGGTTCACCGACGGACACCCCTCCAGGCTCCAAGCTAGAATTATTCATTCCACAGTTTGAATATAGTTCAAGAGGAAACACCCTTAATTGCTTGAGTAATGATGAATAATGAAGGGAGTAAAGGGGGGGGGGGGGGAGGGGGAGAGAATATTATTTATGTGTTTGCTTGCTTAACCAACTGCTTACACTAACCGGGTGGTTCCTGTATAAAGCCAGTGGGGAATGAGAAAATTCAGTAGTCAACCGGTTAACAGGGGTAGCTGACCAGTTTCTTAGATTACACATTCTTGAACATTCTTGTAGAATGTTAGTGTAGCCGACTGAAGATTGACAGATGATCTCAGTGCAGAAATGATGTCTGGAGCTTTTTTATTAGGGTGGAGCTTAGGAGGTCAGAAAAATATTTCAAAAAATATTGAAAAATCTATGAAACATATCTAGATGTTTGAATAACAGAATATTAGTTGTATGCATCCCTGCACATCAACAGGAAAAAAACAACTTACATTTGGGTTGCGTTTGGGTTGCAGGGGCCTTTTAACCCTCAAATTGCCTCAATTAACAAATTGACTACTAAATTATCTTATTTCCATAGGCTTAATACAGGATCAACCCGATTCCAATGGGCAATGGGTTAAGAATCACTGAATTAACATACATTTGATGTCAGTATTTGATGACAGTAATCTAACTTCAAAATTCATGATTTTTTAAAGATCAAAACAGAAAGACAACTATTCTTTCTCAAAAATATTGCATGCAGTATTTTATACAAGTTTGGGCAGTTTGAAATGCTTACAGTACTGCCGTGATAAAGACAACATGAATTTGTCCAATTCTCCTGATATATCTTTATGATAAGTTATAGATGGCCTACAAAGCCATATGAATTATATGGAAATGGAAAAAGTAATATTTAGAATTATAATTCATCAGTAAGCACAGATTTATGCTTCATGAACACTAATAACTCCATTTTCTTCAACTGCTGTGATAACGTTTAGCTACAGGGACACTTGTTGGTAATAAGTCATCAATCCTTAATTTGCATTGAACAATACCCCTGCATCCTTACGTAAGCTTATATTACATTACATGCCCTTCCCTTTCTCCTGTTGCATTATATACTGAAGAAACCTATTTTATCAGAAGGAAAAAAAAAACAACCCAGCAATGGTAGAGGTCAGATATGGACTAATGGCAGTTTCATTGTGTTACTCTAAGATGCTGGGGAAATAATGTGTCTTAAGGTAGAAACAGTGGGTGCATTATATATGGTTGCTGAATGATAGATGGTTTTACCACAGGAAAGGGAAGATAGTTGAGATGGCATGATAGAAGAAAAATCATAATGCCGTTCATGATGATTATTCTAAAATTGCATGAGTTCTGGCAAATGATTGATAGTTTTATCACTGGGAGGGGAAGACAGTTTAGACGGTACCGTATGAAAGTCGTTCTGGAGCTGCATGCATACTGACAAATGACCTGGGTTATCCTGCGTTCTGACCCAGAGCTGATACAAGTGTATGATACATGGGAATGATGAATGGGTTTTATCTTGGGGAGGGGAAGATACTTGAGGCGAGAAGACATGATTGCACCACATTCATACTATTGATTTGATCTGGGTCATCCTATAGGTTCTGACCCAGAGCTGAACTACATAAAGGAATTAGGGTGAATGATGGATGGTTTTTATCACAGGGAAGAGAAGACAGTTGTGATGGTACGACAACAAAAGATACAACAGCACTGCATTCATACCCGCAATTGACCCTTGCAGGTTATCCAAGGTTCTCTCATATAGCTGGCTGATACAAGTGGATGTATCAGGGTGAATGATGGATGATTTTTATCGCAGGGAGAGAGAGATACTTGAGATGGTGTGGCAGAGGAAATTTAAAGAACAGATAATTCAGATGAACATTCTTGACAGTGTAGACACAAATTGGGTAAAGTCGAAGCAGTAAACCACATTTAATTTTTTTTTCTTCAGTGATTCTGGCCATACAGGCTTTTTGGGAAGCCTCCTAAAAATGGACTCAGGCATACGTAACAGGCCGCTCAACAGAGGCTTATTTCTCAAGAAATCTCAAGAAATCAGGTGGCTAATTAAGATTCTTACAAAGCATTCCCTGTATGTTCAAATGCAGGGCTACATGCATGAATATTCAAAATACAAACAATTACCGGGTAATTGTTGCACGTGGAGGCTTTTTCAAAAAGATTATGGCAATTCACATTTGCAAAGCGAAAAGTTGCCAATTTCAAGCAAAGACGAAGCTGTTCATTGGCATTCAAAGGTCAGAATTCCAATCTGCGCCAAAGAGGCAATTCCACTAATACCAACCTGGCTACTATCTCTTCTGGCTAAACAATTATGATGGATGAAATCCTGCAATTCCCAGGTAATCCTCAATAATATCAGATAGGCAACAAGTATGCACTAATACAGCCCGAGGCGTGTTTGTGAATCAGTAAATGAATTTGCGCTGTCCTTGAGTAAACTGTCTACATGCTGACCCAGATTCTGAGAAGAGATCCTAAGCTGTAAAATATACGTCCACCCACACACCATCTAATAATTATTTTAAATCAGGGTATGACTTTTAGCAATAGTGATAGCATGAACAATGCTGTATTGATTAGAAAAGTTTGACATAATGAAGCTTTGAATGATAATCTAACCTCTGTATGCTTTAATGTCAGTTAAAAGTTTTTAATTCCAGCACAATTTGCACTCAAAACTGCAAATTTGGTGTGAGAATTTAAATATTACAAGTTGCATCAACAAGAGATAAGCTGGTCTCTGTAATTATATTGTCATCAATGTGAATCTAAAAATTCATTCAAAGTTTTAATTTTCATCACACTGTAGAGACTATTCAATGAAATAATAAATCATATATTTAACTCAAAAGTTTACCTTATCTTTAAATACAACTCGGAGATAAAAAACTGCTCACTCAAAACCAAACTATTTACTGCTGAAAGATAACCCATGGCATATTAAAAAACAAAGGAAGGATATCCACTGCATGGTCACATAAAAGTAATGTATACTGAGAGAACTCTTCAAATGCTTTAATTGTTTTAACATTAATGTTTCAGCGATCAGAGCTCGTTCAGAATTTAATTATACCCACCACATTTTGGAATTCTGATGCGCTTTACCCCTCTGGCATTTCGTTGTGGTCACTACCCGGAAAAAGAAGCGAAAAAAGAGAGGCCAACTGTACTTTCCAGTCCATTATCACCCCCTTTTAATCACTTATTTAGATAATCATTCTAATCACGGGGCCAATTTGAGGGAAACGTGCAACTGCATGGAAATGATAAGTCTGTATCACAGGTCTTGCTGAGAAAAGTGCCATGTGAGGATGCCAATTAAAAAGATGCTTTAAAATATCCATGGAGAGTTTAGAAAAGGGAGTTTAAGAGAGAGAGGGAGAGAGAGAGAGAGAGAGAGTGAGATAGAGATATAGAGATAGAGATAGAGAGAGATGATAGAGAGATAGAGAGAGGGAGAGAGAGAGAGATAGTGAGATAGAGAGAGATATAGAGAGAGAGATAGAGATAGAGAGATGATAGAGAGATAGAGAGAGGGAGAGAGAGAGAGATAGTGAGATAGAGAGAGATATAGAGAGAGAGATAGAGATAGAGAGATGATAGAGAGATAGAGAGAGGGAGAGAGAGAGAGGGAGAGAGAGAGAGAGAGAGTGAGATAGATATAGAGACTGAGATAGAGATAGAGAGAGATATATATATATATATAGAGAGAGAGAGAGAGAGAGAGAGAGAGAGAGAGAGAGAGAGATAGAGAGGGAGAGAGAGAGTGAAAGAGGGGAGAAAAAAGGTGAAAGATAGAAAATACCACCAGAAAATAATGCTGGGAGAGATTCAAAAGCAAAGAGGGGGTCTCTATCAGCAAGTAATGTAAACAAAACTTTCTCTTTAAAGAAATAGGGAGAGAATCATGCGTTGAACTGTTGACATAAGGACAGAAATATTTAACGTTGCTTTAAATAAGATGCATTATATTGATAACTTATGGCACAAGGATAGACACCTCTCTGAAAAACAGACCAATCTAACAGTGCAATGCTACCCTGAACATGACTTGCTCCAAAGAGAGAGAGAGAGAAATCTTTGAGAGTTTCCTAGACTATAGAGGGCACCAGTCACTTCTTTTAAGCCAGACGAATTGAGCTCACAACAATTACAGTCAAAAGCTTTATAGTACACATGCAGAGACCCAGATCACAATCAAAAATATTCTATCCTGCTGAAGAAATCTCACAGATCTTAAACAGTTCGCGACCTCAAGAGAAGTTGATTTAAAACCCATGCTTAAAATGTTTGCTTTCAAGTTAAACAACACAGTGGCCCAACTTTAGCCTGGCTTAACTTAGCCCAGCCACAGATTTATTGAAGGCCATTCGTCAATCCCTAAGTCCCTTATAAATTACTATATTTACGTAATGAAATAAAGAAACAAAATTATTTTCGGGCATGAAATGAGCATCAGAAATCAATTCCATCATGTCAGTCTTTGTATTTGGATTTAGTCCCAGAACTATGGTAATTTTGTAGGACTAAAAGAGGCTGACATGTGACTCTCCATAACTCGGTGGCCTAAATCTACACACTTAGGCGGGGGCCTAAGTTAGGCGCCTTTCAAGAATACGGGCCTTTACCATTAATACTGTAAATACCCAAGACAGAGTTTCAGTCCATTTATTTTGATCTTAACCCTTTAACTACTGAATCATCTCAATCCCATAGACTCAATACAGGGACCATACAGTTCCAGTAAGCAGCAGGTTAAAGTTTATATCCCTTTTTATCTATAACTGGTAAAAATATTACTTTTCTTATCATAGACCTCTTTGGGAGTTTTACATAGCATAAGTGAAATTGAGGTTGATTTCTGATTTTTTTTTTCCTTTTCAGAAACTGTGTCTGAGCATTCCACAATCATATTTTCAAATTTCTGTTCATATGTATTCTTATTTATCAATTTATCTTTTTATTTATTCATCTCTCTTCAATTATTCAATTTTTAATTTGTATTTATCAATTCATCTATTTATTTATTCATCTGTCTCTTTAATTACTTATTTTTTAATTTTTATTTATCACTTTTAATATCTATTGATTCATCCATTTATCTCTTTCATTACTTATTTTTTAATCTATTGATTGATTTATTAACAAATTTATTAACTTATGTATCTATTTTGCTGTCTATTACCCAAAACAAGGTCAGCCACAAAGAGCTCAACACTATTTGTTCAAAACACAATCCCAGTGTTGTATGGTATGATCAATGACTTGTGACTTATGATACATGTCTGCTGCCATCTCAAGTTCTCCACAAGCCAATTCCAGTAGTTCATCATCTGGTGTAGACAGTATTTATATAGCATGAAGTTTCACATGGGATAAATCCACTGACCCAAATAGTTTTGTCTAGACGATAGAAATATTTCGGCACTGACCAATGCCCTGAGAACTATTAGAGTGCCAACCAAAATTGGAAAATTGCTGGAATACCTAAGGTTCATTTTTTCATGTCACAAATGACATGGTAGACTACATTTTAAAAAAAAAAGCAAAATAAAATAACCTACGTGTAAATGCGCATCAAAAGTTTTATACCCTAAAACAAAGAGATATGTAATTATGCTTTAGGGACCTTTGTTGCTACCTTTTTCATTCCCCACTCACCTTCAAATATGAGTCAGATGGTTTTTATTTTGCTGCACCAATTTTCTTAAATAGACAGTTTACTGCATTATATTTATGTTTAATACTGATGTTTAATAAACAGTTTTAATACCATGAACCTTAAGGGACTTATAAAGGTGATTTCTGTCGTTTAAAGCATCAAAGTAAGATGTAAAAACTTAAGATAGACCATCTTGCTGCCGAATATGAGGTGGCTGTTGCCTGGATAATCGGAATAATATTCTTCTTTTTTTTTTGGGGGGGGGGGGGGAGGCTTAAGCCACCTGGCTTGTAAGCACATGGTAATATTAGACTAACAAGGAAAGATAGAAGGGTATCATATGAAGATTAGTGTGGCCGAAAACAGTTTTTTGCTGGTCAGAATCTACAAGAGCAATCACTTATATCACTGAGATCACTTGAAGTTTGACCGATGCATTAAATTTGATGGCAGCTGATCCTATGTCTTATGCCTGGTTTTGAAACCAATTTCTGACCTTTGGATTCACTTATGAGGTGTAATAGAAGGCAACCCCGAAAAGTTTGTCCCTGAGTACCTGCATTATTTAGAAACAGGTGTTCAGTGTTCGTTTTTATGACTGATCTATACCTGAGAAATATCTCTCGTTACTCCTTCATTATCTTTGGTTGTTTAGAATGCGATACCATTCAGGTGTTCGGTCAGAAACAGATGTTCTCAATCTAGAGAGCAGACTTATACGACTGACAGGCCTTATGTAATGTGTACACCCTCCACCAATGTCAGAAGAACCACCAATGTCAGAAGAACCACCAAAGATGAAAAACGCATCCTAGGTCCTCATCCGATTCATGATTGAAGGCTCTCTGATCTTTATATGACATGCAAGCTCCAAGTAATTTAATAAAGACGGGCCACGAGTTTCTACGCATATTAATTGGAACTCCGTCAAGTCCGATGGATGCACACTGTTACGCATTGCACATGGAAACTCCCACGAGTATGTCTTTAATTCTAAATATTTCACAGATAAAATTCTTCCCAAACTTACAACTCACAGAAAAGGATCTATTCATGCTACATTTTAAACATTGAAAAATTGTAATTCCTAAAAAAAAGACCAGCATCCTCAAAGGAGAAAAGTGATTCATCTGGCAGGACAGAAAGTCACAACTTTTGTTTTCTTATTATAATTTTCAAAGCTTATCGAAGAGAACTGATTATTGGTTTCGTCTTAATCCACCTACAGTACATACACTGAGCTGAGAAAAATGACCAACACTATGAGAAACTTTTAGAATTTCAAGGGAAAATGGGGGGAAAATTAACACAAAAAGGAAAATACAGTGTATAGAAAATAAAACAAAATAGTTCAAAATTAAATAATACTGGAAATACCAAAATGAACAACAAAGCACATACAGGAAGATGAGGGTTCTAGAAAATACAGACAGGAAAATGCAACATCTGGGACACAGACAGCCAAAAGAATAACATACAAGTGGATAAAAATGTAAAAAAGTACAATGTGAAAAAATACGACTGAAGAATGGGAAATCGAATAAAGCTGGAATATGTCTGGATATAATAGAAAAGAACAACAAAACACACAAAGCAACATGAAGGTTTTAGAAAAAGAGAGTCAGAAAAGTGTCACATCTGGAGCAAAGATAGCCAAAAGAATAACACACTAGCCCTGAGAGAATTAAGGACTACAGATCGACCAGAGATCCGGGGGAAAGCTAGGTGGCAGTTCCTTCTTTTCCTTTTCTCTCCCGTCTCCGGCCCGAAGGAATCCCTCCGGGAGGAAATATGACAGGGACAATATTTCTGGTTGACAGTGATAAATTGCTCAAGACCTGGGCTAATTTTGAGGAGTGTAATACAAGACGATGAGGCCTCAAACCACATCATAAACTGCTACATCTCCAAGGAGCATCGTTGTGATCAGGGATGCTCAACATTTTCAGAGAAAGAAAAAGGTGGGATATTTTTGCGGCAATGACACAGCTTTGGCAGCATGTCGTTGTTAAAGGGCTTGTCACATTTGCCCGATAACGATAATGATAACAAGATTTTCAATTAAAGGTAAACCCTTCTATGTTTCGTGTACGTGTGAGTATGCAAGTGTATGCTATTAGTAGAGCAGCTCTAGGTTTACCTTCAATGAAAAATCTTGATATCGTTACTGTTATCGGACAAATGCGACTAACCCTTAAAGCCCATTTGTAAGCCAGCCCAAACATATTCCCTATTTTTCAAATTTTCCTGATTTCAGAACACATGCTAAACATTTTCAAAGAGAAAGAAAAAAGTGAGATATCTTTTCATGTTGATGCAAGCTTTTGTAGTTTGAAATGGTTAAAGCCAGTGTTCAATATTGGTAAGCTTTCCCCGATGTATTATTTTTTTTCTTCAGATTTGTCCAATTTCAGACAATATATTGCTAGATATTATTATTCCCTACAGCTGAAGTATAGTTTTCTTTCAGGACTAGCAAAATAAAGTAATTTTTAAAACCAAAACACCTGCCAATAATCAGCTTTAGTTTTATTTTACAACATAGATCATTGCATGTGCATCAATGAATAAAAGACTTAAATGTTGATCTTTTTCAGGGGATTTCTAGTTTAATTTGCATGAAAATTAATCTGTATCCAAAAGTCAAATTGATTATGATGGATTTTCTTGGTATTGTAACAATTGCCATGATGCATACATGCCATTCAAAGACAAAATTATCAGATTCAACTACCAGTAAGTATTGGATTGCATACAATATTGTGCTTACTGTAAACATTTATCTTTCTCTACCTCTTCATCTGCCTTTTTCAACTTCATCAAATTCATCTGTTGAGAGCCAGAAGGGCGTTAACTCTGTGTTATAAACTATACGAGTTAATGCCCTTCTGGCGCCAAACAGACAAATTTCCTTTTTTTCAATCTATCTTTTCATGTCTTACTCCTTCTTCTCCTCTTTTAAAGTACCTCTTGCACACATTTGAAATTGTGTTATTAATATATCCTTCTATATGACCCTTTCATAACAGAATCCCTTAAAAGGTGTGCACTGAGTTGCTCCAATCCTCTTATCTTTATTATCAAAGACCTCATTTCTGTCAGTGAGTGAAAAACTGAATAAATACCAGGTATTATATAATTCAACTACACTTTTAAACTGTCCATGTATAATTTTATGACACAGTTCGCTCCTTTTTGGAACACGTTAAATTGTTATTTATGCCTCATCATACAGATACTTCAATATCACACTTAATGTTTTGCTTTATGACAAAAAAGTATAATAAAGAAAAGTTTAAATGACCCAGAGTTTCCTATTTTGTTGCCAGTCTTCAATGTGCCCCTGAATGAAAACGTGACCAATTATATGGCACCTGTATTATGGCTGGGAATCGATGTGATCCAAATTGGTCCAAACGAGGCTCGACCATGATGCATGTTTGGTTTTCTTTTTGTCAGGTGTATTTCATCAATGTTGTTACTGGACAAAAGAACTATAGGTCTCGTACAACAACACTTCGTTTATTGATCAAAATACAAATCTAAGAGCCTTGAAGGTTAAACCAAGCAGTGTAAAAGGAAAATGACCTACTAGGGTTCGAGTTCTGTGAGAAATTTTGTGGTAGAAAGATATAAATGTAGAATAAAGAAGATGTAAGACTTGGAAAAAGGAGGTTGGGGGGGGGGGGAGGCTAAGAGAGAGTAATATATCAAGAGGGTGTGAGAGAAAGGAGGGAGTCTGTGAAGGAAGAGAGAAAAAAAACAGAGGGGAGCAAGATATATTACATAAAGGAGAGAGAAAGATAGAGACAGAGAGACAGAGAGAGACAAAGAGAGAGACAGAGACAGAGACAGAGAAAGAGAGAGAGAGAGAGAGAGAGAGGGGAGGGGAGACAAGATATGTAAGAGAAAGAGGATGAGAGAGAAAGAAAAAGTCAGAGAGAGAATTGGGGAAAAGAGCAGAGATAGAAAAAGGTGAAGACAGTGACTTCCACACAGAAAAAGATATTGAGAGAGAGAGAGAGTGTGTGTGTGTGTGTGTGTGTGTGTGTGCATGTGTGACAGAGAGAAAGAGAGTAAGAGATTAAAAGAGAGAGAGAGAGAGAGAGAGAGAGAGAGAGAGAGAGAGGTTATGCTGAATGCAAGTGCACAGATGATATTCAGAAAATGACCACCCCCCAAAAAAATCAACTTTCATTGAAACCAATAAATGCTTTGCTCTCTCTTAGCTACAGATATGCACATACATATCACTCTCAATTAATAATTAAATAGAATACTACCTTTCAAAAAAAAACCAACCCACACAATCCTTTGAAAATGATCCGGCCACGATACTTGCCAAACAATCACTCAAATTTGTTCCAAATTTATGCCCCCAACCATATTTTCACTGCCTCTATAATTACAAATATACACACAGCTTCATCACTAAGCATCCATCTTTCATGGAAAAGCAATATTTTCCTCTCCTTTGACATGTCATGCTAGCCGGATGCGGCTCTTGATTGTATACTAGGGTTGCTATGGAGATTTGTTTCCACGATGAGGGATGTGACACACTAGCCATTTGATGTGTGGTGTATATACATGTAAAAACAGCAGAGAGAATATAGGTCGCATCACAGGCTATTGACCTCGGCTGCCTTTAAACCAAATTTATGAAAGAGATAACATTCATTTGGAAATAGAGTAAAAAAAAAAATTACAGTGAATATTTCTTGAGAACAAAATACATCTACAGAGGTAACTTCTGTTTCTTTCAAAATGAAGGTGTGTATTATAGACCCTACACTGAAATGCATTCTGTATGCAGTCACCCATTGATATCTCTGTGTGTAAAGATAGTAGATTCTTTGTAATTTCATCAAAGACTAAAGAACACGATAAAAACTACTTTTGAAAAATAACCTTCAGTTGATTTTTCGAAAGTAGTTTTTATCGTGTTAAAGATTTTATTCCCCATGATAAAAAACCACGGTCTGTAGTATGCATAACCCTTATTTTCCCACCAAATTTAACAAAATTATATAACGAGTTAGACTTTCTTTAGATTTTGTTTAGATTTCTATTAATAGTTCATTTTTGTTGTTGTTATTTTTGATCAAAGCAGTGTTTCATAGTACATGTAACTAACTTAATAACATTTCAAGAGCTAGTTCTGAATTTTGGAGAAAAGAGGAACCTTACTTTGTCCAAATAGATACAATATCAAGATTTGGGCAATATAAACCACCTATGGCACTAATTTAAAGGATTTAAGTTTACAATTTGAATAAACATAATCGGTATTGTGCACAGACACACATATTCTTTAATAAATCCTCTTCACAACAGGAATGATGCAAACAAAACTAAACCAATATTAAGTGCATCGACCTTATATACCTTCAGGACACATACATAAATAAAGAGGACCTATCAACGAATATGAATTATAGATCTGTTGTGTTCCAATTACCTATTTGATAGCATAAGATATCACACAGGATTGAGGAAAAGACAGAGAAAGGAAGCAATATGAAGAGCGATGAAGAGAAAAGAAAGGAAGAATGAGGAAGAAGCAAGGGAAAGAGAGGGAAAGGAAGATGAACAGAAAACAGAAAAGGGAGAGGAGAATAGGAATGTACAGTGCGAGAAAGACAGAAAAATAGAAAGATGAGGAGAGAGACAGAGTGGTAACAAGAGAGAAAAATAGAGAAGGGGGAAAAGTAGAAGGGAAAGACCAAAAGATAGACAGAAATGAGAAAGAGGGAAAAAGACAGAGAGAGAGGAAGAGAGAAAGGAGAGTAAAAATAGAAAAGCATTTAATCTAAAAGGGTTTTAAGATAAGACAACATAAGGCAGGGTTCTTGCTAATTTTTCTGATAGCAGGTAATTTATCATTCACAGGCGGTTACTCCAAAAAAGCAACAGGGGTCTGGGGGCAGTGAAGCCCCCAGCGGGGTCCAGGGGCAGCGCCCCTAGCTTTTGCAAGAATTGATAAGGTAAAATCGTCCATTCTTCCAATCTTCCAGACCCTACATGTACAAGGAAATTACTTCTTTTAAATAAAGAACAAGGCAACACTAAACAGGTTTAAAATGCCAGCTCAGATGACATTGGTGTTATTTTATTTAAAATCCATGTTGTTCAGAAAGTGAATGCATGATTTTTTTTTATATCTGCAGCTATTCTTGATATCCTACAGTCATATGATTTGCACAAGTGAATGAACACAATGAACTCTCATGATTATGATCAAATTTACCACACTGCAGCGTTACAAAAAGGCTAGGATTACCGTAAATAACGTATAAACCGCTGTCGTTAAATTAAACGCACCCCCAACTTTCGACCCCCTGAGCAAAAAAATAAAGAAAAAATCATGATAAATTCAAGTCATGTTCTTATCAAAACGGCAAAATCTAGAGGCAAAAGCATAAAGAAATGATTTAGAAAAGTGTAAAACAAAATTGCACTTTAATTGGTTGTTTCCTGTTTTTTAACTCATTTTCAAAGTCGGGGAACTCTTCGAATCTGAGTCGTTGACCAAAATAAGGCTTGCTCCAAAGACGTGACAAGCCCTTATCAAAGTACAGATACGGTACAGATTCGTGATCGTATCTTAATCACTATCAAAGTGAAAGAAAACATCACAAAACACACATTAACAATACAGATAAAGGCAAACTGATACCTTGCTTAAGAAAATATTTCTAGATAAATCCAAGAACTATCACAGAAGTTTCATGTTTGAAGAGCTATGGCGCAAGGTTTTTCAACAAAATAATCGATCCCAAAACATTTGAAGTTTCCCTCATTTCATACCCATGCAGAGGTAGGTTTGCTCCCCTGCTCCAGCGGCCCAGCAAGTTTGCAAGTTCTGCTAAAATGAGAGAAACGTCTCTGCACATAGCTATTGCATAAATTAATTTGCATACTAGCTCAACCAATGCGCATTGGTTGAGCTAGTATGCAAATTAATTTATGCAGAAGCCATGTGCAGAGACTATTCTCTCATTTTAGCAGAATGTGCAAACTCTCTGGGCCGCTGGAGCAAGGGGAGCGAACCTATGGAGCGAACCTACCTCTGCATGGGTATGAAATGGGGGAAACTTCATACGTTTTTTGGGATCGATTATTTTGTTGAAAAACCTTGCGCCATAATCTCTTCAAACATGAAACTTCTGTGATAGTTCTTGGATTTAGCTAGGAATATTTTCTAAAGCAAGTTATCAGTTTGCCTTTATCTGTATTGTTATTGTGTGTTTTGTGATGTTTTCTTTCATTTTGATGGTGATTAATAATACGATCACAAATCTTTACTTTGACAAGCGTTACGTCTCAAAGCCTTGCTTGGTCCAGTGATAACTCCTTGCTTGGTCAATGGACTTGAATTTTGGGTAGCTCTCATTGAGAGTAAAGCTGCTACCGTGGTTTAATTGTGCCGAGTTTGTGTCACGGCATGAACATGTTTGTGGGTTGTATGTATACGCAAGTTAGGCTTTTGATTTTAACATCAAAATTAATTTGTAAAAATATGTCGTAGCATTTAGACTTACAAAACAGTAAATGAATTCTCTTTGATCATATAAACAGGACCTTAGCCCCCTAGATTATTGTCAGTTTTGGTGATATATGACTCTTCATTTGTTTTGGGCTTTTTTAAGCCCAGCATCGTGTATTACCCGCAACCCCGACTTATATGCTTATTCCGCACGCGCGCTAGCGCGCTAGCCCTCGTCGAGTCAGTTTAGTTTTGTTTCTTCTTGCTTTCTCGATCTCTCGCTCATTGGCTGTGTTTAGAGCTGTTTCTTCCCGTTTCTTTACGACCGCTTTCACAACACCGCTGTGAAGCTTGTGTAAACTGAAATTTGAGATAGCGACTTGTTGAATTGAATCGAGACTGATTTTATATAATATATATATATATATATATATATATTTTTTTTTTTTTTGTGAGGCCACAGCCGGTTACGATCGGCGTTACAGCCGGAAAAAATAGCCGGTTACCGGCTATTAACAAGAACCCTGATAAGGTGTTCTAGAAACCTTCAGAAATCTCTGATCCATGCATCAAACCTAACATTAGAGTGAGAATCTCGTCAGCGTATGAATGATTGCAAAGCCTCATGGGAAGTCCGCCTGCACCTGTTGTCGCCTTGAAGGGAAGGACGCAATCAGGGAGGCATTATCCCACGCTAAACATCGTTTAAAGAATCCCCACCAACATTTCTGAGGGAGACCATCTGCCAGCTTGATACAGCTTATTGAT
Organism: Heliocidaris tuberculata; assembly: GCA_025618425.1. Taxonomy (NCBI): domain Eukaryota; kingdom Metazoa; phylum Echinodermata; class Echinoidea; order Camarodonta; family Echinometridae; genus Heliocidaris; species Heliocidaris tuberculata. The sequence continues at coordinate 10,180,803 of CM046847.1, read as the reverse complement.
ACTTATTCAATCCATATTGACAAAATAAGGACAATATGTGGAACTAGAGGTGATGCCGCGGAAAAATGGGGCCACTCCAACATGCCTTGAACCTTTTTGTTTTCACTCAGCTGCCATGGCAACGGGTTTTAGCTGAAGTAAGAAGTCTAATCTGGTTTGTGTGAATGACGTCAACTTGACAATGCTAGCTTTTTAGCCTTGAGGCCACATGGCGCATTAAAGGTAGGGTTTGACATTTAAAATGATATATCCCAAATCAATCAAAAGTATTTTTGGTTGCGCAAATGACAACAAAAAGAAAAAAAAAAGAAAGAAAGAAGGAGAAAATGTGCTGCATACATGATTGATTCTTTCTTAATGTACTGAATTCGTCGTTTGTTTGTTCAGCCATTTATTTCAAGACTTACATGGGCACACAGTTTCACTTCCAAGTTGGGTTTACTCAAACTTTCATTGATGACTCTAATATATTTCTAGGGGATTACAACTTCAAACCTTTTTCATACATTCAAATTTCCTTCTTCAATCAATAACAGAAATAAATATCTAACTTTACTCCAACAGATTAGTAACATAAAACCAGACGATATACAGTAATCTCAATTTCCCTGTTATCTGTCTCTCCTTTTCCTTCTTATCTTTTCCAAGGTTCCTACAAATGAATAGCATTTGTACCTATCAATATAAAACCGGTGATTATGCATACAGTCACCTTGAGAGAAAGCTTTCCTTTATTGGCTTCAGCCACGACCCTACTGCAACTTTGTCACAGTGGTATAAACGAAGGGATGATTTTCACGTTATCAAAACTGAGCCTTGTCAACTATGCAACCAGAAATAAAAGGATTATCACGTGGATGTTGCGAATTTGCAAATAATAAAGTCCTTTCTTCTCTTTTATCTCCACCTTCATCATCGGAAACTGTAGGATGGAAATTCTATTCACTTTACCACCAACTTTAATAGCCATCTTTATCGCCTAGTCAGTAGTACACTATCTCCACCTTCATTATCACATTCTGTAGGACAGAAGTTCTCTAATCACTATTGCTTTATGCCTGACCACCACTTATTTGGCAGTCTTTTGCCTGGTCAATAGTGAGCTATCTCCACCTTCATTATCAGAAACTGAAGGATAGACTATTTCATCTGACCATCACTAATTTGGCCATCTTATGCCTGGTCAATAGCTTTCCACCTTTATTATCAGAAACTGAAGGATAGAATTTCTATAATCAACTATTTTACTTGACCATCACTAAATTGGCCATCTCATGCCTGGTCAATACATATTTCCACCTTCAATATCAGAAACTGAGGAATAGAATTTTTCTTATCAACTATTTTCACTTGACCATCACTAATCTGGCCATCTTATATTGGTCAAAAGCTATTTCTAAATTCATTATCCGAAACTGAAAGATCGTAGTCCTCCGACCATCCATTATGCTTGACCATCAAATGGCGCCTGGTCAAGAGCGAACCACTCCACCTTCCAAGATCTTTTCGCCATTAGCAAAGCATCACTACCACCTCTGTGTCTCTTTCGCTCCCTAAATTGGCGATGCGGAGAAAGCAAGAAGAGGGCCTAAAGTCTTGATTAACAAGTCTTTCGACTTGATGCACAGGCACGCTCTCTCAGGGTGGCTGTCATGGGCATTGGCATGCCAGTTCCATCAGCGGTGTCGGCCGCGATAAAAGCACCGGTTGTCAATTGGCCCGCATCAGCAGGGGACACGGCAAATACTACTTGGTGAATAGCAGTATCATGAAATGGATGAGAAAGATTCGTAGAAACATGATAGCAATACTAATATATGATTACTGGCAGACAGAAATTTCCTGTCAGACCAGATAGGCATCTGTACAGCGACTTTTATCTATCAATTCTTCTAAAGAAATTAGTTTAAACTAGACCACAGGAAAAATTTTGATACCTGATTGCTAAATGACACAAAGACACGCAAAAAAGGAAACAAAAAGGTATTTCAACAAATATCTCATACAAGCCATACCTCCTTACAAATCAAATTTTTACATCTTAGGCTCTGCACTTGATATGTAATTTTATATGCTTTACACTTTGTATTCATATTTGTTGTTATTGTTGAAAGACAGAGTAAAGCACAGTGCAGTATATGATTGTTAAATTATTCCTTCTTCTTTTTGGCATAGCATTGACTTGCATCAGCCTTCTTTCAGCTCTTATGAGAATAGCTAAATTGGAAATGTTGGGTCCGATTATGAAAGTTGCTGCATGAACCTCGGAAAGATGCAATTTTGCTGTTACCCTTATCGTTAGAACAAAAAACGCATGTCACCGTTGTACTGGAAATGCTGATCTACATGCATATTTTAAGAGAAAATTGGGAAATATTGGCTTCCCGCACTTCTTCCCCATGCATTAGGATATGAATAAATAATGGTATAATCACTTTGAGTGTTGTCGGGCATTGAGCGGTATTGTCTGGCTCAGCCACAGTATGAATTCAACCATCAGATTTGACATCCTTCACGGATATCACTTGTTTTCTCTGGATGAGAACTTGATGACTTGATAATACAAAGAGTTTCACTCCAAAAGGGACTACATCTACTTTTAGGGTTTTCAAGTAAATCAAGGCATTTTTCAATAGACCAGTTCGTAGTTAGCACATGGTACAAATGACCCCAAATATCCACAGATATTTTAAAAATGGAGATGTCCAACTTTGTGCACTTTAGAATAATCACTCTCAAAGTGATAGATGTGCCTCATGAATAGCTTTTGTTTCGCCTTTTGAAAAGCATACTTCCACCTGGGTATCATGGAATGCACCATTGGTGAATAATTGAATAATGATTACATGACATTCATGAGCACATATCAAGTATTCATGTCAGTGGGTTTTAGAATTTGGTACAGATGACCTTTATCTGCTCATGCTCAGATTGTATCTACGAACTGGCTTATTGACCTGTTTTCCATGTCCACTATTACTTCATTTTGGTATATATGTTTAATAAGGCTATTTATTTCCTTAGATCACTTTAATCATATTTTTACAAAAAATATAGCAATACATTTTAATTTTTAAGGAATTTCATGATTTCAGTTTTCATGCATTTAGTGCCTTTTGGAATGAAACTCAAGTAGATCGCTTTTTTTTGTGTGTGTTAAAAACAACTGAATCATGTTAAATTCAAGATGAAACATATTAATATTCTAGTAGAGTAAATTTTTCATCTTTTTAAAATGTTTTATGATAACAGAGTTTTTTCATCTTTCCTTATTTTTACTCATTTTTTTTCAAGTTGATATAATAGGGAGCTAGTGTCATTCTATTATGACATTATTTTGCTGCTGCACTTTTTTTTGTGGCAAGTTATCTGTCAATTTCACCGTTCATTAAACAAAATGTTGTCACATCCGTGGTTCCATTAAGACTCCGTGGTTCCATTAAGACTTTAATGTTTGTCACCTAACTTTTTGTCTTGCTGAAATGTAGGACATTGCAAGAAGATTGATGCTTGCAAAATGCAATTACAGAAAGGTGCAAAATTATACTTGTCTCATACCAGACTAGAATAGGATGTATTAAAGATAAAGTTGAGTTCTGGTGATGCGATTACATTGTGAAAGAAACTGTCGCAAGGCAATTGGGAAAGACTGATCATGTCTACATCAGAATTGGTGTACACTGTGAGGTTTTGGAATCTGTGAAATGATAAGAAATTGACACAATCTCGCTAAAAAGCGCATGCACTGCACACATAAATGGGACTGCACACACGTGTAGCATGAATGTTCGGCCCGAACACTTCAGCTATTTCGGATCATATTTTGACTATGAGAGCATTTGAAGAGCAATCCTTTTCAGAGGACATTTCTACTATGATGTTCTTCCAAACTGACATACAAGAAATGAGAAAGCTCCCAAATTATTTTTCGCATTTCCCAGAAGTCAACTTTCTCTGTAATGTTGGGTATATTGAAATAATCAAAAGTAATTTATCGATTTTCTCTTGCATTAAGAAAAGTTGATGTCACATCAATGCTTCCATTTCCTGTAAAAAAAATTATTGTATTATTTAGTATTTACGAACAACTGATGCATGACTCTGTTTCATCAATTATCTTGTTATGGTCTGCTGAGAGCCAGAAAGGCATTAACTCAATAACTCATAGAGTTTACACCCTTTAGACCCTAAGCAAATGTTATTTTCTACCAATCATGTCACGCCACAATATACAACTTTATACAGCAAATCTCTTCGAGATTGATGTCTGCAAAATGCAATTTCCAAAAGGTGTAAAACTACATGAACCTCACACGAAAGCAGTTTGGTATCTATCACTGCTCAGTGCACTGAAATAATTAACAAGACTAGGTGACCTTGTAATAAATGACCTTGAAAGGTTTCTTCCCTGTCTTTGACTTTGCATTTCAAAGAGAATATTGAGATGTGCTATAACTGAGGATATTACAGAAAGCAGAAAAGTTTCCACATGCAGTTCCTCCATCTTTTGATATCGCTCACACTATAAGAAAAACTATTTTGGAGCAATTAATGCTTGCAATAAAGGTTCTTTGTACATGTTGAATAAGTATAACAAAAAGTGAAAACATAATTTCTATGTCCAATTTCTCTTTGCATTCTTCTGATCAATAGCAGATTATCTGTTCTCAATGTTCGTCTTAACACAAATTCGTTGAAAGTCAACAGTCTTATTTCTTTTTCTTAGAGAAAATAAAAAGATATGTGAGGAGAGAGAAAGAAAGAGAAAGAGAGCGAGGGAGACAGAAAAAGGGAGACAGAAAGAAGAGATTAAAAATATACTCTAATATCTTCTTATCAGTATGGATAAAAGGTAACAACTATGTATTTATTCTAAAAAAAATATCCCCATACACAACGTAATTTGCAATTCACGATATTCTGTCAAACACTTCTATTCTAGATGCATGCTACTTTGTTGGGAATATGACAGGAAGAGAAATATATCAGCAATGCCAATTTGGAAAGGTAAAGCTGATTCATACATCCCCTTGGAAATGCCTTTTCCCTTGAAGGTATGAAAAAAAGTGTGAAAACTACATTAAACTTACCTATTTTTTTAGAAAGATGGCACAACCAAATTATTTTGGCAAACCGCAACAGGATGATGAATGAACGTTGACATGAAACGAGAAAAGAGAAAAGAACATCGTGTTAATTCATTAATATTCATGAGGCAACAAGGTGGAGGGGGGGGGGGGTTGCAAGCAACCGGAATTTCACGCATGGCTAACCTTTTCCTTGTGCCATGTAACCTGCACTTTTCACTTTTTAATATTCATGGCTTCGAAAATGAGAGTGACACGTACATGCTCTGCCAGCGCTTTTGCGCGAAAAATCGCGGCAGGCACGGCATCGCCACTCAGGAAAGGTCACCATTGACCAAGCCGATTCCTGTTAGCGTTTCATGTCAATGTAAATATTTTAGGGTTCTCTCTTGTCAATGGAGAGGAGATGATTTTAAGAGATCGCTGGCGTCCGTTATTTCTGATGGATGCATTGATTAAGGAAAGTGATGGTAGGTGACATCTAGGTGCCATGAGGCAACGAGGGATCCAAATCATACAAGCGTATTTACATTAACTATACGCTATATGGCACTTTCGAGGCAGATGACTCTGTTGATATATCTCTACCAAGAACCAGGTGGGCGATATTTATTTGAAAAATGATAGGAGTTGTCATCCTTCTTGCACTAAACAAACAAATATCACACTCATCACTGCTTCTTTTTTTTTTCAGACAAAAATTATTAAGACTTGAAAATTTATCACATTTTAGAGAATTATTTCCTGAAACATATTCCTAAAATTATGATATAGTATTACATCCCAATGAAACATTGAAAGAAATAAGATATATAAACATTGTATATGGTACAGTCAATACCTTTCATTTTTTTTTCCTGTTCAGTGTCAAACAAAATTAGAAATGAGTAAAAGCATAACATACTAGATATTTCAATTAATGTAATCTTCAAAGCCCTGTTTTATTGCAAAAATATTATCACTGATCACTGAGAGTTTCTTCTAAGAAATCCTGTGAATATTAACTCAAGACACAAACAATAATGAGTGTTGCGCTGATTGTAGCATCCATAGTAAAGCATATCATCTGTTCAGAGCCAGACGGGCGTTAACTCTTTACTTTAACACAGAGTTGGAGCCCTTCTGGCTCCATAGAGACGATAATCTTCACGTACACATCGATAAATCAGTCTCTATTAAGACTATTTTTAAACAAGAAAATATAGGAACATATTATTTTTCACGGATATAAGATTTTGCGTAATCCACACAAACAATGTTAAGTTCGAGCCAGAAAGGAACCACTGTGAACATCTCGAACATCTTCTGAATTTTCTTGTAACAAAAAAAAAAGAAGAATAATTATTTCCTATGTTGTGAGCAATATTGATTAATGTGAAATTCAATTTAATTTAATACTGGCATAGGGCCTTCACTCTATGAATTCACAACCACTGCAATCAATTCTTCCTTTACAATTGGATTTAATTGTACGGTACATTTGGAAAGGAAAAGGATGCTGTTCAATATCTATAGATTTGTTTCCCACTCGTATTAATTATGTATCTGTATGAAGACAAGCTACAGAGGTTTTTTCGGAGATGAATTGCTAGCATAAAGTAATGAATTTCACTCAGGACCTAAAACTGAAGGACGACAAAAGTGGTATTTGCTTCATTCAATTTGCTTCATTCAATTTGCTTGTAATTAAATAAATGTAAAAGGATGATTTATAACGATTCTTCTGAACAATAGAAAATAATAGTTCACGGTCATGTGATGTTGATTGACCAATGACATTAACTACACTCTCTTGAACATGATTTATACCAGTAGATAGTATTCTGCGAGTCAACATATATTTTTTTATCTCATCCCAACACACACATATATATATATATATAGACATGTATGTAAATCATAAAAGGTTTGATATCAGAAAACAAATCTTAATGGAATCATACACAATACACCAACAATGCCTCATGCATTAGAGGTCTACTTTGTATCTGATATAAGTTAATCAATTAGCAAGTTTGATAAAGGTATGGTTTCACTGACAGAGATATCTGTTCATCTGAAAAGAGATACCACTCATAAACAGATTTTGATAAGAGTGGGCGGTGTTTACAAAAAGGGTTGGTTCTCAATAAACAGATTTTGATAATGGAGCCCATTTTAATAAGCCACGGAAGGGTTTTCTGAAGTGTACGGGATGTGTTTATCCATTGATTGTTCCCTCATAGACTTGTGCATATATGCTTTAAAGAGAAAGTTGAGTTCTGGGACAGGTGAAAAATAATTTGTGAGCTTTCTCATTACTTTTATGTCAGTTTGGAAGAACATCATAGTAAAAATGTCCCCTGAAAAGGATTGCCATTCAAATGCTTTCATGATTGAAATATGGTGAAAAATAGCAGAAGTGTTCGGGCCAAAACATTCGTGCTACATGTGTGTGCAGTCCCATATACACATTTCTGTGTGCAGTGCATGTGCTTTTCAGGGAAATTGGGTCAATTTCTTATCATTTTGATGATTTCAAAAACTTACAGTATACACCAATTCTCATGTAGACATGATCAACCTTTCGCAATTGCTTTCAGACAGTTTCTTTCACAATGTAAACACATGACCTGGGGGCGTTTCATCAAGTGTCTTGTCAGTGATTTTTACCTAGTAGGTCCATGTTTTTACTGACAAATTTGCTCTCAGCCAATCAGATGCAAGGGTTTCAGTAGCTTATAACAGTTTTTGCAACTTGCCATTGATGACAAGTTTTATGAAACAGGGCCGCGAATTCAACTTTATCTTTAACACATAGCCCGCTATTGTTGACCATTGTCACTTCCGGGCTCATGCTTCTGTCGACGATCGTCGACAGAAATCACGGACAAAAGATGAAGTGCTAATACAATTGAATGGGCGCACGCGTGCTCTATTCCTGTGTATCAATGCATTGTACATACACACAGCTTTTCGTTCCATCGCGTTTTCGATATTTGCTTACATTTGCTTTTTTCTAGTAAATGATTTTAATGCGTTTTTCTGTCGCGAAATATCATGGAAAGTGATGTCTATGGGGGAATCTGAGAGCCCTGTTAGAATTTGTCATCCTAACATTAATGCCAATATATCTTACTATCTGTGCAAAATAATATAAGTTATACATCATTAGAAAGTAAAGACTCTACTCTACAAATTTGCTGTACATTTTCCCATAAAAAGCACCAGTAAGAAGTAATTGAAGAGTAAAACCCCCGTACTGGTTCATCACATCACCCTTTAAAATAATCCAGCAGCCGTGGGTTTCGTAATGCACAGGGCAAAGAGTTAAAGAGGTTGAGTCCTAGTAAAAGTGTAAAAATAATTTATGAGTCTTCTCATTCTTTTGATTCCTATTTGGAAGCTAGAACATCATATTAGCACTCCCACATAAAACGGATTGCTCTTTATATACCCTCACACTCCCAACAATTGTCTTCTCTACATACTATTTTACAAGCATTGCAAATTTAAGAGAGCTATAAGATAGCTTAGCAAAATGCAGTGGCGAATAAAGACGCTAGAAAGACGCAAAGAGGAAAATTGCAAGTTTTGTCTGTGCTTCTAAAATTAGAATCAGACAAATTTGAATACAAGTTTTCATATTATTTTGCTTAAAAGTGTTCAAAGAGGTAAATACTAATTCTACATCCTGATATTTTGGTTCTGCCTCTATAGAATAGAATTTTGATATTGAATAATTTTGTCATATGTGTCTTTCCCGCATTTATAAGCGCCACCAGGTTTCGCTATAAGCTACCTAAAGCAAAGCTCATAAAAAGATAACCTGGGGACGCATTGAAACGTGATGGTATTTCATTGCATAAACTACACTGCACAGTTCTTCATAATGCTTCATAATGCTATGACTCCACAAGACAGAAGACAGAAATGGTTTTAATAATCTTTGATTCTTTGAGAAATGATTTGTATGATTGTTTCTCGTCAAACTAACAAGGCTTAAACATTAAGTATCACTGACACACAACCTCATTGGCCCATATTCTGAACTCCGGTTTAACTTAAATCAGAGTCTAAGTGCGGTTTAAACTTAGTCTAAACCTGCCATTTAAACTGGAGTTTTAGAAAATCACATTCTGAACTCCAGTTTAACTTAAACTCCAATCTAGTGCGGTTTCACTTTGCACAAAATGTTATACTGGACCTGCAGTTTAAATCAATTTTAATCAAATTCTGGTTTAACTTAGACTGGAGTTTAAGTTAAGCAATAGTTCAGAATACGGGCCTATGGTACTACAGTTTGTAGTAGAATACATCGCTGTGAAAACAAAATTGTTCCCAATCTTACCTCAACAAAAAAAAAAAAAAAAAAAAAAAAAAGAATCTTCAAAAGAAGAAGGAATTTGACTACCTTGATCAAAGGACATCTTTGCTGTTATATTCAGGCAAGAATAATATGTATCTTGAAAATGAAATTGCAAGTCATTTCGATTCGGAGTTGAGCAAGGTCATCTCAAAGCAAAAAAGCTATGGAGTTGAAAGGCCATTTCCGTTATGCATGCACTGGCAGTGTGTACATCATTCGTTCTTCGGCTCTTCTGCTAAATATTTAATAAGGGTGGTCATTGTCCAGGGCCTGACAGATGAACGAAGGCCAGGAGGGTGACTGAAGATGAAAAATCAAAGACTGATATGGCTAGAAGGAGTGAATCAGATATACGTTCATTCTCAAATGCCCTGATGCCCTGATAACCAACCTCCATTTTCAAATTATCTCCTACAGAAACTCACGCTACCTTGTCTTTGGTTCTAAACTGGACATGGATAGGGTCAGATTCTATTAAATTTCATTCATGGGTCATCTTTAAAGGGACATCTGTAAGTGATTGATCTTGTAAATTTGACCAGCAAGAAACTATCATGTTTGACTCCAGCTGAGTCCAGCATTCTCGATGACATACCCTCACAAATCTCCTTGTTGGTTTAACATTACTCAGCAAAAGAAAAGAAGCTACAAGATTTACCATGTGCCCCTCTGAAAATCATCTGTTGAAAGCCAGAAGGGCGCTAACTCTCTGTTAAAGTATAGGAGTTTATGCCCTTCTGCCTCCAAACAGACAAAATGTTCTTCTCACACTATTGGTTATTAATCTGATAAAATAAGAAAAGAAAACCCTGCACTTTTTTAGAAGAAAGATATATGTTATACATTGTAAAATGGGGAAAAATAATTTTAATTAAATGTGATACAAATGACTCTAATAAAACCACAGATATCAATATAACTGAGGGAGTAGTATAATTTCAGAGAAATTCCATGAGATTCGATGCAATATCCTACATGAATGGAAAATATTACAGCTCACAACTTTTTGACAGGCATACACCACAACAAACATTTGCGAATAGATCATCACGCCACGCCAAAAGATTATCAGAGTTTCCCCTGCACTAATTTCATTAAAATATAAAGTGTTGGGAATGTCCTCAAATGGTATGGCACAGGCCAAGGTCATGTGTGAACTCATCCAGAGAGGCGTTTAAGGCCAATGATTGTCTGGATTTGAATGGGCAGCATTAGAGTTGGCGCCTCCTCTATTAAATTTGCGCTGGCGGAGTGTCGGGGATGGCACGGTAGATAGTACTGCATGTTGTTCACCCAAGGAGCAAAGGTCATTTGCAAAACATCAACACAGACACAACACTGAGCTCAGTTTCGGTGAAATTTTTACCGTTATACTTAATATACCACATGAATAATAAACATTTTGAGTCATTTTTACTCCTGTATTTTGATGTTGCGCATAACACGTGGCATTTTATATGAATACATGGCGTCAGACTTTACGCATCTCCTATAAACTACCCAAATTGACATGCTCGAAGAAAAAGTGGTGTAAGAGTTCCATAGAGTATCTTATTATGACATTAAATGTAGTATATCAAAGAAATGAAGTGAAGGAGACAGAAGGAAAAAAAAAAATGATGAGTGAAACAAATCCTCGGAAATAAGCTTGAATAAACACGAAATATTCACTACTTTTTAAAGGCCTTGATTATTCACCTCATACACAAAACATATGATAAAATGTAATAGCATGCCACGAAAGACATTTCATTATGTGCGTTGTTTTCCGGCTATGGCTACTGACCGAAGGTAGAGGAGGAATTGATTTTCTCTAGTCTGGTTTTTCTATTTTAAATGACTTCAGTGATTCTGCTGTCTGGTCAACAGAGCGCAAAAATTCAATATTTTGCGAGGGGACCATTTGGCCTCAAACCCCACATGTGATTAAATGTACTGCTTGATATTGTTAACCCAGTTACTCCTGAAGAACTTCATTCCCATAGGCTTACTGTAAATGTGTATAGGCAATGGTTATAAGGAAAGTCCACCCTGATATCAACTGGTTTTAAAAGAAGGAGAAAAATGAAAGAAACATATCAGTGAAAGTTTGAGCAAAATCCGATAAGAAATAAGAAAATCATGAATTCAAACACAAATTGGCAACTCCGTGACATATTTTTGTTTGTTTGCGTGAGCCCCTATCAAAAGTTTGGACTAAAAACATATGTAAAAAATGTGAAAACTTATTTTTTGGCTTGTCAAACAATTTTTGGCCTTGAAAATCATTGCTGAATACAATATTGCTCATATAAATGTGCACAGAATGCATCTTAATATGTAATCTACCAAATATACCTCAGAAACATAACCCATAAACAGACCTGTTTACTAATGTATTTCAGTATTTCAATTAATGCATATTTTTCTCCAGAATCCTCAGTTACCAACTATTTAGTACACCTGCCATGCATAATGGCATCTTTATGGATAGAATCCATTTTGCATATATTAATTGTTGCTATGTCGGGCAAGCCTCTGGCAAGCTTTGGAGTCATCAAGAAGAAACTTTTGTTCAAGAAGTATGCATAACATTAGTAAACAGGTCTATTGCATCACCATTGATGGCTATGAACTTCCACCTTTTAACAAAGTAGAAAATAACATGTACATCTTCATCACCTAAATACAAAGCAGAAAATAAAATGTATATCTTCATAGACTAAAAATACAGTGCTGAGCGGCAAAACAGCAATATATTCAAGATGTGAAAAAAACGTTATGCAAATTTAGATTGAATTTGAAAGCACTGCCACTACGAGTTAACCTCAATACATTTCTCTTGTCAAAGAAAATATCCAGAAGCATGTTTCGGTATATGGAAGACGTATTGGAAAAAATGCCATCTCTCTTCTTCAATATTCCACCTTCGCTCATGATAAGGTCAATATGCATAATCATACAATCGGGAGTGTAAAAGAGCGGCTTGTTTTTACTCTTTTACGAGGGGAATGAAAAGAAAGAAGTGGAGTACCTACGTTCTCCTGGTATCGCTCATTTTAATCACGTTACAAACTAGAGTAAATATACAGCAAGCGTGCTGCTGATGCAGTGTATATGCATGTAACTTGCATATCATTAGACAAGTACACATCTTTATCATTACAAGTTAAGTATTCAGTTCTAACACGGATGGAATCATATTTCTCATTTATTAACCTGATTATGTTCAGCATTTCAGGAAAATTATGACCTTCTTCGTAAATCCCCAAGTATAGATCTCCTAAAAATTTGATGGAAATGAACATAAGTTCAGCATCCCAGTTGCTGCTTCAATACAAGTTACATCCCTCATTCGCTTCTTCCTTTTCTTCTTCCTCCTAAACCTTTTTCTCTTAAACCACAAATGCATTTGCATCTACTCTTTTAAAACAATTATTTGATAGACAATAGTGCTACTGAACTACAGCAAATAATGCACATGATTTAGGTACATGTAATAAGTTGGAAATTAGAGGAGACAAAAATATTAATTCCAGTTCAATATTTACATCATTATACTCCAGTCACACCAAAAAGACATACGCCAGGGCCCTGTTTCACAAAACTGATTATCAATAACAACTGCCAAATTTCTGCAACAAATTTGCTCTCAGCCAATCAGAGGCAGGGATTTCAGTAGCTTATAACTGTTATTGCAACTTGTTATTGATAACAAGTTGTATGAAACAGGGTTGGTTCAGAGTCAGTTTCTCATTGTAACTGAGGTGTAACAATACACTGATTGTTTGGAAAGCTTCTGTGTCTCTAACACATAAAATATATTCATTCAATTTGCATTTTGATACCTAAGACACAAACACTGTCCCCTTCCAGAGCTTTAAGATGCTTTGAAATACAGAGAGAAAGTAGCTGAGAGAAAGAGAGCAAATGCCCTGTTTGAGATTCGCCATTAAAATCAAATCAGTTTCAGATAATTGACGCAAAATTAGACATCAAGAACAATACAACGGCCTCATTTCAGGCAGGCGTAATTACCATAACTGCCAATTTGCAAACCGAATAAGGAGGCATGAATCTATTTTTTTCTAGCCATTAATACTTCATTAAAGCTCATTCTGATGGCTCCGGGATTGGATTACATGACAAAGTGGTGTTTATTAGTGATTTGAAGAAGATCGCAGGCAAGATAAGAAAACATCTTCACTTGCAAGATAATCAGTGTGTACAGTGGCGGCAGCATTAATCTGAAAGTGCACATCGCTGGGGATTTGAATGCCAAACAGTCATGGTTTTAAGGCATCTTTGCATGAAAGAAAGGCAAGATGAAGACCCAAACTTTTCCTAAACCCATTTCCTACTGGAACCGGGTGGGCCATATGTTAAGCCTATGGGAATTAGACAATTCAGTAGTCAACGGGTTAACCCCCAAAATTAAAATTTTGAATAAAACAAGTATCTTTCTTTCTTTCTTTTTATTTATTTTCATATTTCTCATATAACATTTACATTGCAAAAATAAATACATACATAAATAAATAAATAACATACAGGTAAGTGGTCAATATAGAGTACTGATAATAACTGAGAGAAATATGATGGGACCTACATGAAAGCAAGCTTGTAAAGCTTGAAATAATTTGTGGTATTGAATGGAGGACCGATATGAATAATGACCAATCAAAATAAATCAGAAAATAAATATAGAAAAGAAAAAAGAGAACATGCAGTGGTGTTGTTTATATTTTCTTTCCTTTTCTTGACATGTAGACAAATGTACCTAAATTATTGTACAATAATATAACAACTTAATATAATTTGGTCTGACAGAGCAAATGACAAATTATTTACAAATGGCTAAATTTGCACATTTCATCCTAAAGCATCAAGCAGTCAAAGCAGAACTTCTTCTTTCAAAAAAAAAGTTTGATTTTTATTTCCCCCATATTTTTCCCCTCAAGGGTAAAGTCAGTACATTTCCTCTTCTCTCTCAATGAAACCAGTGCTAACAGTGCTATAACATATACATTCTTTCATAGCCGTGAAAAGCAAACACTAAAAAACAAACATCAATTTCTTAAATTTTGCCATTTTTTCCTAGCACTGCAGCCATGCTTTTGGCTATTTCATGTATAACCGTTTTATTGACAGATAAAGAATTTTGGGAAAGATTTGAAGTTACTGTGAAACAATTGGAAATGGCAATGGGCTATTTTTCCCCCTCAAACTAAAGATACCATCATATAATGTAAAGTGGAATTCCATTAGAGAAATTTTGTGCCTGCAAAGTTGAAGACTACAGGATAAAAGGGACAATCAGATTTGATATTTGAAATAATTTGATTTGTGATCCCTTTTCGTCTCTGTAATAGTAATATTTAGATTAAGATTTCTTTAGCAAAATGAATATCATATGCATGATGTTTGACATGTGGGTTTGCTTTTGAATTTAGAAAAATATTAAAGTAAAGAAGGAATTGACGATTTAAAAATAACTGACGTATATCAAGCCCTTGTTATCATATAGATGACAGCATAAGCCACTAGGCATTATTGAGAGACATGTCTCTTTTGCGTTCGGTTATCATTCAGTATGCGACAAGCATGCCTACTTGACACAAACAGCCTCTCAATAAATACACGCTCTCGCACTTTGCATTTATGATCACAGCCTGGCAGTAAAAATATTGATAACCGTCAGGGTGAATTTTATTCCGCATATCGTGTTGTTGTTTTTTTTCCTTTCCTCTCAGACCTGGCATGGTTTGGAGGCGTATCAACCCTTGCAACTGCCGACTTTGGTACTAAAGAGATGTTGATACAGTATAAAATTGCAATGACAAAGATTAGGATGGTGACACCGTAATGACGACATTCGCATGTCAGGGGTTTAGAGCTGTGTTTTTCTAGCTCGGCAGTTGAATATTTTTATTCACGAGTGGCTTGGAGAACACTGTACCTAATTGCGTCACCTCATACCAGTGCTGACACAGGTCACACATCTTCTAGAAAATTACTGCAACGTTTTTGCACGATCAAATCTCTTTGACATTCCCTAACTGAATATCCCTGAACATTATTCTTATTTGAAAAATCTAAAAAATCTTTCATTTTCATTTGGACTGCATTTTTTTCTTATTCCATTGTTCATAGGTCACATATCACTTGGAACATTTCTGCAACACTTTCATTTTCCAATCTCTCAGAAAGTTCCTAACTGCAAAGCATTCCTGAACATCAATCCCATCTCAAAAGTCTTCCATACAGACTCCTAATTTCATCTTATGTCAATGATCACACATCACCAACCTTCTAAGAAAAATCTGTAACATTTTCATTATCAAATGTATTTGACATTCCGTTAACTGCAGCATACCCCTGAACAATAATGAAAAGTCTTCTACCTTTCACGTAACCTGCAAGTTTCATCTCCAAGGCAACATTCACAGATGACATTTTTTTACCAGAAAACCTCCAACATTCACACTAAATCTCATGGACAGTTCCTAACAGAAGAATATTCCTGAGCAACTAATCTTTTAATGAACTGAAGAGTCATTTACTTCTTTAATACATGCACTACACATTTCATAGCAGGTGTCAACACCTCATATGAGGCAGCAGGGTTATATTTCTCACAGGGATACATTCGCACTATCTGTACTACAATAATAGTGTTGTACATAGATAGATGTACATCTTGTGAATATAAGAAAATACAGCCTCTGATGAAGGAGCATCCTTTGACATTTGCAGAGGTACATGTATATTCCCAAGATGATTTAACTGTATCATGTATCTTCAGATGCTTATTTTCCTGAAGTAAGTTTTCAATAAGATTTTTAAAAGATGTTTTTCAACAGTTTTTCAAAGTTGATGTACTTGAAGATTTGAAAAAGTTTCATAGAATTCAATTTTTGAAACGATAGCTACTACATGAAAAGGCTGAGAAGATTCTTTAACAGATGTTTCTTAACAGTTTTCCAGACATCTGATTTTCTGGAAGATTTCAGAAGTTTAATAGAGTATAATGTTTGAGAAGACAGCTACAATATGAACATCCAGCCCTCATTCATCTCTTAATGTCATGTGCATGATTGTAGTCGGCAGAATCCTACCATACCACTTCCATTGTCCAACTATGATGCTACTTGTTTCTATTAACTAGTTTCTATCCATCTCATCATTTTTTTTATGGGTATCTTGCCATCTTCAACAATTTGGACTTTCTTCTTTGTCATATACAGCATCCAAACTGAAAACCTCTTCAGACTCCTGCATCTTAGCTCAGCATGGAACCTAAATATTTTCATCCGATCATCCATTTCATTCTCTTTAAGGAACGACTCCTCCATCATTCACAAACCCCTATCTTCCCACCACCCGCTGTCTCCAGCAAGCATCATTTTCTATACCACCAGTGTGGTAAATATTCAGAGTAGTCCTCATCACTTTGTAAACTAAGCTGGAGATGTTCAAACCCAGGTGCTCTTCATCTCCCTCATTTTTACCCCCTCCCCACCCCTTTCCCCAGCCTTTTGTCAACATCAATCTACCCTCACCCCAGAAGGCAAGATGACTGAATCCAACTCATGTCCTTCCCCCGGTGCTCTTATTCCCAAACCTTACCTCTTGCAACCAGCGAACAGCGCACTGCCCACACATCACATACCCTTGTCACCCTCAATTTACCCCCACCCCAGAAGGAAAGACGGCCTGATACCCTTGGAGAAAGAAGAAAACAGCTGATGAAGATTACTCCAGAGGTCATCGGAGGTTGCTATGTCCTCCATCATGAGATGCATTCTCCATCCATCGGACCGCATCCTTCATTCTATAGATGCTCTATGTCTATACTGTATAGCATGATAGCATCATTAGCTGATGTGACTCCTAACTCATCTCAAATCTTGATATCATTGGAGGAGACAGTACAATTGGTATATTTTCCACATGATATCATCGGTCCACTGGTATTTTTCCTCGTAGGCATTATGGTGGTAGTATCCATAGACAGAAGGATACAACATCAGAGCCATGTCACAAGAGTCATTGTTTAACACTTTAAAGTTCAAATTGGTTTCAGCTTATTATCCGACATTTCACACAGACTTTAATCGGCATGTAGGTAGGAAATATCTGTTGAGATATTCCTCTTCTTTATTGGAAAAACACACATTAGTTTAACCTGTTCGATACTAAATGAATTGGTATATAAACAAGCATTTGCCATAGACCTCAGGATGAGTTCTCTTGATCTTAGTATTAATTGGCTTATATTAAGATGGATTCCTTTTATTTTGTTCAAAGTGGAGAACAATTAACACTTTCTGTGCCATGAGGTGACCATTCTGAAGAAGTATTTCAATGCAGTTACAATGATCACTATGGATATCTTCAATGTTTCATCCAGACGTAGAAATAGGTACATGTGCATTGCAAACTCTAATAATCTAAAGAACTGCATGTCTACTCTAACTCAGAAACAATCTGCTTATCAACAGTTCATTTATGACAATTATTCGTTACCCGAATGACAGAATATAAAAAAACATGCACACATGCAACGGGAAATGCACTTTGTGTTGCAGTGTGTTTACCTATGGGATGTACTTACTACGTCCAAATCCACTCCCTCTCTCTATGAATTGGCAGGGGACGTGTTAATATTGGACTTGATATGAATTTATTCATGCTCATAGCCATACAGCCAAATTCTATATGATTCATTGCAACGAAATGAATCAATCGTGAATGCTGGCGAGGCAGAAAGGACAGCACAAGCCTGTGTAAATAAAGCTCCTTTGAGCCAAGTGAGCGAGCGTCAACCCAGAGTGTTAGGTTGGTCTGGACGTTAAAGATGTATGGGGTAGGGATGGGGGAGGGAGGAGGATTAGAGAGGAGGGTAATGGATGAGATTTAGAGTTAAGGAAGAGGATTAGAAGGAGACATAGAAAGACTCTGAGAGGGAGAGATACACAAAGACAACAAACAAAATGCATAAGAGGAAGAGAGAGAGAGAAAAGAGAGAGAGATAAAGGAGAAAGAAAATGAAAGAAATAAGAAAAAGGAGTCATAAAAAAGTCATCATAGATAGACAAGAAAATGATAGAAAATATGTAGTCCCAGAAAGATATACATATGAACAGTGACAGATGCATTTAGAAAGATAGAGAGAGGTAGAGAGATAAATAGGAGAGAAAGAGAGAGAAAGACAAAGAGAGAGACTGCAACAGAGATAGATACAACTGTAGATAGAAACATGGCCCATGGTGCCCCATAATGCTTAGTGGGGCTAGGTGCATCTGAACAATCATTAAGAGAGAGAGACAGACAGAGAAGAAAGACAGACAGACATAGAGAGACACAGCAAGACACAGAGGCAAAGAGAGAGAGAGACAGAGAGAGGGAGAGAGACAGACAGATACGGATAGACAAAGAGGTAAAGAGAAAGACAGACAGAGAGAGTCGACCATTACAATGAGTTTGATACATCATGGCACCTACAATGCTAGTGGTGCATCATGCATTTGAATAATCATTAAGAAAGAGACAGACAGACAGAGACAGAAAGACAGACAGACGGACAGGCACAGAGAGACAAAGAGGTAAAAAGAGAGAGAGACAGAGAGAGTCAACCAATAAAATGAGTTTGATATATGGCACCCACAATGCTAGTGGGGCACCATGCATCTTAACAATCATTAAGCAACTTTAAATGTCAAGCGTGATCCCTTATACAATGTAAGACACTTAAACGTCACTTGTAATTGTGGAGGTCAGGCATCTACGGTGTAAAGAACCTTGCTGTCGGCTACGGGAATCATACCCTGCATCGTTTAAAGCTCACATCATATCTTGCAAATGCATGGCAGCTCAATTAGTCAAGAGTTGTCATGCATAAAAATACATTTCCATGTTCCACTTAAAAGTCACTGGATACTATTTTATCTCTTTACTCCTTTCTCACACGTGATTCTCTTGTTATTAATTCTCCCTTTACCCTAATTTCCCTCCCCCTAATCCATCCTGGAAAGTCTTCCTATAAGTCTAATCTGATGTTGGTCGAACATCCGGTTTTGGAATATGGATTTCATTGGCTTTTATCATGCCAATTGATGGGATAAATGGACAACAGGCCCATTAGGATTAAGTACTAAAGAGTTGGATTCCTTTTCGCTACCCTTGCCTTAATTCTCCCTCCCCTAATCCTCCTGGCAGTGTCCTGTTAGTCCTATGTATTTGGTTCTAAGTCCGTTCATGGGCAGGAGTAGGGTTTTCATCAGACAGCGAGGTGTAGTATCAGTGAACAGCAGGCACACAGAGACATAGGACTTTAAAAGGATTAACAATCCTTCTTCCACTTCTCCGAAGGATTAGCAATCCTAGGACATAGGACTTTAAAGGATTAACAATCCTTCTTTGGCTACTATTGTTCTTTTATCACAGCATTCACTGAATCCAAATATCTTTACCATCTTGAAGTAATTAATATTACATTGATCTTAGGAAGATGTGGACTTAGAAGCCTGTTTAATTACATTAATGGCCGGATAACTTGAGGGATTACTCAGCAATTGAAACAATTAGGCCAATTACTTGACAAAATTTCATTATCACCAGTCTCTCTACACTGCATGATGCAACACATGATTATACTGTTTTCAATGGGAGAACCCCCCCCCCCCCCAACAAGTCATATAGTTCTAGGAAATTCCTCAATGGACTTTGTGAAATTGCCAACATGAGTAAGAAGAGACATTCCTTCACTGACAAAACACTCTGATTTATAGCAAGTAGTTTGACTCAAAGAGTGCAGAAGAATGAACAGAACCAATGATGAAACATCTTGTGAAGATGTGGACTTTGTAAAATTGTCATCACATGAACAGCTGAGTAACTGGAAAGATTACCCAGCAGTTAAAACAATCAAAACAACAAGAAGACAAATTTGCCTGTATGTGACACATGTCACTGTCTTCTAATAAGAATCATTTATAATTACTGCAAAATCTGATGCAATTACTTAATGCTGCTGACACTGCATAATGCAACACATTATTTATTCCTATTAATGGATGTGTACATGGAAAACAAATGAACATCAAATTAAATAAACACTGTCTCATCTGACCTCTACAACTAAAATGCCATCACCTCTAAACACGAGAGGACCATTTAAATGTTTAATTGGCGTGTCAGCTTTGATCCCCTGACATTAGACCAGATGGACGCTGGCCATGCCGACTGACCGGCTCAGCAGATGACCGCTGAGTGAAATTAGTTCACCAGAGGTACACCAGACTGGTTACCAAATCTCATTTTGTTTTGGTACAGCAGCCAATGACCTCTCTGTGTCAATTTCATATGGGGCTGGGATGGCAGAGGAGTAAGCACAAGCATCATGTACATGTACATGTTAACTTAATCAGTTCTTGCAATTAAAAGAAAAATCATCTTCATTCTACATTAACAATCAGTGTGCTTTGCAATATAAATATAAATTCTTTGTCATGTTTTCAAAGCGCTGAAGCTACAGCCAGATTCGGGCATTGCCCTGGTGTAAAGAAAAGTAGAACAGAGGAATATGAGAGTATTAGAAATTGCTTCTGGGATTCTGACATTACTGATCCACAAAATTGAATTGTCAGGCCTTTTATTCCCTTGCTTTCTCTGTGTGGATGTGAGTGCATGAACATACTCATTACAGAATGAAGTGTATAACTTCAAATATTGGATTAAAATGCAAGTACATTGCCCCTCCTCCCTTAAATGTTTAAAAATGTCTCTGCCTATGCTCACAGATTAACATTCAGATAATCCTCGTTACTGTATATACTAGAAAAATTTCCCCCATTTATTCTCCCTCGGTATATCCATTCATTCCTTCTTGCTAAACACTAATTTACTTTTTCTTGCAATTTATTATTGCAATTTGTTATTATATTAATTTATTTTGTCTTCTTTATTTTATACTGCAGGGTTGGCCTGTTCAGTTATGCAAAGGTTTTTTCAAAAGGCACACTGCAGTTTAACGAATAAAAAAACAAAAAACAATAGCATCACTGAAAATAACTACAGTGATTACAAAGTTGTTTTTTTTTTTAGCCATGAAACTTTTGCAAATTGATCATGATGACCATTTAGGGGCAAGAAACTTGTCAACATCATGTAAATTTCATGCTGGAATTCAGTTATTTGGGGGCATGAAACTTTTGTGAACCTTGAGCACCCACAAAGTTCATAGAAGTTTATGGTTTTGCAGTATGCTTCCTTCACACTAGGACCCACATCTTTTGCAAGAAACAGTGCAGAAGAACATTACACTTGCAATGCAACTCCAAATTCACATATTCACCATTCAACACTGGAACCCACACAGCACAGTTCATATTCAGTTCACCAAAACCATTTCCACCAAACCTGAATAACCATCACCCCTGCCAGAGCATGTCATGCATTCAGAAGCAGATTGGAAAGTAATTCAGTTACGGTCCCTTCTAATTGGGTCCAGGAATCAAACCTGGCGAGACGATTTTTCGCCTTCGCCTCACGTTAGGCTCTTCACCTTCCCCCCCCCCCCCCGCAATAATACCACCCGCGATTCCCTATAGAGATTCTCAATAACCGATCCCCGCATTCGCATGCCAGAAATCCGCCCCCCCCCCTCCAAAGTTGATGCCTCCGATGAAAAAAACATCGTCTACCAGTGACCATATCGGCAATTTTCAGAGTCAGTAATTATCCGTCTCATGGCAAAACTCAACACCTCGATAAAGCTGCAGATATATAGAAACGCTCCCAGGCATCTACAATATGTACATGGGATTTTTGTTCTGCACGCAACCATTCTTCCTGCAAAACTGGAACTCGTGTCCGAGATATGAATTATTGATCACGTCAAAGATTAGAATAGAAATATTGATTTTTTGTTTTTTGCATTCCCTAGCTCTCATATATACTTTGATTTTTTGACTTCAATTTTCTTCTGGCTTACAGGAATCCTTGCACCTTAATTCTTTCATATTTTTACTGATATCCTACGAACCTGATTACTATTCGAAGCGGGGTGAAATACATCAAACAAATGACTACCATCTGAAACTCTCAAAGGTGTACTTTACAGCACACATTACTAATTGGATCATTTTGAATCTGAATCCTCTTGGCGCTATTAGATAAATTGCATCATTATTGGTAGAGGCGTGCACAGAATTTTGAGGAAGAAATACCTCCGACCATTCCAGCTAACATCGTTTCCTATAGCACTCATACTTTGCTATCTCTTTCTCTCTCTCTCTATGTCTCCTCACTCTCTCTCTCTCTCTCTCTCTCTTCTCTACCCTCTCTCCCTTCTTTTCTAATCCATCTCTCTCTCTCTCTCTTTCTCTCTGCCCCATCTCCCTCTCTCTTCTTTTCTACCCCATTTCTCTCTCTCTCTCTTCTTCTTCTTCTACTCTGCACCCCTCTTTTTCTCCCTCCACCCCTTTCCCCCCCCTCTACCCCTCTCTTCTTCCTCTCTATCCCCTTTCCCTCTTCTTCTCAACCTACCTATCTCTCTCCCTCTCTCCCTCTCGCTATCTCCCATCCTGACCCCACAGCATCATTATCACAGAAGCCTGGAAGTCATTGTTAAAGAGAAGTCACACACAGGTCACTCTCTTAAAGATGCCATCAAACATTTCCAAAAGTCTCTTCCCTTGGATCTCCATCAAATTCATTTCAGAATTGTCCAGAAAATAGAGGGAAGTCTTGAAGAAATAAAAAAGGCTGTCATTTGCTGGTTTCCAGAATAATCGTGTCTTCTTTTTGTCATACAAACTGATTTCTGCGGTTGCTGCAGTAACTTACTGAGAATGATTACACATCAAGTCCTCCCTGCCAATTATAATGATAGCATATGGCAATAAGACTTTAAAAAAATTATGACATTGCAATGGGGAATTAACTACAAGACAAACAGTGAAATCTCTCCCCCCCCCCCCCCCTTTTTCATTCATCTATTACAATTCAAATATCTACAACTATATTGTATTGTGCACATCATGGCAAAATGATATTTTAAACAAATTTTCTCCTCTCTGATACAATACAGATGTTCCTTCAAGATACGAGTAATACAGACACTGTCTTCATGAAAATAATTAACCCAGTGGTTACTGGAACCCGTATTAAGCCTATGTGAATGAGGAAATTCAGTAATCAAGAGGTTAACTTCCATTATTCTCTAGAAAAGCAACAACTTTATTCTCCCATACCTCTTTCTTTTTTCACACTTTCAGCAATTTTCATTGGTACAGAGCTTCTTTATGAAAGCCCCTCTCAGATCTCTGATTTGCTAATTTTCTGCACAGCACTCACTTTAAGTGGTTTCAACTATTCAAATACAAAAAGACACAGGAATTTCACTAATTTCTGCAACCGTTGCCCGAATTCCGTTACGACCAAGAGTGACCCAATTCTCACTTTTTCTACCACTGCTTGGACTGATAACTCAATTATCAGCCCTCGATCTGACTGGAGGATTGACTGCTATTCGACCTTTCGGATACATTTCCACATCTATGTAACGGTTTGAGACGGTCCGCAGCAGCTCCGGATTCTTCCAATATCAATGGATATCCCCTTCATGTATACTGTTTCATGTTTATTAAAAGGGACCAATCCCCTGAATAAAATTAATTAAGTGCAGCTAGCATGGATAAAATCAATTGAAAATAAAAACTTGACCAGGCATTCTATGGGTAAACAGCTGGGGGGGGGGGGGGGGGGGGGAGAATAACATATAAAAAGGCATGCTCTGTCTTTTCTAGCAAATGCATACAGGTGCATCAACTGGTGTAACAAGTCACATTTACCTTTACTTAGAATGAATATAAACTTCCTATATCTCTATAAAGAGGTAACATTAAGAACTCATATATTTTGAATATAGTCTGGTGGCATGGAACGCCCAAAATACAGAGCAAAATATTTGTTGGTGATCGGTTCCCTCTAACCTTTACTGCACAACTCCACTGACAAAACCAGGCATCACATTCAAATTTTAACAGTCAAATATTGCGTTTTAATACTGTAGTGCACTAGATATTCCTCTTCAATATCAGATGGTTTGGTAAAATTGAGAACGAGAACATGGATCTGAAATTTACAACAAGGTGTCTTCATTTTGAGAGTATATACAACAGATACTCTTCATAAAATTCAGGTATATGAATTGTGAAAGGAATGGAAATAGTAGTCAGGGAAAATATAAGTTTATTATTCCTCCATATTTGAATAATATTGACTGGCCTTAAGGGGATAGAAGAATATATTGTTTGCACTGGAATCATATTGCCCTAGCCAAATGCAAGGGCAATATCACTCTCATAAGGGCAATATATGTTTGATATATCCACAAGACTAAGAGACTTGGTCAATATCATTATTATTATTATTGTTTATGTAAGGCACAGATGTAATTTCAAAGTCTGACCAATTCTCCCTATCGCATATAGCCGATATCAGCCGATATCAGCTCCCGATGCCGATATCGGGGACAACGATGTTGGCACATATATTTCCGGTTCCAGTCTATAGCTACAGCGAGCATACACTGATATTTCCTTGCTTTTTTTGTGCGTGATTGTTTTGCTGAAAACACGTTTTGCATCGTCGGCTCAACATCCCACATTGGGTGGCTTCACAGAAGAATCCCATTTAAATATCAACTGTATAAAATCACAATTATTTGCTAGATTAGGAACAAAAGGGAGTTTTTGCTAGGCTGACCACGTCTTCTATCACATTGTCAATGACCCGGAAGCTCAGTTGCCAGCAATCACATGCCCAAAAATTAGAGCGCCGCATGTGTTCGGATTCGGAGAGCTATATGCGATACAGAGAATTCAATGAACCTTCAAAAGCCCCTAGACAGAAATTTTGTTGAGTTTTCATCCAGCTGGGTGAGATATTGTTGATTCACAATTTTCCCAAATATGGGCATATATTGCAATGTCAGAGAATATCATCTGTATAAAAGTATACCAATTAAGGGGTCCGCTCGCTATTCATAAGGACTGCTATTCATAGAAAACCACTATTCATTTAACACGCGTTATGAATAGTAGTCCTTATGAATAGAAGTCCTTATGAATAGCACGGTAATTTGTCTATGGTTTGCTCGCTATTTAAAAGGACCGCTATTCACACAAAACTGCTATTCATTTAGTCATGCGTTATGGATAGCGGTCCTTATGAATAAGTGGTCCTTATGAATAGTGGTCCTTATGAATAGCGGTCCTCATGACTAGCGAGGCTACCCCCCAATTAATGCCCTTCTGACTCTCAATAGATGATATGATTTTACCAAACAGATAGTGAAGCTGAATATCCAATGCTCCGTGGCATTCACATATGGTCTTCTGCTGACAGCCAAAAGAGCGTTAACTTTAATTTGGTCAGTTTTGAGTCGGTGTGGAGTTAGCTTGACGGAGTGACTAAGGTATAAGTCTCCAATCATTCCAGCTACACCAACTGGGGAAGAATCCTCAATGACACAATTTGGGTTAAATTAGGGCAGAGACCTTCTGGATTTTATTTGGGTGGTATTTGAGGAGAGACCTTAACTGCATGCTTCCTGATTTCAGGGCCTGATTGAAGCCTCCAAATTCCATGGCCGAGACTCCGGAGGCTTACTCCCCTAATGCCTTCCACTAATTGCAGATTTGCTACAGATTGGATTTACTTTCCCCCAATGCTACATAGAATCTACAATACCTTATAAGGTCTGTCACCAAAAAATAAAATATGATCAACATAAGAAGCAGTTGAGCTTTTTAAAAGTCAACATGAAATCTGTTTTACAAAAGAGTTCATGAATCAGTTTCTGTCAAGGAGAATGGGGTATAGGAGATGTTCAATGCATTTAATAGTTTGCATGGAAGTGTAACATCTTGCCAATAACGATGATAATATTCTGGATTTATATAGCACCTGAGACACTTCTGATGTCTGTAAGCACCTTACTGATATATAACTGCTGATTTTCATTGAAGCTTCGTTACACTCATGTGCTTATTTAGATTATAGCCTATATAAACAAGACTAATACTCACATCATAAACTGATATTGAAAGTGTGTATTTTTACTCATCTGGTTTTATGATTTCCACATTTTCTCCCCAAAGTAGAAAATGCCATGTCTCTCTCTCCTCCTCCCTACCCTCTTCCATCCCCCCTCTCTCTTTCTCTCTCTCTTTCTCTCTCTTCCTCTCTCTCTCTCTCACTCTGTCATTCTCTAGCACATCCCTATTTTTAAACCTATAGGCCCAAATTCACAAAGGAGTTTTAAACCATTGGTAAGGTTTAAACCTCCATAAGCTACTAACATAAGTGTAAATAAGCGCACATTGCCCATGCACGCGCTCAAAGAAAGTATATGATTGGATCAGATTCCGTGCGCACATACACTTAAAAAACCCAGGAGGGGGTTTAAACTATGGTTTAAACCAAACCTCCTTTAATAGTGAAGTTGGGCCATTATTTTCTGTCTTTTATTTCTTTTATTTTCCTTTGTTCTTCAATCTTAAATTGCTCTCCCTTGACAATTCTATTGCACACTTTCCATCTAATCCTCTCTCTCAGAAGAGTTTTACAATGACCTTCACCATTTCATCTCTCTGTATGCCAATTTATTTCACCAGAGTTTGCTTTGGATATTCCCCAAATCCCACATTAATAAATTGCTGCACTTATTAACACAAATCACCCCTTTCTATGTCTTACAATCTACTTAATAAACCTCGAGTCTCTGCCTATTTACATCTCTGTTATTGCTTGGGGGCACATCTACAGTATTGTTCGGATCATGAAAAATGACAGATACAATCTGGTAGTTTATCAAATTATGGAGAAAAATTCTCATTTATCCTATATGATTAGTTGAAATATACACTCATAAATAACAAAAAAATGTTAAGACATTCTCTATATGCAGACTTTAGTCATAACAAATTCTCACTTTATGAGAACTTTTTATCTGTATGCTCGTTAAGTTAGTTTCCTTCATGTTTCTATATTGCCTTTGGAAAAAAACAACAATAACATCAGCGATAGCGTTCAATGTGTTGTGGAACTGTGCATGAGGATCAGGACAATTTTTTGTTTGATGAAATTTTGCTTGTTTTTAGTGAAATGAAAACAGAGCCCACAATAGGAAAGTTGACAATAAGCAAAGATAAGAGTGTCTACCCAACCCTCTTGAAGATGTTACGAATGGAAAATTCTTCCTGTATACTAGTATTAAGTGAACAGCATTCAAATCACAATTGTTTTCCTCATAGATATAATGCATCTTCATTTTAATTAAAAAGTATATCAAGCACTTTTAGGATTTCAGGACTATCGTTTACATCAAATTTACAACAAACATATAATTCTGACCTCCTTCTAAAATGTCAATTTTCTGGAGGTTTGAAGTAGTATAAATCATGAATTCAATTTATGCTTAAAATGTATAACTTACGGACAAGTCCCTCTGAGAAAACATTGCATATCATTACTTTTCGCCTTGGAAGCTAAAATGCAAGGTTAAATTATAACCAAGCTGTATATCACAAGATCTGATTTGATGAGCATTGTTTATTTTTGTTATAGTCCCACACCCAGCTTTTCCTGCTGGTAAATCTTACTCGACCTCTCATTATTTCTGTTAGTCCCATACCTTCCTTTCCCTGCTAGTAAATCTTCCTTCAATATCCATGATGTAAGGTTCATACGCTGTCATAATGATACCCTGAATCTAAATATGAATAATTGAGAGGGCACAAGGGGTCTCGTCTGCACGGGAGCGAATGCCCTCATACATAAAACAAAAATGATTCTTCCTGGCTGTGACGTGAGCGCATAAGGGTTAGTTCTGAATTTCAGGCTACCTTGGCATCTTATTCTGCACAGCATCTGTTGAGAGCCAGAAGGGCGTTACAGCTCATGAACAGTATTGGGAGCCAAAAGGAAATTTGTATCAAAAGATGTTTGTAAGAGATCATTTGGTATTCCATCTATGATTTCCGGTGAATTTCAGTGTAAATATCTGTTAGAATGCCAGATCACTGCTATATGCCAGGACCTTTCCATCCTGATTGCTCCCTGCGCAACAATATTTGGGCTTTGCACAGAGATAGCACGTGTATGTGTCACTGTGTGTAGTATACTCACTGGTTTTACACGTGTGTTTGTATAGCGCATATTGCATGCTGTCGTTGTTTGGAGTTTACGTGCCTGGCCCGGTATATAAATCATTTTCTGCCTCTCATTAGTTTACTACTAAACTTTAGGAGGAGAAATCTTCACAGCATCTTCGTATTGCTTGTATCTTGCTATTTATCAACAAAAATCCAAGAAATCTGATAAAAAGTTTGTGAGGGCTTACCAAAACTCTACATTACCTTTAGCTCTGTGTGAAAGTATATATGAGTTAGTACCATCCTGCCTCTCATCAGAGGACAGATAAGGTGAATTTGAATTTTGCTTCTGAAATGATAATATAATCTTTCTAGGGCTGTTACATTCTTTCACTAAAATCTTACAACAGATGCCAAAATTCATCATTACCTTTTAACTACAGAATCCATACAATTGCCTCATCATGTTCATGATAACACACAATCGTAGTGTACTACTGAGAGAATATTGAAAATGAAATGGCTCCAGAAACCATATCTTGAGCATTGAAGTACACAATTTTATTCAGTTGAATATATCTTTATCTAAGCAGGCATTCATGATGTAGGAGTATAATATCATCTTTTGATAGCCAGAATGCATAACTCCATGCAAAATGATAATGCCCTTCTGGCCCTCAACAGATGTTAGGTAATTATGTCTTTAAAGCGTATTCTTTACAATGATATTCACATAAGACACACTCAACATTTACCATCGAATTAAAGGAGACTGCCTATACAAGACTAGTCACAGAGACGTCATAATGTTCTTTCCTATGGAAATCCTCTTTTAAAGTACAAGGGAGGCCCCTGCAAGCTCAAATGTCGTAGGAGAGACCACCTCTCTCTATTAAGACTAGTAATAGAGATGGTATAATTAACAATTGCATTCTGCACTGGTATATTACTAAGACGCTTACAGCTTCGCTGTGAATACAGAAATGATAATTAGAAAGAAGAGTGGGACAGAGGGACAGAGGGGCAGAGAGAGATGGAGAGATTAAAGGCAAAAGAAGGAGAGAGAGGGGGAGATAAAGAAGGAGAATGGGAAAGAGAAAAAGAGAAATGATAAAATGATAAGGAAATGATACTACCAAGAGGGAGAGAGAGAGAGAGATAGAGAGATTAAAGGCAAAAGGAGAGAAAGGGGAAGATAAAGAAGGAGAATGGGAAAGAGAAAAAGAGAAATGATAAAAGATAAGGAAATGATACTACCAAGAGGGAGAGAGAGAGATAGAGAGATTAAAGGCAAAAGAAGGAGAGAGAGGGGAAGATAAAGAAGGAGAATGGGAAAGAGAAAAAGAGAAATGATAAAAGATAAGGAAATGATACTACCAAGAGGGAGAGAGATAGATAGAGATTAAAGGCAAAAGAAGGAGAGAGAGGGGGAGATAAAGAAGGAGAATGGGAAAGAGAAAAAGAGAGATGATAAAATGATAAGGAAATGATACTACCAAGAGGGAGAGAGAGAGAGAGATAGAGAGATTAAAGGCAAAAGGAGAGAAAGGGGAAGATAAAGAAGGAGAATGGGAAAGAGAAAAAGAGAAATGATAAAAGATAAGGAAATGATACTACCAAGAGGGAGAGAGAGAGATAGAGAGATTAAAGGCAAAAGAAGGAGAGAGAGGGGAAGATAAAGAAGGAGAATGGGAAAGAGAAAAAGAGAAATGATAAAAGATAAGGAAATGATACTACCAAGAGGGAGAGAGATAGATAGAGATTAAAGGCAAAAGAAGGAGAGAGAGGGGGAGATAAAGAAGGAGAATGGGAAAGAGAAAAAGAGAAATGATAAAATGATAAGGAAATGATACTACCAAGAGGGAGAGAGAGAGAGATAGAGAGATTAAAGGCAAAAGAAGGAGAGAGAGGGGGAGATAAAGAAGGAGAATGAGAAAGAGAAAAAGAGAAATGATAAAAGATAAGGAAATGATACTACCAAGAGGGAGAGAGAGAGAGAGAGATTAAAGGCAAAAGAAGGAGAGAGAGGGGAAGATAAAGAAGGAGAATGGGAAAGAGAAAAAGAGAAATGATAAAAGATAAGGAAATGATACTACCAAGAGGGAGAGAGAGA
This sequence comes from Heliocidaris tuberculata, assembly GCA_025618425.1. Taxonomy (NCBI): domain Eukaryota; kingdom Metazoa; phylum Echinodermata; class Echinoidea; order Camarodonta; family Echinometridae; genus Heliocidaris; species Heliocidaris tuberculata. The sequence continues at coordinate 10,150,110 of CM046847.1, read as the reverse complement.
GATAGAGAGATTAAAGGCAAAAGAAGGAGAGAGAGGGGGAGATAAAGAAGGAGAATGGGAAAGAGAAAAAGAGAAATTATAAAATGATAAGGAAATGATACTACCAAGAGGGAGAGAGAGAGATAGAGAGATTAAAGGCAAAAGAAGGAGAGAGAGGGGAAGATAAAGAAGGAGAATGGGAAAGAGAAAAAGAGAAATTATAAAATGATAAGGAAATGATACTACCAAGAGGGAGAGAGAGAGAGATAGAGAGTGCCTGTGTAAGCGCTTCGGTCGGTTACATTGTAACTGGTAAGGCGCTATATAAGAAACAGTTATTATTATTGTTATTATTATTATTATACAGAGGAAAAGGAAAAAACTGAGAACTTTTCAAGGAGTATGAATGAAATTTGCATCAGATACTCCAAGGGAAATCATTGCCAATGATAATATCTACTTGAAAAAAAATACAACAAAATATGAAAAGCCTGTAGACAGTTATGGTCAATTCAACATTCAAACATTAAGAAAAAAGACAGGATGGCAAGATACTGAAAGACAGTGATATAAAGAGGGAGAGAGAGAGGGAGAGAGAGAGAGGGGGGGGGGGGGGAGAGAGAGAGAGAGGGGGGGGGGGGGGGGAGGGGGGGGGAGAGAAAGAGAGGAGGAGGGGAAATGAGGATTGACAAAGAGAGAAGTGAGAAAAGGGAGTGTGTGTAAAGCCCACCGCACAATATACGATCGGTCTACGATCCGTTTTCAGAAGAAAATGTTATAGCATTTGATATAAACATTTAAACACATAAAAATATGTTTGAGTGAGGTTCTAAATAGTCATAAAGATAGCATAATCGAAAATACAGCCTACTGCGAACTTTTTAGTCGGAGGAAAGGCCAAATCGGTTCCAGGTCGCAGTGACGTCACAGCAGTCGTACGATTGTCCACGATTTGACTCTGATTTGGTCCTTATTCAAGGTATAAGACTGACAGCACACCAAAACCCTATGTTTGGTATTCATGTTATTGTTCAGGACCCATGTTTAATGTTTTGCAATTTATTTCCCAAATTGGATCGCAGTCGATCATATAGTGTGCGGTGGGCTTAAGATATACAGAGAGAGAGAGAGAGAGAAAGAAAGGGAGAGAAAGCAGTATGCTCATTAGAGAGAAAAAGTAATTCATACAGAAAGAGAGCACATGAAATGCAGAGAGCTATTATTATCATTTCACAGCACAAGGGGTGTTAACTCATATACTTTTATGCACAGCTAATGTCCTTGCAGCTCTCTAGAGGTGATATGTTAGGGAGAAAAGAGAGAGAGAGAGAGAGAGAGAGGGTGAAAAACATCAAGAATGGAAAATGCAAGAAACGCTGATATGGATTAGCGTTGCGAAAATCCTGACAGCTCTGTATGCCCGAATGCACCTAATCTCCAGTAGATATAAACCTACTGCATCCGTACATACTTGACTTGATGTCAGTAAAGAACAGTCAAACCACCTATATATCCTTTTTATCCATTACCTATTGTATTATACAAGAAACTTTGTGACAGGTTTTCCATAATGTGACTTTGAAATGTTTTCCTGTCAGTGAGAAGAAAAAAAAAAGCCACATCTCAAGGTTTGGCACATTAACTTTTGGTTCACTGTCTTCATAATATACCACATGCGTTCCACAACCTGGAACCATTCTACTGCTTATTACTAGATGTCATTTGATGCCATGCCTTTTAGAAAGAAAAGGGGGAAAACATCTTTAAATTGGCAAAACAATGACAGCATCAAATACTGTTCAATGTAATTTCAATTACCATATTTTCATTAACATACATTGACTCCTCATTTAAATATAGAAACTTCAAAAGACACATTCCTACCAGTTTTGCCAATATAATATCTTTGATAGGCCAAAACAAAGTTTGTTTTTAGTGACTTAATACCGATTAACACTGAATCCGATATACAATTTTGTAAAATATAGCTTGCGACCCTTCAGCGAGTTCAAAGGCTAAGTGACCGTTCTGGAGACAGTAGTTTTTTTCATCCTCGCAAATAATTAAACAGAGTGGAGATAAGGTCAGTAAATACAATAACATATTGCTGAATGGAGAGCGAATCAGAATGAGTATATATATGGTTGATCAAGGCCAACAACGTGCTTTGATTGTAGTGAATTGAATATATATCGATGATGCATACTAAATTTAGTGCTCTAATCTAGATGATTATTTAGAGTGCAAATTGAAAATATATTTATTTCTCCCTCATTTTAAAACCCCAAAGTGGGTCATTTGTAAAGAGTACTTCATCTTTCTTTTACTCATTACATGGTGCACAATTTCCTGACTGCTGTATGCTATTTATATGATTATCGTCAATAAACATGATTCCACATGTTGCTACCAATTATGGGGGCTTAGAGCGATTTTACCGCCGCAGCTATTGAAATCATCAGAAAATTGTGGGGGGGGGGGGGTATGGGAGCATGTGAACTTAAAATAAAAATCTTTTTTGCTTGTCAGTTGAAGACCACATATCTTGTCTCCATCAAGTAGTTTTAATACACAGTATATACATATACATAGAAATCATACAAACCATTACACTGCACCTATCAAGTCTTTGCACAATGAATAAAACCAAGCGATAAAGCTCAACAAGCAAGTTTTTTTGCCTTTACCAATACTCAATAAGACATTTAAACAATCCACATTTTTCTGATGTGTGAGCAAACAGAGCCAAACTGTTACCGACCAACCAAGATGCTTAAAGCTGTCACAATGTTTAACCGGTAGAATAGCCTGTATAATCAGCTCAGCATATTTACATACTGCATATGAGAGAAGTACACTGAGCAATCAAAAAATCTGGAGATCATCTTTTTTTCTTTCACTTGGTTAGCAGACCAATGTCTGGTGTTGGTGTTGGTGTTGGTGTTGAGAGCGTGAATTGGGCTGCTGATTCTAGCCCCAACACCGAATTCGGGTTTATAAAAATAATACCAATCACATTATTGAAAGCTCAACACCTAGTGAAGTCAATCCCAGCACTAGCTTCATTTCAGGTTCGGTGTTGTGGCTGGTGCTAGTTTTGCCCCAACACCAAAACCAGCTTTCAACACCGAACTCGAAATCACCCAATGTGCACTAACTAGGGACTTCCTAATGTGAATACTTCAGATCATATCTATTTGAATGCAATGCAAAATTGCTTTTGCAGAGCGATTTCACTTGCTTCTACGATTAACAGATGCTTTTTGATATTTTCAGAGTTCAACTGATCTTTTCGACTGGGGCATGTAGAAGTGTTTATAATGTGAGAAATACCAGGTATAAATCTAGCCGCTGCTTTCAGGGCTGGTGGAAATGGAAAGGTTAAGGAAAGATGCAAAGACAACACTCTAAAACTAATATTAGTCATAAGAGTACATACCATATATAATACATACATGCATATTTTGTTCATTAAACTTTGACAAAAAAGTAGGAATTACTGTTCTATGTGCCATGAAGAACTGGTATAATTTTTTCAATCGCTTACTGAAATTACCCCGAAGCCGCAAACGGGTCAAAATTTCTTTATGCGGTTCTTGCATAATTCATGTTGGTAGAAAATGTTCTAGAAATTTGGAAACCACAGAAATTTCCACACACCATACAACCACACAATTTCATCCGCTGTCAAGCTCTTACGCTGTGTTACACTTCTGTGGTAGCTGGAATACAGTTCCTCCTTTGAGAAATTGCCAGCATTATTTGCACTGCATTTAATACCTCATGAAGATTTTCTTCAAACTAGAAAAAGCGACAGCATTTTGAGGGGGTTTTCCCCCAAAAAAGTCAGTTCTCACTATCTCATCTTTCCAACCCTGATTTCCCTTAAAATCAATACCATGTGAACGCTACATACTGCATACAGATATTGAGACCTTGAAAAGCACCCAGATGTATTTCGTACTGTATGGTTCGAGTTCAATGCATTAAAAAAAATATTAGCTTCAAATACTATTTCTGTAAATTGCTATTGAAGCTTGAATACACTCCATAAGAGAGAGAGCAGGTATTTTTTTAAAGCCTGTTTATACTTTCAGGACATAAATTATTTAAGGGCTAAATAAATTGATCACATTATGTTCATCAAATTGGCAACAATAATACTTTTCTTTTAGTGCTACATGGTTATAATAAGGTGTAATATCTTTGAAAACAATATATATGGTTAGGAATTTTGTCCAAAAGTTGAAAAAAATTCAAATTTTGACAAAAAACCCCAATGATTTTGAACCTCTCAATGTGTTGCCAATTTAAGGATTCTAAGGCTTATTCTCCTTTGTAAATTCCTGGCATCAAACGCAATATGGTCATGCAATAAAAATGGACACAGTGTGTGCAGAAATTTTTGCTCTTTCTACTCATGCATCGCATATATTTTTAGGGCTCTGAATCAAAAGTTATTGAGCCAAACCACAAAACGTGGTCATTTGTCTCGAAAGGGTTATACAACTTTTCCATCTTCCATAGCCAAATAACTTTACCTCATCCTTCATATATCTCATAATCTCAATAAATTCATATACAATCATCCACCTTCATCTCCGCATCTCTAAGGCTTATATAGCATCTTTCATCTCCCATTATCAAATAATCTCAGATTTAAGAGTAGTCCTAACTAGGATATTATTCCCATCTTTATTTCAACAGATCAACATTTATTACGGCATTCTTTTATATTTCATTGTCAAATAACCTACTTATTAGATGAAAGAGTTTACGATCTACCCCCTTAGAAGACAACTGCCACAATACTTTCTAGGAAACTATTACCAACTTCATTTCATCAACATCTAATACAGCATTTTATATCTTCCATTGTCAAATAACCTACTTATTAGATGAAAGATTGAGTTTATCATCTACCCCCACCCTTAGAAGATACCTATTGTAATCATTTATAGATCATTCCCATCTTCATTCCATCAGATCTAAAAGAACATTTTCCATCTCATATAAATATTTTTAAGAGGGTCTTTTATCTTCTATTGTCAATTAACCTACATAAAAGACTAAAGAGTTTATCATCTATCCCCCTTAGAAGGTATTTATCCAAATACTTTCTAGGATATAATTCCAACCTCAATATCAATCCCCAATAAAACAATATTCAAATCTTTCTTGGATATAATTCCAACCTTAATAGCATTGCCTAAATATCTAATTCAATATTCTACATATTTCAATTGGCAAATAAACCTTAGACTTATAAGTATATCATCTATTAAAGTCATTAGACATTTCTATCTCAATTATTTATAGGATTTCATGATTGTCTCAATATCTAATCCAATGATTTACATCTTCTATCGCAAAATAACCTCAGAATGATAAGTTGCATTATCTCTCAAAGTCCTCAGACATTCTTTATTTTTAATTATTTCTGGGATATTGTCTACTGAAAGCTATATGGCTCTCAGCATATGATATAAGCTCATTCTTCATCTCAAGATTGTCCCAATATCTAATATTTTACATCTTCCATTGCCAAGTAGCCTAAGACTTAAATCATCTACCAAAATTCCTGGACATCCTTAATCTTGAAAATTTCTAGGATATCGACAGCTGAGAAGCAGAAGGGTGCTTATTCATATCATTTTACAGAGTTAGCATCCTTCAGCCTGTACGCAAACAATATCAGTTCTATCTCTATCTCGAGAGCTTTAAGAGTACTTTAATCTCTAAAACCATTCCCCGAACTCTGCTATATAAATGATATCCAAACAGACAGATATATGATTGCATGCCTGAATTCATATCACTTAGAATCAAAAGGGCACTGTCACATATTCCATGACATTGAATTAATGCCCTTCTGCCTCTCAACAGAGGATATTACCACCTCTCCAGTCAAGAGCATATCCGTTTACATCAAACCCATCACAGACTCCATTTGTTTACAGATACTTCTTCAAATCATCCTCCATGGTTATCATAGTCCATTTATCAATCCTCTCACACACTATCACATCACATCAGCAAAGACCCATTAAAAAGCAGACAAATAAGGCAATTAAACTTGTTCTTGCGGATGAAGCCAAAGGCATATTTCAGTTCAACCACCAATGATATACTGCTTTAAAGTTCCACATTTGATGGTTAAGCAGTTATACTTTTAAATCATGCATATAAGCAGAAAGAGATAAAATTCCTTTACAATTCGTGTCACTTATGTTGCATGACCATAATCCATTTCTTAACCCTCTCACATGCTATTGCATCACATCAGCAAGACCCATTAAAAAGCAGACAAATAAGCAAACTTGTTCTAATGGAGGATGCCAAAGGCATATTTCAGTTCAATCTCCATTGAAAGGATACTGCATTAAAGTTTCCACAATTTATGGTTAAGCAGTTATACTTATGAGTCATGCTTATGAGCAGAAAGAGACAAAATTCCTGTACACTGCCTGTCATCTTTGTTGCAGAACCAAATGCCCTTCAGTGCAAGGAATACATGTAAGTAACAGGAAAACAAACAGAAATATCATGTTTACAACACACTGACAATCTGATTGTTCTCCCCCAACAAACACTGCTAATCATTTGACCTTCCAATCCAACTTAAATTCATGTCTCTTCATTTCAGATGCATACATTTTTGTTGGAGTACTTAGTGAAGCAGTAGAATAAAAACTGCAGTAACTGCCAATTTGAGGAAGACATACCGATTCATGAAGCCGTTTAAAAAGCAGACCTTGATAGGCTAGCACGAGAATCATTATCAAATACAGAGATTTAGCAATGAGAAAAAGAGAAGGATAACAAGAAATCTACCTTGACTTCCTTATCAAACACAATTTTTTCATCAAGCCTCACTCAATAATTCATCCCTAAGACACGGATGCATCCATCAGAGCCAGTTTCACCTTCTGATAGGATATTACAATTTCCTTTTATTTTTTGTTCACCAATGAAATGTAAAAGAGAGTTCATACATTGAATAGTGAGGCAAGATATTTTTAGATCCACTAATGTTTCCAAAGTATTCTCAGAGCACTCGATTCCTTCCTGGCAAGGACTTTAAACGAAGAGGGAGGAGGAAAAAGCTGCAATGTTTGAAAGCAAAGAATTCAAGTGTGAAATTTACCAAGTGACCCATTTCTAAATTCCTGGGGAGTGCAATCATTCATAAGGTGCCTTGCTACCACTTTATTGCGCTGTCAAAAAACCGCATCATAATAGAAGTATATATGCACGTCACCCAGTGCAATCTTTAATTTTCTCACGTTTGTTGACAACCTCGGAGTTGCGCACTGAATGGCATAATAAATGAACGGAATTTCAATAGCAGAATTTGCTTTTCTTATATCGACGAACAATTTGATCTTTTAATTTGTCATATCCATCAATAACCTTCAAAGAAATGCATAAATATACATCATTTCAATAGGAAAGTTTGCTTTTCACAATATAGCAATGTAAAATTGTTAACAGCCTTGAAGAAAAAAAATGAATTGCATGATATATACAATTACCATATAGAACTTTCCAAATGACCTTCAGTAGTTTAATATCTAACTCTGATATCGAGGAGATTATGCATTTAATCACTTATACATTCAAAATATGCCCATTAACAGTATGCAAGGAAAGAAACAAAGAAAAAAAATTCTTTCAAAAGCAAAATGGTGGCTGTGGAAAGGCAGATGTCATCTAAAGAAATGATGAGAAATATTTTTTGACAAGTTAATAAAGTCAAATGGGCCTGATTAGAAATCAAAAGTGTATAACAAATAGGTCCCTATGTCCTCCAAGAGAGAAAGAAATAGCAACATTGATAGGAATCTTCCTGTCTTATGTACACATATTCCAATTTTTCAGTAATCCATTAAAATTTGATGGCTGCCATTTTGTTGTCAGATAGCTTACATGTAATGAATGAGTTTTTGACAAAATCATCCACAACTAACAGATCACTCTCTATAAAGAAAGGGGAATGGATTACATCTTCACCCGTAGATACAGATTCTAAACAGCTACTGACATAGCGTGCCTTGGGCGCCGCCGCAGGTCTGAGGTATCTGACATAACTTCTCGCCAAGCAATAGGCAGCTGGAAAGGCCATCTTGCCTTCGGACGATGGGTCTCGATGAGATAAAGGGGACAGGCGTTTTCTCGCGTCACGATGACGATGGTGGGCATACCGCCTTGAGTCATATCATCGCCTCTACAGCAGTAGAGTCAGGGTTGGTAGGGGGTTAAACTTGCCCCCCTCCCTCGTCCTTACCACCATCAAAATGCAGCATGTAGACATAACCTTCTGTTAGATATAAAGTAAATAGTATAGGCCCTGTATTGTAATCGGCCTATGCAACTGTAAAGTCAAGCTATATATTTTGTTGAAAACATAAATAGTAAGTTCATGAGGAGTATACATGTATTATATGAGCACTGGGCTTAAGTGTTATCTTTATCTGCATGACTGTAGAAAGTCTACTGCCGCATATCATGTGATGAGAGCTAGAAAAATGTGAAGTCTGTGTTAAATATATGAGTTAATGCCCTTATGGCTCTCAATAGACGAATAGTGATAGGTGCATTAGGTCTAATTATTGCTGTTAGGTGTTATCTTTATGAAAGAGTAAGATGTTCTATCGTTATTTAAAGATCATTTAGTTTCACCAGCCAATTCTTTGACAGGGTAATCTAAAGTTGGAAAAGAAGATTTAACAAGACACTTGTCTCCATAACATTTTGATGAAAGATTGATGATCATTTTTTAAAAAATAGTTCTAAATGGCACAAAAGGTCAGCCATAATGTTTTAGATCTTCTGTTCTTTGGAGAAACAGCAGCATGTGAGCAATTCCTTACCCCTTATTTCCATTAAGGGCTACATCCCTTCAAGTGACGTCCTTAAACTTGTGAACTATACATTTCCTCTCCCATGATCACACTTTTTTTCCACTATAGAAGGTGCTACAGAATGCAGTTATTGATAATAATCATATTATTAGGTTCCTTTAACAATTGTACAATATACATAATAGCCAGAAGCTGTGTAGCATCTGTAGTATATTACCTGCTCCCTGTTGCCTGAAAGCTGTTAATTTAATCTAAGAACACCAGAGAGAGAAGGTAGTATTGTCACAGTGGTATACAGGGAGTGCATCTTCTCTAATTAAGTTCTCAACATCACTTCAGAAATCCATCGCCTTCTTCTCTCCTCCCGCTGGCCAAAAGAATTTGTCAACATCACGCACGTAAGGGAGACCATTTACATTCCTCCTCTAAGTCTACATTTATGGCGAGTTCTGATGTGAGGTAATTGATTGGTTTGAAGGCATAAACCCCTTGTAAGTTTTAGAATGGAAAGCATGGTCTGAACTTTTCATTTTATGGACTAACACTTACAAAGGCCCCACACTGAAACTGTTAGCTGACACAACCATTAATTATGAAGTTGTTCTAGGTTTGGATCAAGTCATTAGTTCACTTTAATGATGCATGTCAAAGATCAATTTAGGGTGAATGTAATAAATTCCATTACGCATACATCTACATGTATGCCTACCTATGCTCTTTCACAAATTCACTGACACAAAATGGTGAAGGGTGGTTTACCCACCAAGATTTTAACTATCTCTTACATTTCAACAACAACAAAAATATTGTTATCCTTCTTGAAATTCTCAATGGTATCAAACAGTCCTATAAATTGTGAAGCTAGAAATCAAAGAAAATTCTGTGCATCAGGATAAATATATTAAATTGAGCCATAATCAAAACTTGTCTCATAATTTTTTTTATTCATCATATATGGTTGAAGACTTGGTGCCACATTTAAGTACCACCCTGTTTGGGGGAGGGGGGCAGGTTTTTTTAACCATATAATTATATAGAAACCACATAAATAACTCCACCCCTCCAATTATCGGTTGCATCAGTCCTACCCTCCCTGACTTCAGACTGACCTGTCTCTGGAACACATGGGACATCAGACAAATAGCCGCATGTCTGACCTCTTTGTCATTCTTAAAGGGATATCTCACTCCATACAGTCATCTATTCATATCCAGTCAATTAGAATACGATATGTTATTATCATTATTATTATTATAAAATATATGAATATAGTTTTGGCTTTCTAACTCTAACTGTTGTGCAATATGCATACTATATACTATGCATTTTTATTGAATGACACATATATATTTAAGTGCATTTGAATTGCACTATGTATCAGTGTATTAAAATTCTAAATGTCAAATTTCAGCACCTAAAATAATAGTAATCATGATCTATAAATACAATATTATTGATTGATACAGGTTACAAATACAACAAAACAAATACTACAACCAAATAAGCCAGAAATTCAACTTCATTTGAAGTTATGGCTCAAGGAAACATTTCAAAACACACTCCTAAATATATCAGATTTTGATTCATTCTATATTTTCAAAGCAAATGAAAAGATGTAGTTGTTCATTTAACCCACTGCCTGTGGAAACTGGGTGGTCCTTGTATTAAGTCTATGGGATTGAGATAATTCAGCAGTCAAAGGGTTAATTGACTTTCAGTCAAGAGACGGAGATTACGGGGATTCAAATCCTTGCCCTGAGCTGAGACAAAGCATTTTCTCTAGATTTCTTACGACCCAGGTATAGAGAATGGGTACCTTGTAGGAATTATTTCCTGAAATTTAACATGAAGCACTTATTAATGACAGCAGAAGCTAGAAGAAGAAGCCCAGAAAGTTTCACTTCCAAAGTGGTCAGAGAAATTGATTCATATGCGATAGGCACTACCAAAATCATCAGTATTGTTTCAAATTAATGATATTATCTTAACAGCACCGTGCAACGAGACGGAACTAAAACCCTCCATTGTGGTATTCTCTTTGGTTTCTTGTCTGATTGCGATGACCAATGATGCTTATCGAATTGAGGCTTGGAAACCCTGTACAGCAGACGAATCATGTCGTTTAGGTGCCAAATCTGTATTTTCAGTATTGAATCGACACCAATTTTCTTGGGGCGACGGCTCGGTGTTCGGACTTCCTATGTCCTGGCAAGGAGGAGTGGCAAACTTAATTAGACTAGCACTGTCACAGATGACAGGTATCGATGATAGGCCTATATGACGTGAGATTGAGCGAGGCCAAGAAAGGTGAATTGATGGTCAAGAAACCGGTCTAAACTATGATTAATCCAATATAATAATCAAAACAATGATAATTTCATCTACCCAGGGAAGCTTCCTCAGGATCAATACTGTTCTCCCTGAGGGCCAGGCAAATATTATTACCCCAGTGATTGCCATGCAGTTAACTATATTTACACCCGAGTCGTGGGGGAGGAATCTGGGAAAAACATCTTGTCCAAGGATGTAAGCACCCAGCAAGGACCGAACCCAGGACCTCTCAAAAAAAATGTCAAGAGCCTTCTCCATTATACCACAGTGCTCCCACCGTTGACTACTTCATGTAGTCCTGAAAAAAAATTCTTTCTAATCCTACCATACAGCATTGTTAGAAAGCCATTATCTATTCTGGTCAATAAATCTTATTCCACGCAACGTGGACTCCCAATCCCTTGGAAGTGTTCAATCATTAAAATTGCATGTTACCGGCACACGCCTGAATGTGTGATAATGTTGCAAGAGTCCTCTCCAGACATCAGGGTGTTATCAATGCTTGCCCTATATATATGGAGTAGAAGGGGACTCGAGACACCATTTGACCGTTTCTTAGAAACGATGCTTTGATCTACAGAAGACAATTTACAAAAAACCGAGGCATTGCCTCATGACACCGTCAAAAGCACAAGTTCACCGACATCCCATTGCAACGCGAGTTCATTTTTAGTAGAAAACTTGTACTTATGAAGTTTTTGTGAGACGCTGCCTGAATTTCTGTGTCACTGAAAATATTCTTCTAATTGGTCACTCCGACTGACAAAAAGGTTCTCTCTTCACTACTTTAGGTCATTGGTGCAATACTTTGGACAAACAAAGCTTGTGTTTTTTCCTCTAATTCCGTAAGGATTCACAAATATAAAGTTATATATCATGGAACAATTTTTCTATCAGGTTAGACAATGAAAGAAAGGCATTTACTAGTAAATAGAAAAATATTGCAAAAAATGAACCTTTTGAGGCACCTTTTGAAAACTGGTAGCATCATAAGGGTTAAAACATAATCAAGGAAATTACCAGTTAAGTGAGCTTTGTGTTTTTCAATAGTATATTTAAGAAAGCATAAGGGTTAAATATATCCAGTCAAATTACCAGTTAGGTCAGCTTTCTCTTGTAAAAAAAAAAAGGCTGCGATCTTCTTCAGAACTAACGTATGCCTTTCAGTGGTATCTTTACAAGTACAGTTTGTAAACATCCCTTTTAATCTTATTCTAATCCACTTAAAAAGTTTTCCTAACAAGTTGGACAATAAAGATAAGCATTTTCAGTGAAAACTTTCAAAAATATAATTGTAATGCACTTCTGGAAACTTGGCAGAAACAAAAGGGTTAAACACGTTCAGTCAAATTACCAGTTAGGTTAGCTTTCTCTTGTAAGACTGCAATCTTCTTCAGAACTAACATATGCCTTTCAGTGGCATCTTTACAAGCTTAGCTTTTAAACATGCCTTCTTAATCTTATTCTAATTCACTTAAAAAGATTGTTTTATCAAGTTGGACAATAAAAATGGGCATTTTAATTGAAAACTTGCAAAAATAACATTTTTAATGCATTTTTTTAAAACTTGGCAACACCAAAACAGTTAAACACATTCAGTCAAATTACCAGTGAGGTCAGCTTTTGATTGTAAGGCTGCAAGCCTCTTCAGAATAATTTGTGTCTTAAATCAATGGTATCTTTACAAGTACAGCTTGTAAACATCCCTTTTACTCTTATTCTAATCCACTTAAAGGTCAAGTATGGTAGGCTATATGGATTATCTTGAATCCAGATGAATGGGAAGGATTTTCAATGGATAAGTGGTGTTTGATTGCAGATGGCCAGAAGGGGTTTTAAAAGAGGGGGTAGTTTTGGAAAGTAAGGTTTGTTGACATGTTGACTCAGTGACCAAGATGTCTTGAGCTGGGATCTATGCAAAATGAAACACCAAAATTAAATTGTATATAACCCTCCTGTGCCATAGGTGGCACATCTCACTCAAGAATGTAGATGTACTACGATTATGGCCCTGAATATTTCTGTTTCTTCTTTAGACAGAAATATGTACAGATATTCTTATGAAATAATATAATCAAACTTAATGATAAAATAAGAAATGAAACCCTAAAATTTCATCGTGAAAATGATCTAAAATAAACGTTTGTAAACCTAGCTGGAACAGAAGGGCCTAACAGATTAAAATCAGCAGTTGCAGACAACATTATAAAGTATCTTTCAAAGCACTCTGATGCAACATTCATGGGATTTCTCAAGCTGTACCAGGGTCTGTCCCATCTCCCCGGTCTTACAAAGAAGTTGGTCACATACACTGAATCCCCATTTCAATGCATTCCAAGATTATCTTGGAGGGTCAACACTTTTCATAGCTCTCGTGAATATGATACTTATTGTAAAATTTGTGCGAAGGATTAACTGACAATAGTTTTTAGAAAAATAATAAATGAATTTGACAGCTTAAAAGTAGTTATCCTGCTTATGTATGAGCCCACAGGATTTAAACCCATTTTAGTGGATATAAAGCCATGGATGCTAATATCAAGGACAGTTGCAGAATATCAGCATATAAAGTAGCTAAGTGAAACACAAAGGCGCATTAAGACGTGGGAAAGATGCAAAAAGGAAAACTGCTAGTTTTGTCTGTGCTTCTAAAATTAGAATCAGACATATCTGAATAAAGGTTTTCATATTATTTTGCTTTAATGTGTTCAAAGAGGTAAATACTAATTTCACATCCTAATATTATGGTTCTGACTCCATAAAATAAAATTGTGATTTTGAATAATTTTGCCATGTGCATCTTTCCCGCATTTTTACGCACCACGACAGTCTGCTAATAAGCTACCTAACTAATCTAATACTTGGTGTTTTCATTTCTTCATTGCATGAAAAGTGGAAAAACAAAAAAATCTTATTAGAGAGCCTGATAAGATATAGAGGGAGAGATTGGAGTTCGGGAGCCTTTATTGAAAGTCAAAGGTACAGGGCCTACCGTCGCGACACTAAACACTGGAACGTCTACGTCAGCATGATGGCTCAGACAAATAGCTATGGGTTATGTCAAATTAGCACAAACAAATTGCCAGAGATCTCTTTTGTCCCGACGACCCTTCCCCCCATGGACGAAATTAATTAAGCCACTGGTAGACCAGCTCCTTGGGTATACTTAGGGGCTTGTGGCGTGGAGAAGCGGTGGTATTCCTTGGCGAAATCAGTGTAGCAGCCCCCTTGGTGGGATGAGGAGAGATAGAATACCAACGACCAAAAAAACCCTCCCAGAGCTGTACAGGATGGCATCCTGGGGTTAGGATGATGATAATCAAATATGATAACATGGCTGCTGGCTAATAACCAGTCGCTTTCAATCTAGGAATGCCTATTTTCCTCTAAACCTCAAAGGTATCGTCCGTAATAAGATATTCTGATATTCTACGATAAACAAAATTTAAGGAGATTTTTAAGCTTTTGAAATGAAGAATGTATGATTTTTAGATTTACTTAAAAAGAAAAAGATCCTTACTCATGGGATAAATCAGAATTTAGCAATGGAATAATGTCACTTTTGAGCAAATTGCTATACTGTATGTCTTACACATAAAATAAACAAAATAAGGTTATGATTGGTTATAACCAATCATGCATCATGATATATATATATATATATATATATATATATATATACATGTATATATATGATTTTTCCCAATTACTGGGGGAAAAGACACATATCTGAGAACACCTTAAATTAAGGCTCTTCTGTTATCTGAGTTTCAGACACATAAAATGATTATGCCTTGTGAAAAATAAATTATAAAAAATCAAGATGCATATAGGGTATTGCAAATTAAAGAACTGCACAATGGTGGTGATTAATCTCTTTTAACAAAAAAATCACAATTTTCTTAGCGACTAGTAGTTTCATTTCTGACCTAGTTGGAGCTTTTTAAATAATTTCATTTCAAATATAAGAACTTATGCAATACAGGTAGTATATCCCTTTAATACAGTCAATGCTGAATCTGTCTGCTAATTGGGCCAGCCAATTTCGTCAATATTGAGAACCGGATGATACATTGTCCGTCCATCTCGACTGCACCAGCTTTTGAAATGGACATCATTAAAACGAGAACGATTGTTTTGGTGTGTGCCTACTCGTGCTGTTAATATCCAGTTTCCGCTCTGTTTTGACACTGAATCAGCGGCTGGAAGAAACGAAGGCATCGTGTCCAATCCTAGTAATCTAAGCTGACCCTCAATGGATTCAATACAGAGACCTTATTAACCCACACAATGCCAGAGGCAATACCTGACATTTCAAACTTTACCGCACTGTATGCACTTTTAATGTGCTCTTTTTTCTTGGACAAACATATCATATAATGTCCACTTTATATTCATTTCGGCTTTCTGACTGAGTATTTGCAGGCATACTTTTAGCAGAGCAGTTTTTACGATATTTCTGACGTAATAACAAAATATTGTCTGCTGATATTTGGTACAGGTGCAAAACTGCATATGTATCGATATTTCTTTCGATATAAACAATATTTAAATGCTGCTGAGTTTATGACACACTGAAATATAAATCATATGGCAAATAATTGTGATGTTTTCCCATCTAAATCTTTTACTTGCCCCAATCCTTCAAAAAATACCAATAGTATTACACCACCAATTACTTTCAATAGTTTAAAGTTTTCAAAAGGTCTACAAAGACCTGTGTAGTGTTTAACCTCATCCTCTGAATGTTCAACAGAGATTTAGATAGAGGTAATGTAGTATAACAGTGACTGGAAACGATCAATATTTGCATTGAAAAGTGCAAACACACAGAACTCCCATACATAATGAGCTGTGTTTAGATCTTACACTGTGTTTGTGTTATAGTACAAGAGGACCCTAGTTCTCCAAATATAAACACTGTACAGAAAAGAGCTTAAACTGAAAATAGAGTGCGTTTCTTAAAAAAGGAAACCCAACTTTCTCCAGCAACATTTTGTCAAATAAACATAAATTGATTTATTGTACTATATCATATAAAGAGGAATTTGATCCCCTTTCATATGCTACCACATATTGTGATAATAGAGCCTAGGATCATTGAACTAAAACAATTTTAAACCAGTTATGTAAAATTTGATTTGCACAAGAGAGTGGGTTCTATTCATCTAAACAATAAACTCATTGAATCTCACACTGCTTTCTTGAGCACACATATGCTTGGACAGACAAGGCGGTCATTTGGAAGGACACTGGGCTGATTTTGGACGCATATCACATTCAAAGTTGCATGCATGTTGAAATATGAATAAGGAAACATCATGAAATGTCACTTTTCTTTGTCATGCATCTTTAGCACTTGTTTTGTTTCTTTGCATTGAACCTAATGAAATTACACTTTGCATTACTTCTGTGCGCAAACTATTTATGACATCACTCACTTAAAAACCTTTCAAATTCATTCATGCAATACAATATCATTACATATTTAGTATCATATGAAAGAATATCAATTGAACTTTGAAATGAATAATAAGAATCGACCCTGAAATAACTATTTTTCTAGTAATTGGTGGGAAAAGTTGGGTTTCCTGTTTTTTTAAGAAACACCCTGTATAAACACTGTACAAGAAAAGAGCTTAAACTGAAATGCCTGGGAAGGGCTAGAGTTTTTCAATGAATAACACATAAAGTGAAAATTGTCTTTATAAACACTGAACGATAGTAATTTGGCTTGTAACCTTTGATAACATACCAATTACTGTAGTGACTTTTTTGAAACGTTAAATGCTTTTTTTACTTTCAACAGGACTGATGCATTATGGCATTCCCAGTTTTCATTACAATCTCGTTAATGTTTGATTTCAAATGTTTTAATACACTTGTGACAGTACATATCATTTAATCATTAGTAAGGTCATATGATTAGCTGACATACAAAGAGTTCTGTCATTCACAATAAATAGTAGTCCATACTTTTTGCTTCATTTTCAAATGCTCAATTACTCTATAAGGATGTAAATATTATATAAAATTTGATGATGATATCTATCATTTTAGAATTGTAATTCAGATTCTCTGTAGAATTACTCTGTGAAGCAAAAGTGATCAGAATTTATTTGATTACGAGAAGGAAATAAATGTATTTTGAATCTGAATTTGAATCTGAATCTGAGAATGGAAGGAGTAGTTTATTTGCATGGTGTAGATATACAGGAATAGTCAAGATATCACAAAGGCATGGTTAATCTAATAAGTATATGGCAAATGGGTGCCTTCGCCATTGTGCTATTTACTGTTTCTTTGGGCAGGAAAAGAAAGGTTGGAACACACAAAAACTTGATGCCTTCTTGCGCTAATTCGATCTTGTATGTGTTCAGGTGTTGAATGTTTGCAAGAGACAAAAGCAAAGAAATTCAATGAGCTCCCTCTCTCAGTCTCTCATTTTCATTAACCCCTACAGCACCACAACATCTATTTAAGTTTCCATAATAATGTTTTAAGAGATAAATTTGAAATTATTTTGCCTTTTTGAAGAAAAAAAAAATTGTTCCATGATATCTTCCTTCATAATGCATGAACCTTAATAAAATTTGAAGAGAGGTTTCGAATTTCAAAAGAGACAAGCTGATCTTAGTCATAAAATATATCAATATTTGGGCAGTTTAAATTGTATATGACACTAATAGAGTTAACACAGATCTCACTATTTTTACTTATCTCTTTCTTTCTCTTCATCCTTCTCTCTCTTTTCTCCCTCATGTCTCCCTATGACTTTTTCCCCCGAGAGCTTACTGGGAACGA
The DNA here is from genome assembly GCA_025618425.1 of Heliocidaris tuberculata. NCBI lineage: Eukaryota > Metazoa > Echinodermata > Echinoidea > Camarodonta > Echinometridae > Heliocidaris > Heliocidaris tuberculata. Next base: position 10,132,132 of record CM046847.1, on the reverse strand, counting down.
AATTTTATGACTGGAACAGACATGGAAAGCAGATTAAAGTTTGCAAAACAAATCATCTGGATTTTCTAATCTAAAAACCCCATCCATCATTAATTTAAGTACTTCCTTAACAACTTTACGGGAAACTTCTTTTACATTTACTTTGATACCATATACATTGCAAGAGATAGAGCATAAAGATATCTTCTGAACATAAATAATGACATATCACATGGCATAGTTCTCTAATTAAACCATCAATATTCCACACACAAAAGAGAAGAAAATGAAGAGGATTTGATAAACATACCCTTGTTGCTGCAAAAGCAAAGAAGGAACCACTGCACCAAGCAGCAAGTCTGGATTGTCTTGAAGACACGTGGATGCCGCAGCATGATCCGATGTACTACATCCATAATTTCGGTTCAGACGAGATCACGGTAAATCCCAAACACGAGTTAACAACCGGAGCGATATCCTCAGGGACGCGATAATGATCCAAATGTGCGATGAGGTATAAATTCCAAATTGGATATTGGTAGAAGGTTGGAGGAGGGGGGTGTGTGTGTGTGGAAGAGGGGGTGGGGTTAGTTGTTTGGTCCTTGTTTTGGTGTTAAAGGGTAAGGGGGTGGGGTTAGGGTTTGTAAACAAAGAAGCTATCAATATTCGGAGTTGTATTTCTTCACAGTACAAAATGTCTTAGGCACAAGAGATAGGGATAGGCCAATGTCTGTAGCACCAGAATATTGTGGGAGTATAGTCTTCTCATATACAACATGCAAGTCTTGTCAGTCCACACATGGTGTCTTTTGTTGAAGCCTTAGGCCATTATTATTTCAAAAACAATGTTACAAATTGATATAATTCCTGTGAGACTTCCCTGTGCGAAGCAAGGCTACATCATCCAAAACTTGACGAGATTAAAGGTTGTAAAAAGTACATACCCTGGAAAATTACCCTATACATTCACAACTGAATATGTCTCTCATGCAGTTTTTAATCCGTTGGTACGTACAATTTAGGCACTTAACGGTTGTATGTGATGGGTGAACAACCTGAAAGGGTCAACATATTCTGTCATCTAAGCCATAAGTTATACAATTTGCTTGGGTCCATCTTTATCTGGTAGGCTTTCTCCAATGACGGTAATGTGGTAAGGATATCCTTGGATATATCCAAGACAATGATAAATCAAACGGCTCTGATCAAACTTGCGGAACAATAAAAAATTTGAGATGAAGAACAGGATTAATTACTATGAAACAAAATCCTTTCTCTTATCGTCTACTCTTTCATAATACTTTCTCTTCGTTGAGGCTCATGGGTGCAGATACCACATTAAATCCTTCAACAGACAGGGGTGTCTGGCATTTACTGCATGCTTTGTGGGTTAACCAATCAATACTGCATGTTGCGCTGACGATAACACCATCATCCCATGAAATAATCACAATCAGAGCTGTGCAAATCACAAATGCTTCCTTGATCCTCGTGGAATAAATCAACTGGGTCGGTGAACCAGCAAATATCTAACGGCAAGCGGCTTTGATCTACGATAATCAATCCACGACAGTTGGTACGCTGGGTTTGGATATGTAGATGGTTAAGGTGGTGTTTTGGGGGTTATCATCAATTGATAGGAAGTTTCCAACAAGCCAAGCTCTCTAGCTCCTGCCACCACTACCACCACCACCAAACGTTTGCTTCCGCCGTCCACCAAGGCTACGAGGTGTCTTCTGCTAAGCACTATATCTACACCAAAATGCTTCCTTAGCAACTGTTGCAGTTAATTTTGGCAAAGACAGAGACTTGACATTATCACACAATCCCAATTTCCTTTGCCTCGATCAGGGCCTGATGTGCTTCGTGCAATTATTCCAAGTCTTCCAATATTTAAATCTTGCGAAGAAAGTGTTTGATCCTATATTGCATGGACCAGTGGATATCCAACTCAGAACTAATTCTCACGATGTGTTTTTTTTTTTTCTGTATGCCTAACGGCTCTATCTCTCTTTCTCTCTCCTCCCTCTTCTAACGCCTCTGTTCGCATCAATAAACGCCACCGAACACACAGGCACACACTGGTAGAAAGTGCTTCGATACACACACACACACACACACACACACACACAAAACATGTGCATGGAGTAATTGTATACCCTTCCTACTCATATGTTGAATATTACCACCCCTCTCTCTCTCTCTCTCTCTCTATCTCTTTCACTCTCTCCCTTTCTCCCTTGCATTCATATTGGAACCCAATTATCATTAGCTCACTAGCGGACTCTTTCATTAATCCAAGCAGGGGTGGATAGACTGCTCATCCACAGCAGCGAGGGACCAGACCTCATTAAATCCTTATTGATTAACTCTCTGCCCTTTTTTCCTAGAATTAATTTTCACACCTCGCTTTACTCGCTCAAAATCACATTCGGCTAGACTCCATTTTGTCATCAGCCCCAGTTTATAAAAGAGAGCCTGGCTATCAAAAAGAAATTAGTAAATTACCAAAAGCCCCTCGTTTAGCTCAACCACAACAAACACCTACTACTTGAGTAGAACATCCTTCTTCCAATACAATATTACGTGTAAAGCTGTTACAACTTCCCCGGAATTTTTCACTTCATCTAGCCAATTCATCCTTATATCACCAATGTAAATGAACTTTTAGATATCCACTGTCGACAATGAGTATAGAGAGAGACACACACACAGAAAGACAGAGACAGAGGTAAATAGAGAGAGGCAGAGAGAAACGTTACTCTCTAAATACAACAAAAGAAGGAACACAATAGCTTGACTACCTTTAAAAAAAGACCACTAAAATCAATAACATCGCTTTCCCACTCCAACTATCAGCAAACGTACTCCCCCTCTCTCTGGTAATGACAAAAAATAGTGCTATTCAAAAGAGTCATCTTTTATCTTCCTCAGCTGAGTTAGCTTTAAACAAACTAAAATAATCATAGATGCAAGAAGGGTTTTTTTTTTTCAACTCTTATATTAAAAGGACAACTCAAAATTTGAAACATATCAGCACACTTGCTATCAATTTACAGAAACAGTTTATCCTTTATCATTTTTGTTTGTAGCAGAAAAAAAAATTAATGCATTTGAGTTCTGAAAATCATCATATCACTTATCATACCACCTGTTTAGAGCAAGAAAGACGCTAACTTTTATACCGCCCTTCTGGCTCTCAACAGATGACATATACCATGCTTCAGGCAAACCCAACAGCTCTAGTGCCATTCATCAAAAATGGCATATCTCCTTTCCAAAACAAGTCTCTTCTTTTTTGCTGCCAGGGTAGAAATAACCTTAGCTAATAAATATCATATCATATCGAATATCATATATCATTACTGATCCAATGAAATCAGTTATTGTAAACTGATATTACACCTTAGGTTGGAAATAGATATTGCATTTTGAGATGGCTTTGGCAAAATCATATTTCACAACGCCGCTTTTTTTTTCTCTCTCTCTCCGAAGTCCCTCGCTCCAACTCGTAATCTGCGGTATGGAAAATATTGATGAAGAGGCTTAAAATGTCAGCTTCATCTGAGGAGAAGCCGAGCCCCAGGCACTTTTATTTATAGTCGTTACTTTGATATGGTTATCAATAATTTAAACCCTATGATAAAATGTCACAACATCAGATACAAGACCGAAAATGATCACAGTAATGTTATGCCTGCAATCTCATGCAAGAAGTTTAAACGGCAAATTATACATTTTGATGAAGAATAAGCCAGTATTTTTCTTTGAGAAAGAAGAAACAGCCTATGCATTGAGAAGTTTTTCTCATTAGATATATTTTATACTTTTTTTTAACCTGCTGAATACCAAACCTGAGATGAACAGGGCAGGAGTCTATGGGAAACGCGTGTGAAACCAAAATCAAATCACATCCAGTGGGTTAATAAAATGAAACAAAAAACTGAATCTCATCCTCAAAAATGATCTAAAGGATTCTGATGTAGAACCTCCTTGCACTGAAATTAATTGCTTGCCAATTGGCATCATGTCATTGGTGGTATTTTAATGACCTAAGGTCATTCAAAATAGAGATCAAAAATTTTATGGCATGAAAGGGGTTAAGTGGCTGGAAGAAAAAATGGCAAATGAGGTCATTAAAATACCACCAATGACATGATGCCAACTGGCAAGCAATTAATTTCAGTGCAAGAAGGCTCTACATCAGCATCCTTTGAATCATTTTTGAGGATGATTGGCAAGCAATTAATATCAGAGCCAGAATGATCTACGTCTCTGTGCACCTTTACATCATTTTTCAGGATCCCACCACACCTCCCCCTCCCCATGGAGATGGTCTGGGTATCAGAGCGCATCTGATGAGCTCCTAATCAATCATTACCAATCTCTGCGAGTATGAATTTTTAATCGTCCAGACTAGATCTTCCATCAATAACTAGAATGCTATTATAGTTCTATGGAAACTCAAGATAAATATATTTGTGTTATTTTTTTCATTTCAAATCTGCAGCACTAAAGAACATTAATCATTTTTGACATTGGAGAGCTTTAGGAGAAACAGGATTTGGTAGCTTCCATGGGCTCCCAGAGAAATAAAGGCAAGTTGAAAGGGGAAAGTATAAAATTGTGAAGCATATTGGGTAATCTGTTAGAAGTAGAATGATTTTTTATCAAATATAAGATAAGTTACATAAATGCAATTTTTAAAAACAAAGATCAGTTTGTTTTCTCTGCCAAATTTTACAAAACAAAGAGTGCAGTTATAGGACAGTATGTTCCACATTCGAACAGATAAATGTTTTTACTCATATAACCTGCTGGGAAAGATGATAATCTATGGAAAAATATATGGATCAATGCCCTTATAACTCTTAGCAGACAACGTATACATTTGTACACAATAATGATAAGTTTTCTTTTCTTATCTTCTAATTTTGCAACTGTCTATTTCCAAGGTTACCTTAAGTCAGGTATAATATTGAAACATATTCTTTACTTTTTAGTTATTTTTACTTCTAGGAACAAAAAGCTTGGATCAATGAACACAAAGTCCAACAAGAAACACAAAAAACACGATTGGAAACCATGTGATGTTATGTAGGGATTATCTATATAAGAATAATTTGTATTAAAGCCACCAAAAAAAACCCTCTTCCTAGAAAAAAAATTACTAAGCAACATACACAACTGAGATATCATATTGTGCAGGAAAATGATAAGGTATATTTCAAAAAGGGTAGCAAAGCAATGCCATAATTTAAGGCATTGTGTTATTTGTATCTATATTACCAATAAATTTTTTATAATTAAGTTTTATTAGGTCTACGAGAATGTCATTATCGGCCTAATTAGATATGTGTCCTGATCAATCAACTGGACAAAACAAAATAAAAACAATGCCCCTGGGTATTGTAGATAAATTTATTTTGTCAACAGAGGGAGACATACCACAGGGACTAAAGTACTGCCTTGATTTATAAAAAATTATCACCATTCTCATATTAAACGAAAATCATTTGAAGAGCAAGTTTATCAAATAGTTTGGATGGTAATATTGCATTAAAGGAAACCAAAACCCAAGGAGAGAATCAATGTTATTGGAAAGTGAGAATTCAGAGAAGCACTTTACAAAAAGTTTCATTAAAATTGGTTAAAAAATGAGAGAGTTATGGAAGTTTGAAAAGTCTCGTTTTACTTTCTATGGGGATCCTCAAATTGGCAAAATTGCTTCAAAATGGCTGATTTTGTGAACATCTCTCCATTTGTTTTGTACACAGATTTTCAGATTTTCCCCATTATCTTTCAAGGTGCAGTTAATCTCCTTCTGAGCTCAACATATATAGTGGGAAAATGTATTTTACACCACATATGTCGAGTTCAGGAGGAGACAAGGAGCACCCTGAGAGATAATGGGGAAAATCTGAAAATCTGTGTACAAAACAAATGGAGAGTTGTTCACAAAATCAGCCATTTTGAAGCAATTTTGCCAATTTGAGGATCCCCATAGAAAGTAAAACGAGACTTTTCAAACTTCCATAACTCTCACATTTTTTAACCAATTTTAATGAAACTTTTTGTAAAGTGCTTCTCTGAATTTTCACTTTCCAATAACATTGATTCTCTCCTTGGGTTTTGGTTTCCTTTAAACATTCCAAAATGCAAAGACTTTACCGAGTGGCGAAATGCACACTTAAATACAGAGATGCAAAATAATGAATCTGATAAACTTTAAGAGTATGACTGGTATAGGGCAGAAGAGGTAAGAAGCAATTTATCAGATTGTTATTTCTTTGCCACGGTATTGGGCAGTAGTCCCCCAAAATGATTTTTTAAAAAGCATTTTCTGGTTTTGTTTTGTTTTAAATCTGAGATTCATAACAAAAGGGGGTTTTGAAGACCCTAAAAAGATATAGAATTAAGCCACTTTGGCTGCTTTTAATCATCTTTCAAAATAAATCCCAAAATAAAAATATTGCAACATAATGGTGAGGGATGTGAATAGATTCTCTACATTGTGTCCCATGGATTGGAATTTTGTTATCAAAAAAAGACAAATGGCTTATGATTAGAGAGTCTGGATCACAACCAGAATCCGAGAAATTGAACCAGACTGTATATATTCATTCACAAAAGCAATAATTGAATAATAGACTAATATAGCATAAAACAAAAGCAAAAGAAAAACCCAGAAATGAACAAGAGTAGACGAATACTACAACATAGGAAAAAGCCAGAAGAAAGAACATAAGACGTATGCATAGGTGATACTTTCATAATTCGTCTGCCGAGGGCCAGAAGGGCGTTAACTCATATCATTTCACACGGAATTTACGCCCTTCTGGCTCTCAACTGAGGACATAAACAGTGGTCACACACAAGGTGTTTGCTTACAACCATTTAAAGAATACGCCCCTCTAATCAATAAATCGGACCGCAACACCTCGACTTATCATCAGCTGTTCTTTGAGTAACGGAAAAGGAAGGACAACGGGTCAAGACTTCATTCAATGGAGCTATTGATTTTCTCATCTTGGGGTACACAAAAGAAGACTGTTAAATGCAACCGTTAAATAAAATCTTCTGGCAGTTTATCTTGTGTAAGTACACAGCTTGGTGACAACTGGGTTTAGCCTTTTTCATGTTTTGTTGATAAAGTAACCTTTAAACAAGACTTAGAATAAAACTTTCTTATTCTAATTTTTCTTTGATTTCAACTTTCGGGTACAGGCACTTGAAACCCAACAACAGCTGCATCCAGCTTTAAGGTGTGTTTTCGAGGGGCACGCAAACGATACACGAAGGATGCGAACGTCAAAAAAAATGACAAAGTCCAACATTCAGAGATGTTTTTGTCAACCACTTAGTTTGTGTGCAGTTCTCACGACATCTTTGCAAATGCTGTGTAAAGCATTGCCTAACTATGGCCAGTCCACATACACAAAGAACATGGAAGTAAAATGCGAACAACACAAGAAATGATGGGATGAACTTCATCGCTTTTCGATGATATGTGCGAGCCAATTCTCCAAACTATCGGAATCTGTTTGGGGTTTCAAGAAGATTCTGCAAATATCATGCACATAGTGAGAAGGACGTGCGCATATGATGCAGCTTTTCAGACATTTTCGAGAGCAAATCATGACCCGGGATGCTGGAAACGTTCGCAAGAAACTTTTTTGAAATTCTCGCCGAACTAAAAACGACTCCCACAAACAATTTATGACACTTCTTAACCCCCTTGCATGTTTGGCAAACTTTTAGAGCCTGAAATATGAATACTGGACTTTGCCATTTTTTTTACATTTGAAACCTTTTCCCATGAATACCCACTGTTAGATATATTTCTTTTGATATGTAGGTGAAAAATTGATGTAATGTGAAGCCATTTTCTCCCAGCAAGATTTTTTTCTTTAAGCTAATATTGGAACTCACAGCAGATTTTTTCAGAAAGATAATCTTTTTTCAAATCTATAATAGATTTGAGAAGAATAATCTCTAAAAATAAATCTCAAAAAATAATTCCCCTAATGCTCTTTTCCATGGGCGTAAATATGCAGGAAATTCTTTTCATCAGAGGGGGACGTAACAATAGGTCTTCCCCCCCTGATGAATAGAATTGCGTAACAAATCTCCGCCACTGATCTTTTCAATGAAACAATATTCCTAGTCATATTAATGATTATGAAGCTCCAATTATATTTTGAGTCATAAATGTTCAAAAGTTTCAATTAGAATTTTTATAAATAGTGCTAAAACTTGTTGCACCCACATATTTATCTAGAAGATAGATAAATTTTGACTCAATTATTTGTGCATAACTTTGCATGTACAGTTGTTGAAGCCAGTCTGAAATATCAGCACATATTTTCCATTTTATGTTTCACAGGGTGTGCTAAAGTCGTAATGTACTTTCTGCATCTTTACATCGGCTCTACTCAGTCTTTTCAATATCTTCACACATGATCAAACACTGCAATCGATCTTATTAAAAAATTTTCATCTTTTCTCGTCAATCAGAATTGCATTAAAATTTTAGAGAAAACTACAGGGAAATCATCATTTCCCAGAACGTTTTCACGGTCAAACTTCAGCCTCCATTTTCCCTCGCACTTTGGAGCAGGAACGGCAAAATCATTTGGAAGAAAAGGTTAACGAGAAATTACAGGGAAAGTTAAGTGCAGCAATATCGTTGCCCCTAATGGAAGCGATGATCAGTGAAGAGCTAATGGGAAAATATGGAGTTCAGAAAATATACCAGACAAAAAGCTGGTATTTGAACAAAATGGCATCTCGAGAGATTTCTCCCTTGAATCAAGCAGCTGATAATTGATTTATGCTTCATGTTTCTCCTACAAAAAGCACTTTATCAATTTAACTATCGAATTTGAACAGCTCCTAGGTATACATTCTGCAAATTTGATATCTACCTTCAAGTTTTTGAAGGGTCATATTTTTAGCTGTAGTAGATACTTGATTATTCACCGAGCAAAGAAAGTATTTTGAGGGGGAAAATGAATTACTTGCAAACGCGATATTCATCATGTTTCTTTGGAATACATTGAAATGTTCTCTTCTTTACCAAGCAAATATTCACGGTTGAAAACTTTCAGAGTATGGCATCTCTTATTCCCATGACAGAGGACAGCGTAAACATCTTATAAGTGATTGAGACCGATACTCCTTCTTTCTTTTTTCTAAAGAAGTGAATATCATGAAACTCCCCCATGAGAGTAATTCCACAGAAGAACTTAACAAATATTTTGGAATATCACCATGTATCAATAAGTGAACATTTCACATTAACTTCATGGCTGCTCAATAATTCCATTCATTTCAATGTCTGCCAGTTCCTTTGGGGCACTTCAATTAGAGAGAGAGACCGGTACCAATTCTCAAGATTAGAATAGTGCATTCATGTATACTTGGATCTCCATCCCATCTAATGCAATTCCGTTCCAGTCTCTTGGCGTGCACCAATCACTCTAGTTAAATTGAGATCGGTGAGGCGTGATTACAAATCAAGGAATCATCTGTATTAAAGCATGCGTGACATAAGTAAAATCTCAAATTCATCTTAATGGCAGCCAGAATGGCAGTCACATTTCATCATCTTCTCTCTAATTGCTCTATTTCGCCCTCCTAGAGACAAAAGGGCGTTAACTCATATCCTTTATTAAATACAGAGTTAATGCCCTTCTGGCTCTCAACAAACGATTTGTTCCCCCATATGTTTTCAAGTGCAAAATAAGACAAAAGGAAATTAATCTCAATTTTTAGGTTATGCTTAAATATGTAAAAATTTGTTAAAAATTTGGTACCTTCAAATGTTAATGACAATAGATTAAAGTGATTTGGTAACTTTGTAGAGGCTTGATAAAATCTGAGCTGTCTGCCATTACATTATATCAGTGTATGTAATATTGTGTAAAAATGAAGCCCAGGGAAAAAAAAACACTTCAAAATCATCATGTGCTTCACAAAAGTAAACATATTCAAGTGATCGGAAATGCCAGACTCATTTTCTCCCATAGACTCAGTGTTATACTAAAGCGTATGGCCATACGCTTTCGTAAATGGGAGTATTCAGTCATAGATATCTTGATAATAGCATTATATATTTGAAAACCTTTCTATGCCTGGCTATTTATTTATCCTTCTGAACATCATTATACAAGACAGATATCAAAATTCAACAATTTATTAAATTAAGCCTCCACAAAGTTACCGAATCCCTTTAAAATGTATAAAGAGTAGAGGAAAAGTGTTTTTTCTAATATTCACAGTTTTATGAACACATATATCCTGTGTTGAGAGCCATAAAAGTGTCAATGCTATTTAAAATGATATGAACACTAATGACCTTCTGGCTCTCAGCATACAGATATTAAAGGGAAAGTCCACCCTGATATGAAGTTGGTTTGCCATTTGCCATGTACTTGAAAAAATTATTAATTTCCGTTTTCACTGTAGAAAATATTCAACCATACATATGTTTTAACACAAAACCTGTATGAAACAAATCTATTCCATCATCAAAAACTAAGAAAATGAATATTTATGAAATTTTCTGTACTGAGCAAATGGGAGAGGAGCTTGCAAGATACATCACGGAGTTGCTGATTTGTGTTTGATTGATTACAACTTTAAAAATTCATAACTTTCTTATTTCTTATCGTATTTTGCTCACACCTTCACTGATCTGTTTCTTTAATTTGTCTGCTTTTGTTAAAATCAACTTTTAATCAAGGTGGACATTCCCTTTAAGAGTGGTAGAACAAAATATGAAATCAATTTAAAATGAAATTGTATGGAGATTTCCCATTCTTGCTATCTCTGTTTCAACATTAATGCTTTATGTTATCCTAAAGTCTTAAATAAGCAGAAAAATGGGGCAAAAATATATATGAGTTGCCACATTTGAGTTCAGCAAAGTTGCCGCACTATTTTAATATCCATCTACCTAAATCAATGATTTAAGGAATGATATATCATGCAATGCAGGGGTGGATCCAGGATTCTGTAAAAGGGGGGGGGGGGGGGGGGGCATAAATTTCTGAAAATTTTCTTCCAAGCAGGAAAAAAAAAAAAAAAGGGTTATCAGTACAGAAAAGGGAGGGCAACAATTTTTAAAAGGGGGGGGGGGGCACAATGTACACTCTTCTTTCAAAAATGAGAGTGGGCATGAGCCAGAAGTGCCCCCCCCAAAAAAAAAAAAAAAAAAAAAAAAAAAAAAATCTGCCACTGACGCAATGTATGATAATTAGTGTTTTGATATTTCCATTCAAAGAAATACAGGCAATTACATGAAATGAAGCAGTCTAGCCGAACAAAGGGATAGTACACATAGATTTCAAAATATGTATAAGGGTGTCTCTAACAATACAGAACAGTACTTACCTGTTACCATGGCAACAGGAGTGACATCCAGTCATAAACAAGGAAGATAAAAACAGATGAGCAAAGGAATAGAGGAAAATAAGGAGAAAGAAGAGATAGGGTGGAAAGAGAAAAGGAAAGAAAGAAAAAAAATTGATTAATCATTAAAAAAATTTATAATCGCAGTGTCATGATAACAACATCACGCAATTAAACTTCCTAACCCAACTTAAAATTGGCAAAAAAATTTGGGAGGCATAAAAACTACTATTGTACACAAAATAATGATATGTTTCATCTTTGTGTGGTGCCATCGTCTAACTCACAGTTTGACTCCTAGCACTCCAGTGAAATACCATGAAATTCATTCCTAACAAATCATGCTGCGAAATGGAGAAAATAGAGTGTATCAAGTACACAGATGATCATTAATCGTGTACAGATTTCTATTAGTCAAATAACTGCCTTTGTAATATCCAAATTCTGATCATGGCCACATCACGTTTTGCAAAAAGTAAAATTCCTTAAGGTGGATTTAATGATGGTTATCATCAAAGTGTGTATACTGCCCTCTTGTGTATTAAGAATTATACCTTACACTTCATCCACAACCATATCATACAATGTGTGACAAGACTTGCAGGAATGGAAGTTGACTCTTAACCCTTTCAAGACAATTGACCACATTTTGTGGTTTGGCTTAATAAGTTTTGATTCAGAGCTCTAAAAAATATACCAGATGTATGAGTAGAAAGAGCAAAAATTTCTGCACATGCTATGTCCATTTTTGTTACATGACCATACTGCGTTTGATGTCAGGAATTTTTAAAAGGAGAATAAGCTTCAAAATCCTTAAATTGGCAACACATTGAGAGACTCAAAATCATTGTTTTTCATCAAAATTGGCAATTTTTCAACATATCGATAAAATCACTAACCATGTTTATGGTTCTAAAAGACATTACACCTATTAGAACCATCTAGCACTAAAAGAAAAATATTATTGTTGCCAATTTGAAGAATGAAATGTGATCAATTTAGCCCTGTAATAATTCGTGTCCTGAAAGGGTTAAAGGAATTGAACACAGAAGTGGGATAAATAGCATGGGTTTTTGCTGTCATTAGGTTGCATTAACAAATAAAATTTATTTGTTGATATGAATAACCTTAAAGGGCAATCCAACCTTGGTAATAAGATGATTTGTGTGAAAGCAGAAAAACAGGATGGTGAAAGTTTGAAAGAAATCGGACAAGGACTAAGAAAGTTATGGATGTTTGAAAAATGAGATCACTACATCTATGCAAATCTCAAATTGGCAATGTAGTGAGTCAATTGTGACATTTTTGTGGACAACTCTCCCATTTGTCGTACACAAAAATATCATTAATTTGCGGTTTTCTTCGAGGCACTTTTACCCTCGGGGCATTGCTCAAAATATATTGGAGATAGCATATTGTTATAGGTCCTCATGAACGAAAAGTATCCTACTGAGTAATACATTTTGAAAAAAAGTGACATTTTAGTCATTTTGTGTGTTAGAGCGAATGGGGGAGTTGTCCACAGCTACATCACAGTGATATTACCTATTCAACCAATTTGAAATTCCCATATGCATGGTGATTACAACTTTCAAAAATTCATAACTTTCTTATTGCTTGTCCGATTTCGTTCAAACTTTCACCAATCTGCTTCTCTGATTTTTCCTCTTTCTTTCAAAGCAACTTGCTATTAAGGTTGGATTTCCCTTTAATTGTTTCAGTGTCCTAGAACCTGAGCCATCAACGTGAGTCAATAAAAAAAAACAACCCATATTCAAGCCCTAATATCTTGAAAACCAAATACAATCACTGAAATGTATAATAGTTGTACAACAGTCAATAGCATCTTCTATAATTTGATAGACTGCTCACCAAAATGCGATCATGGATGACTGAGCACTGGCCATTTTAAAAAAGCATGTCAAAATCGTCTTTGCCCAAGTTTGGGCTGAATGGTGTTCAGGAGTTACTTCCATTATTTTGTGAGTGCATGCATTCAACTGGAATGGAGACCATTCAACCAACCTTGGGTACTATCAATTTCACTCAAAACTTGGGCAGAGGCAAATTTGACATAAATCAGGAAAAAATGTTACTGTTCAGCAGTCTATGGTCGGATTGATCAAGGTGTCGAATTAAAGGAAACACAATAGGCTACAATGTGAGTATCTGTGATAAAATCAATATGTACTAATTCTAAATAATATTTAGGGTTGAATCTGGGTTTCCTTTTTGTTGACTCACAATGTATTCTGCCCAAATTTTAATATTGTCTGATATTATGGACTTTACCAAGCTTGTCTTTCTTCTTGTAATTAAAAATGGGTTGATGCATTGTGAAAATTAATTCTCATTATATTCTGGATAAATGATACATATAATTCTATTTTTGCCTGTTTTATCACATTATTAACCCCTACCATGCCGTGGGCGGCAAATCCCGCCCCAAAATGTGAGTGTTGAACATTTCGTCTAGGCTCAGACTGACTTGAAAATACTTCCTCGTGCAGAAACCTGTGCCTTCAATATAATGTTTATTGCTATGCAATATATCTTTGCCCAGTTTGCTCAAGAAAAAAACTCACTGAAAGTTAACATTTAACTCTTGAAAGTTCATTTTTGACAATTACTCAAAAGTCTGGTGGCATGGAAGGGGTTAAATACGTTTCTTCTCAGATATATACATTTTTGAACAATTATTTTTCTCAGTGATATTGTTGACCGTTACAATTTATGTACATGGACTCACTGAAAAACAGTCTGTTTTGGCTGATAGTGAGTATTACCATGAAGGAATACAATACAATACAATACAATACAATAGAAAAGAATACAATAAAATACAATACAACCCAATACAATACAAAACAGTACAATGCAATATCATGAAACTCTGTTTGTATCAAGTTCGACAATAAGAAAAGTAACCACATTTGTCTCATGAATTTCTGATTATGAGACGTTTGTAAAGTTGGTAGCAAAGTTGTAGTTCAATGCATTTTTTCCGATGAGGCATTGTACATAATTAATCGGTACTCTAATTCTGTGATAATATAGTGGGATATTAGAAAATGTCTTCTGAAATGTCACCTTCAACTATTTTTTTTCCATGGGTGATAAATAATTCAAACGTTTTTCTGTTGTAATATTTTTCCATTAGCTTTGAAAAAATAATGTATCAATCAAACTTGTGTTCCACGTGACAATTGAAGAGAAATATTGAAATATTGATCCCCATAACCATAAGAATAACAACAAAGAAACAACAAATATTTGGAAATAACTTCCTTGCGTATATTTTGTAGTTAAAAGATTTAGCATTTGGTTCTCTTCTATTATCAAGTTTGTCCAATAATGATAACAAGAATTTCAATCAAAGGTACATCCTAATATATGGTGAGTACATGTGTATGTTCGTGTCTGCCAATAGTAGTGCAGCTCTAGGCTGTACCTTTAATGAAAAATCTTGTTATCTTGTTATCAAATGTGACCCACAGCTTTAGAGAATCATTCTTTGTGCTATTCCTGCACCTCCTAATTATAATGCATTCACTGGTAAGATAAAGGTTGTATTAAACTCAAGCTAAAGATAGAAACCAAGATAATAAATGGATGTTTCATCACTGAAGCAACAGTTGCACAGCCAGAAACAAGGGAGCACATATCTGCCTTCCAGGGATGAAATCAGGCTACCTATATAATGCTGAGGAAACTTAATTACATTCCATGTTTGCTCGCATGACGATCAACGCGCCACGACTAATTAGCGATTTATTGCCGGCCCAAATCACCACCGGGATGTCACCTCAAGATTATCCACATATAAAAAGCGAGAGTAGGATAGAGACTTAGGGATGAAAAAACACATTTGTTCCTTTAATGATAACATACTGTATAACCAGAAACATTCACGAAATGAGACTTTCGCGATTTGTAAATGACAGCCATTTTCACAGCAAGAAACTTTTGCGATTTGCAACAATTTAGAGTTATGTCAATCATAGTTCAATGCTTACGCAGCATGAAAATTTCGCGAATTTGAACCACTCGCGAAATTCGCAAACATTAAAGCCACACGAAAGTTTCTGGATTTACAGTAGCTTTCAAGCATTTTTTTTTTCTAAATGAAAATCAGCCTTTGCTAACCCTCAAACAATTTATCAGATTAAACAAAAATCATAAACATCTATTTTCTAACGTAACTAATGTTCCATAGTTGTATTCTTTCTTCCACAGTGGAGTAATCAAAACATGAGAAGTGTCATATTCTACTTTGTCTGTGAATTATACTGAAACAGATCAAAACTATCTTTTGCCTTTTTTTTTTCTTTCCTTTTTTTCCTTTGCTTTTCCATTCCTTGTCAATTTTGTTTACCAAGTGCATGAAATTCATGAAAATTAAGAGCTTTTTTTTTTTTTTTTTTTAAACTCAGAATATGCGGATGATTTTTACATGATCGCAGTGTATTTTCACAGCAATGTAATTTTGCCACTACCGTTATATTGTCTGTGGAGAGCAAGAACAGTGTTAAATCTATATCAAAGGTTATGGGTTAACATTCTTCTGGCTGAAATGAAAGCTAGGTGATAATATGGAGTTTTCCTTCTTCCTTTTCTCTTGTTTTACAACAGAAGAGATAGAGATAATTTATTGTCTGTTGACAGCAAGAAGGGCATTAATGCATATTCTTTAATACAGAGTTAATGCCCTTCTGGCTCTCAGCATACATTATATATAATCCAAACTATTTAAGTCAAGTTCATTATCCTTGTGGAAGGGGGGAGGGGGGGGTGGGGGGGGGGGGGGGGGGAGTTGGCACTTGATCTCCAAGCCATAAAGGCTGGCTACTTGGGAAATAATGCAGAACATTTAACAATGGTTGGTTAAACTGCACATTTTCTTGACAGCTGAGCAGTGGCGATCCCCCGAAAGGAAATTGGAAACATTCATCCGATCCGGGCGATGCTCTTTCAGGCATGGATGTCGAACGGAAGACGTCGCACTCCAAAATGGGAGTCAAGTTTAAGAGGGGTGCTGAACAGTCACAATGCTCAAGGAAATTAATCATGTCCTCAACAAATGGACTGTTTGAATTCAGGCTATACTATATATTCTTTTCTTTTGTACCCCTTTGTCCCTTTTATTTTAATTCTACTTCTTTTTAACCCCTTGACTACTGGATTCTCTAATTCCCTTGGAGTTAATACAGAGACCAACCAGTTCTTGTAGGCAATGGCTTAAATATTTATCAAATTCTTTTTCTTAGCCAATTAGGTACGATTTGATTTGCCATAATATTGATTTCCCAAAGACCCCAAGCCTGCATATTCATCTCTTTAATCTCATTTTTCTTCATTTGATTGATCGTTTTTAAAAATGTGATTGTTTTGAAACTTATTCTTTCACAAAGTGATATCATCACAGGCAAGAAACTTCTTAAGTTTGCGTCTTATATGCATTTTCTCTATCAAAATACAGTACCTTGTACAAGAGAACACAGTCGCAAAGACTATCGAGAAATAACTCGAGATCAATTTCAATACCATACTGTATTGCCTATAGAAATCATGTTCAAATTATGTATGTCATTGTAATGTTTGCATATTTCAAAAGGTTGATTTTTTGAAAGTCTTTGTAATTGTGTTATAGTTTATCTTCATGAAATTCGGAAGAATATGCATCAATAGATTTCAATATATCATGTAAACTTATCTACTTGAGTTTTCAAAATAATACTGCAGGCAATATTCTTTACGAAAAAATATTTTTGGTATCAACATTCTGCCAGAGCAGTATGCCTTTTTGACAATATCGCGCCCATATTACACTTTTCAAAATCTTTTGATTCCTTTTATTCTCCTTTTTTTCCAGGCCGATAAGACGTAGAACTATAATCCCTGACAAGATGTAGAAATATAATCTCTTCTAATAAATGGAGAAGCATGAACTGTTCGCTGCAGGAATTTGCCAGCTGAACCAGATAACATGAAGTGGTGTATCCTTGGTGTCATATATCAGTGCATCTTTTACATTGAATCGTGGCGATAATTTTAATGGTGGCGGGATGACAGAAGAGTATCTCTTTTTTTTCTTCTTCTTCTTGTAGTATTTCTGGGTACTGTATGATAGTGAAAGGTCATCTGTCATGCTTTTACTGATAGTGCAATGTCATTGGGGTGACATAAAAGTACAGGGGATACTCTCTGATGATGAGTGAGTGCCCTGAACATTTTAGGCATCTGAGGGAGGGGGTGGGGTAGAGAGGAAGATGGAGAAAGAGAGGGAGAGAGAGATGGAGAGATGGAGAAAGAGGAAGAAAGCGAGAGGTGACAAAGAGGAGAGAGAGAGAGGGGTGGGTAGGGAGAGTACGAAAGATAGAGACACAGAAAGGGACAGGAAGGAAAAGGGACAGAGGAAGGAAGAGAAAGAAAGAGGAACACGGGAAGAAAGAGAGAGGGGATGGAGAGATAATGACCGAGAGATACAGAGGAAAAATGAAATAAAGAGAGAGCGAGAGAGAGGAGGCAGGGAGACAGAAGGAGAGGGTGACAGTGAGGAGGGAGGGAGAGAGAAAAAAGGGGTAGAAGGAAATTGAAATGTCATAGAGAGGGAGGGAGGGAGAGAGAAGGGGAGATAGGGGAGAGAGATGGGGAGATAGAGAGGAGAAATAGAACATGCAGAATGAATATAGAAAATGCAGAAGAAAGGAGGAGGAGAAAAATAAAGGCTGACACAGGAAGAGAGATTAAAAGGTAGTCTAAGAGAAAGGGAAAGAAAGAGCAATAGAAATAACAAGAGAAAGACAAATGAAATATGAGAAGTTTTGAGAGAGAGAGAGAGAGAGAGAGAGAGAGAATATATTGTACATTTGTCTACACTGGGAGGAGGAGAAGAACTTGATTTTTTTTTTTACTCTGTCAAGATCAGAAATGAGAGACAGGCAGAAGGAGAGGTGTTTGGGAAAGTGACAATAGACAGAGACATTGAGTGGGTAAAAAATGCCTAATCATAATTGGCATTCATAGAATTTATGATGAATGAATGATTTATAGAAAGATACACAAACTATTTTTTTTTCCCGCTCAAGTTTCAGCTCGATTATCTCAGAAAAGTTCTGGAGCAGGGGATAAAAGGGTATCAAAAGACAAACTCTACTTATTCAAAAATTTATTTTATATTTCCCATTTTCTACCATTATTCCTTATACATAGACTCCTCCTCCTTCATCTTTAAAAATTCCACATATTAAAAGTTCATTTTATCGCCCACCAGTCACAAGTATACATTCTCTCTCATGCTATTACACCAGGAGACTCCCTGCTTTCTCAGCCTCACACAACATATTCCCCAGAGTGTTACAAAAATTCCTTAACCCCCTCGTGACTACGCAAATGCTTTGTCAGCCGCCCGGCGGTACACATCCACTTCTGGGAATTGAGCCGAGACACATAAAGGGTTAAGCGCGATTCTTCTGTGAGTCTCACGGGCAGGTGTCAGCATGCTGCACCATCTTGCTGGGAAGATGGTTGTATGAATTCAGAAAGCCTAGCATGACATGAATATTTCACACTTGTATCACTGGATATAGACAGGCGCTCAAAAAGTGAGAGTTTCTTAAAACACTGAACAAACAAAAGTTAATCCACTGGAGTAAACTTGTGTTAAAGATAAAGTTGAGTTCTGGTCATGTGATTGCATTGTGGAAGAAACTGTCTCAAAGCAATTGGGAAAGGTTGATCAGGGCTACATAAGATGTGGTGCGTACTTTGAGGTTTTGGAATCGTCAAAACGATTAGAAATAGACCCAGTCTCACTGAAAAGCACAGGCAATGCACACAGAAATGGTTATATGGGACTGCGCGCACGTGTGGCATGAATGTTTGGCCCGAACACTTTCATTATTTCTCGTCATATTCTAAATATGAGGGCATTTGAGAAGCGATCCTTTTCAGATGATGTTCTTCCAAACTGACACAAAAGGATTGAGAAAGCTCACAAATTATTTTTCACCTTTCCAAGAACTCAACCTTCTCTTTAAAAGCAAAAATGTAAATCTTGTGATCATGGCCCCCAAAATGATGATTTCCCAAGTGTCCGTTTCATCTGATTATATAAACATAGTCATTTTTTTGAAGTATGATTTTAATTGACTGAATCCAGTGGAATAAAGTTATTAGGAAGCAGCAACTTCTTTCCTGGATTTACACTGAAATTGCATGTACGTTTAAACTTTATTTTTTTTACTAAAACAGAGTTTTATATGAAAGAAAATTTGCTGAATCTTAAGATTTTTCACCCTTCTAAAGAGTAATGGAACTAGAAAGGTTTCTTTTTTTTTTTAAGATGGTAACACTTTGGTAATATTGTAAACTGTTATAATTATTGACCCAAAAATGCATCTAATTAGGTAAATCGGGTAATAAATGCTCTAAATACAATCTATCTTCTGATCTATCTATATACAAATCGTAAAATTGAGGTGATTTAAGCCCTTTGGCTCCAACTGGAAGCATATCATTACCCACTACTCACAAGATAGGTATAAATGTCTGATCTGGGACATATTAGAATTGACAATTCAAATCTTCCCAATACCTATACCGCCCCCTGATCCAGTCCTGTAAAAGGTTCTATTACATGTCAAATTAGTATTCATTGAGGGCTGTTGGGTCTTCACGACTTTTTAATGATTCGCAAAGCAACAACTGGAACGTGATGACATAAGCGCGCCGTTACAGGCGTGGAGCTCTTTCTTAATAGAAGGGGGCTCCGAGAGGGAGGAAATATTGGGCAGCTAATTTGATTTCATTGGCTACACTCTTTACAATAGATAGATGTGTGCATCGTGTCACTTCGATAAATATCCAAGGCCTTTATAATGATAACAGAATGGTGTGAGCATGATAATGTTTGCATGATCATATGCTAAATTTCATAATTATCTTTATGATTACCCTGTCCAAGTTGCCTTTATTCTATGGAAAGTCAAACACATACTAGGAGACTGTATTAACGGTAATTTCATATATGACATTTTTCAAGAGCAAGACTATTACCATACTTTAGATTGAGGTCCAGACAGCCTTTTCTTATGGACATACAACCAGTCTACTTAGACTACTCTTTTCTTTTCCCTAACCCTTGATTAACTTTTAGAAAATGTAACAAAGGGATTTAGATATATAAAGATTCTTATTTCCCTTGAGCATACAAGTTTCATTACATTACAGCTCTGATTTACTGAATAAGTATGTTCTTATAAATTGTGTTTGAATGTATGAATGATATTAATTTGGGTATATGATATCAATATTCAATAGGAATGTAATATCATACTTCTAATCTAGAATTATATTGATTTCATCTTAAAGTCATCATTTATTCTCTGTTGTGAAAATGATGAACAATCATAGTATTATATTAATTTACTGAATGACTGTATTATGATAAAGCATTGTGTTTCATTCAGTATACATGATATCAATATTACATTAAAGCTGCCTTAAACTGTTATTAGAGATTAGTTGCATTGTATTTTGAATTTTAGCAAACAACTCACTTGGAAAATATGCAATTTTTTTATTTCAACTATTTCTTTTGACTTGCAAAAGTAGAGAATTGCTTGCAAGAACATTCTAAGCTCTACAAGGGAGAATGGTGCATGATGGGAAAATAAGATGGACAGACATTTCAAAATTCTGTCATCAGATGGCGCTATTTAGGAGGTCAGTTCAAAGCAACTATAAGAATGTGATATACTTCAAATTTTGAACCTATCAATGTAATACGAGAGTATTGTGAAAATGACGAATAATAATAAGCGGCGAACTGAAATGCATGTTGTTGATTTCAGTTCCAAAGCAGACAAAATATTTTGTTATAACCCTGTTTACACAAATAGGGTGTTGGAACATGATTAGCTACAACTAAACAAAGTGTAAAGAGGTCTGTTTCTGCCCTATTGCCATCGCAATTGAAGCAGCCATGACTGGCGTAGTTTGGAAGCAGGGGGCGACAAGAGCGTCACCTTTTAAGTGGAATGAAGATGGATGTGGTGTTCCCGTTTCTGAAGTCGAGTGGGGGATAGCCGCACTAGGGAGAACGCGAGCAAGGGAAACACCTATAGATTATGGCTGACACCTTCAAATCTTTAGTAGGCAAAAGATGATTACACTCTATTTGTAGAAAGGGCTGATGTATGTGTATATCATTGTGTGGTATTATAAAGAAAGCAAACTGCAAGAAAGCCCTTTAAAAGATAGAATGATATTAAGAGAAAGAGAGAGAGAGTGAGCGGGAGAAAGAGAGAGGTGGAGAGATAAAAAATATAAGATAGGGACCTATTAATGGAGATATGTAGAGTAGATAGACTGACACAAAGAGGTAGTGATGTAGAAATATATAGATCAAGTGAAAGACAGAGAGAGAGAGAGAGAGAGATAGAGAGAGAGGTGGAAAAATAAAATATATAAGATAGGGACCTATTGATAGAGATATGTAGAGTAGATACACTGACACAAAGAGGTAGTGATATACAAATATATGGATCAAGTTAAAGAGCAAAAAAGAGAAAGCGTGAGAGAGACAGAGAGACAGAGAGTGGGAGAGAGAGAGGTGGAGAAATAAAATATATAAGATAGGGACCTATTGACAGAGATATGTAGAGTAGATACACTGACACAAAGAGGTAGTGACATAGAAATATATGGATCAAGTTAAAGAGCAAAAAAGAGAAAGAGCAAGAGAGAGAGACAGAGAGACAGAGAGTGGGAGAGAGAGGTGGAGAAATAAAAGATATAAGATAGGGACCTATTGATAGAGATATGTAGAGTAGATACACTGACACAAAGAGGTAGTGATATAGAAATATATGGATCAAGTGAAAGAGAAAAAAAGAGAAAGAGATAGGGAGAGAGATAGAGAGGGAGAGAGACAGAGAGAGGAACAGAGATAGAGAGTGGGAGAGAGAGAGAGGTGGAGAGATAAAAGATATATGATAGGGACCTATTAATAGAAACATGTGGAGTAGATACAATGACTTAGAGACGTAGTGATATAGAAATATATAGATCAAGTGAAAGAGCGAGAAAAAGAAAGAGAGACAGACAGAGGCAGAGAAGATGTAGAGATTAATAAATAAAGAGCAGTAAATATATATTAAGATATGTAGAGATATATTATAAGTGAAGATGTGCTCAAACAGAAAAAAAAAACATAAGAGATATGATACAGCCAAATAGAGAGTGATAGATAAATAAGAGATATGTGTAGAAAAATGTGAAGAGTCAAAGGATGAGAAAGATAAATGATTACAAAATTCATATAGACAGAATCAAGGAGAAGATATAAAAAAAAAAATTTTAAAGAAGAAAGTTAATGGTATAATATGACAGAGGAATTTCTACAAGAATGGATTTTAATATGAAATTAGTATGGTAAAGCTAAAAAAGAAAAACAGAGACATATACTTTGAAAGTTCATGAATTGCTATAGCCATGTCTGCACTATGGCTAACCCCCAGTAAATTCATTCAAAGCTACACAGTGTTGACAAATATTTTCCGTTAAAATTCCCAATCAAATGTAGCGAGAACGATCCTACAGGGAGAGAGAGGGGGTAATATTCTCTACCAGAAACATTCTAACTAAAAGTTTTTAACAGAATAACCTTGCGCAAGGTTGTCATTTTGTAGACATTAGAAGTGGACTTAGGGTGACACACTGAAGACTTATGGTAATGATCGGGAAAATCCTGCAGCTGTTTCTTATATGCTACATTCCAAATTGTGAATACTGCGAGAATATTCACGACGTACCTTCCCCGTAAACTCATTTCTAGAAGACACCGGATCATCAACGCTAACTCGATGACAGTGTAACCCTAGACAACCGCAAGAAACTGATCAGTTTAAACCCAGTGTCAATTTACATTACATTAAATGTTTAATGATATATACAATGACCTTCAAGCCTCGCTGAGCCGACTTACAGGCTGAGGACAACCAACGCAGTCACCCGGCCAAGTCAGACGTTCGCTAGGGATGTTAAATGATGGAGGATGCAAAGGTGTGATGTGTTCGCCATGGTGTGATGCGAAGGTAAGGGGTGAAAGGATCTGTGAGCTTCGTGCAAAGAACATTGTAAGTTCAATGCTTTCTCTTGAACTTTTAAGAAAAACATTTTAAAGACCATTTAAACCTAAGAATACAAGGATTCACCCAGATGTTGAGTTTTTAAAAATATTTTGTTTGTTCTGTTTCATTAGTGTTCTATTTTTGTTTTGTTTTGTTTGTCTTATTTGTTTTATTGAGTTTTGAATTGGATATTAAATATTCCGTACAAAGACATTTTATGGATGTTTTTCTACTTGAAATAAATATCATTGAGGAATGATTTATATTTGATTTGGAATCCTCTGTATCTAAGCTTTATTTCAATATTATAGACAGTATTTTTTTTTTTCAAAATAGACTAATTTTCCTCCATTGTGTTAAAGGTTTTTAATTGAATAACTGTGTTCAATATTTGCTTGATTTGTGTTTTCCAAGTGATTCACACTGTTTCCTTGAAAATGCAGAAAGAAATTTATTTCAATTCACATTTTGAAAAAAAGGGACTTTAATACAGGAATGTTTTACCATGTAAAATTATATTAAGCTGAATTTAAAAAGTCAAAGAAAATAATTTCTTTTCTTGCATTCTTGAGGTACTGTTATAGGGAGCAAAGCTGAAGAAAAATGAAGGCACATGCTGACAATGAAGAAACATAGAAAACCCTTGGCATAAACTAGTGATGGCAGAGGCATACCAACAAAAAAAAACACCATCAAACCTTAAAAGCCACTGGATGTGAAATGACTAACAAGAGAGATTACGACAAATTGAAAGGGTGTAAACACGCACCTCATAATCCTAGCCGTAATTCTGTCATACTGCCCTCTGGTGGTCACAACCAACTACTTTTGGCACCAAGTTACATCACTGGAGATAAATGAACGGATGCTTCCACGGTACATTAACAAACAAAAAATAAAACAGAGAGAGAAAGAGAGAAGAGGAGAGAGAAAGAGAGAAGAGAAGAGAGAAAAAAATCCATACAAGCTTCTACTAGCATGGTGCGTGATGCTGGCAATGCATATGTGTGCCAATATCGGTCCATGTCCATTACTCGATTATTGTATTTACAGAGAGGGTTTTTTATAAATTGATTTCGGAAATGTTGATGAGAGGGACCGGACTGCACTCTGATGGACTGAATGCCTGAATGTCTAGCTCTCGCCTTGTTTTGGACCTGGTAGATAAGTGGGAAGGTGTGGAGGATTAGTGTTAAGTGGTAAAAGTGTTTGTAGGACTCGGAAGGTTATGTTGGAAGCATTAATGGGTTAAATGCACAACAGATGTGAGAATATAGGGCACTACTATACTCAACCAATTCCTGTGTATATACTTGGATGCTCCTGGATGTAAAGAGCATCTAAATTGCAGGCAATTTCACATATATTATTCTTCCAGGATTTTCGGAAGTTCATTAACCCTCCGTCATGCTAATAAATATCTAATTTAGCATTCATATATTTAACATCTAATGAATTCATAATGCAGATCCATGTATGATACATCTTCTTTTCTTTTTTTTAACTTGTTAATTCTCATTCTTTTTTTTCTTCATGTTTTTATTGGATAAAACAGTCGATCATATAAAAGTACAAATACATCTTCTGAGTCAAACGGAATCTTAATAATGTCCCCAAATTAAACAGAATGCTATGATAACTTTCTCATTATAAGCTTTATAAACACCCACAGACATCCAAAGAGTAGGACTGTTTTGGGTTCTTTTGCAAGGCATTTCTCTACTTCTCCTTCGAAATTAAAATTCACTGGATTAAAGTTTGTAACTGCTCACAGTTTCCCAGCATTTCATAAGAACAGAACTCCCTGAATTTTCCCTGGTTCTTCCCTGGTGAAGCTTTAAAGATACCTTGATCATTAAGGAGGCATTTTTACACAAAAAGCCACCGTATCCAAGCATCCAGTTGGTACGCTGTTTGGACACAAGCCAAACTATAAGAGCCTGATTTCTTTCTCCTTGACCCAATGAAATTCCGGTTTTGCCCTGATTTTTTGCCGATAAAGTTTTTAAAATGCCAGGATTATTAAGGAGGTATTTGAAACACCAAAATGCCAGCACAGACACAATCATCTGGTCGATACACTATTTGAACACAAGAGACTGACTATTTTCTTTTTCTTTTTTTTTTTTGCTACTGAATTTTCCAGAATACATCATTAGTATGTAACCAGGTTTATTATTCTGATAAACCTCCATACATTACTGCACTGCTATTTTTGGCCCGCCACAAACGAGACGGCGTGAATGGAAATTCGGAAGAGACTCCCTCGAGGGATCAGCTGCTTGTCTCAAGAGGGCGCAGAGACACGAAACATTGTCCGTAACAAACATCTGAATAAAATCGGGTCATGTATTATGACCTGTCACTAGGGCAGGCTGAGAGACAGGAGACAGAACACAGGTGGATACACGCCAGAGGGATCAAAGTGCTTTACGATTTGACTATAATACAAGTACAGTGAAACCTGTCTATAAAGACCACTCAAGGGAGACACGAAAAGGGTCTTTATGAGCAGGTGGTCTTTATGCACAGGTTCCTTTAATACATGTTTCAATGAGAAATGCTGTTCAAGGGAAACAAAAAGTGTGGTCTTTATGGACAGGTGGTCCTTCTATACAGGTGGTTGCTAAAGCAGGTTTGACTGTATTTCATCGTTTTTTTACCACATGGACTTACAGATTTCAGATGAATTCTTAAACCAAGTGAAGATGATGTTGATTATTCCAAAAGCAAGAAACTTAAAGATTTTTTAGATTTAAGTTCATCCCACACACCACATCTTATTTTTTACAGTTTAATATGTTCTCGTTGTCATTATCTTTCCTTTTTTTTTACTTATACATGCTAAGCCAAAAAAAAAAAAGGGAACAAGAACCACTTGAAATGAAAGAGAATACAACCACATTCAACAAATTAAGTCTTCCACTCACTTTATCCTGCCCCTCTTTCTTTCATCCTTGCCCTCTTTCTTTCATCCTCTCTTCTAATCTAATATCTTTTGATTCTTTTATTAATCCCTTTGAAATATACTTTCTTATTACCATGCTTGTTTTCATTCAAATACATAAAGCTTAAGCTGTAACCCAGTTCTTCTAGATATGCATTTCTTGCATTTAAGCTTCATTGAAAAAAAAGAAATTACCTTGTGCAATCCAACTAAAATACATGAATTTTCTTACATTGGAAGAGGTTACATGCTCTTATTCATTCAAATATATAAGACTTAATCTGTACTCCACTTCTTCTAGACAGGCATTTCTTACATTTAAGCTTCAGGGGGGGGGGGGGGGGGGAGACATTCTTCCACACGAGCCAAGTAAAATTGAGAAATGTTCTTACACACTGGAAGTGGCTACACGCTCTCTGTAACTGAATTTAGAGGTTACTACCTATATTCCCCGTCAAATTCAATTAATCAATAGAATTAACAATCTGGGGTAATAAGCCATGTTCCATAATTGTATTATCCGGCCCACTCAGGCTTTCACATCACATCTAAAGAAGAATGGACAAGGGGCAAATACATGGTGTGCACTGCTCCTATGGAACATAACGCCATTCCAATGGTACAACATTATCTCGTCACAGGTAGTAGTCCCTCTGAACCGTGTTACTTCTAACAAAGTTTATATTGCATTCAAATTCTAACCATATTCCTTGAACAGAAGGTGCTTTTGATGATTCCAAAGTATGCCAAAATCTGCCCAACATAGCAACAGTTTAAGAATGCACAGGGTATTCTATCTATACTAATGCTATCTTACATAAAAAGATATTTCAACATTTCATCACTATAGGATTCTTGGAAGAAACATATAGAATTACATGTAAGTATATTCGTAAACTGGTCTGTTAGAATCCTATTACTATATTTCTCTTTACTCTGAATGTGGAGAAAACCTGTCCAATCAAAGAAGACATTAAAACTACAATACCATTATAAGATATTTCAGCAATTTTACTTGTTTAAAAAAAAAGAAGATATTCTGGCTTGAATACAGGTTTCTTTTTAAATTTTTTACATGAACTGCTCTTATGGAGTCAGTTCAATGCAAGCTATAATAAAGGGATAATATTAAATATCTTGAACTTACCTGTTGGTGACAAGAAATATATCCAGTGGCATGAGAGGGAGGGCATCAAGAGATGGATAAGACAGGTGATGGGTTGCCATAGCAATGTTACATAAGATGAAGGGAGAGAGATAGAGAGAGAGAAGAAAAAGGAGAAAAATTGGTTAACAACTGCTTGCTACAATGAACTACAAGTTTCATTCATTTACAACACTCTCTAAAAAAAAAAAAAAACCCGAAACAAGTTATCAGATTGGATACCCATAAAATATAAACATTAAAATATACAATTTTATGATCCATCCACACAAGTAATAAATTCATTGGATCTGAATAAATAATATGTAAATCATCAATTCATGGCAGTATATAAAATGAACAATGAATTACTAGCAAATGTTAACAACATTGGAACTTTTGATTAATAGTAACTCAGGATTTACAACATATATTAACATTTTTATATCAACCAGCTTTACATAAAACACACAATGTATGAACAGGCACACATTGACTATCAAAGGATTTTTTTTTTTAAAGCACTAATTCAAGCAGACTTTAAAAAAAAATCTATAACAAAGGATTGCACAGAGTTAATGACATTATGAGGAGTTCTACAGTCTAAACAAATAAATTAACACATTTGTAGACATCCTCTCTTCCCCTCCTATATTGTAAATTTTCAGGTTCAATATGGAATAACAGCCACTATAAAATCCATTTTTTTTATTGGCAATATACTGAGGCAAGATTGAGACAATAAATTGCCGCATGTAATGTTGTTGTTGTTGTTTTTGGTTCAGTGTAGTGGACCATGTTCCATATCGAGAGTTTACGAGGTTCAATTCAAAACGTCACAACACTAACAAACAGACATATACACTGCAAACAGTGTGATTTTACATTGTCTATCTAAGCCAAAATACTCAGCTCATAAAATCCACAAAATCATTTTATTTAATTACTGTCTTCATTAGATGTGAACTCACTTTTGGGGGTGGGGGGGGGGGGGGGGGTCCATTTTGAACGGAGCTTCGTTTTCATTCTTTAAAACTACAATACCATTATAAGATATTTCAGCAATTTTACTTGTTTAAAAAAAAAGAAGATATTCTGGCTTGAATACAGGTTTCTTTTTAAATTTTTTACATGAACTGCTCTTATGGAGTCAGTTCAATGCAAGCTATAATAAAGGGATAATATTAAATATCTTGAACTTACCTGTTGGTGACAAGAAATATATCCAGTGGCATGAGAGGGAGGGCATCAAGAGATGGATAAGACAGGTGATGGGTTGCCATAGCAATGTTACATAAGATGAAGGGAGAGAGATAGAGAGAGAGAAGAAAAAGGAGAAAAATTGGTTAACAACTGCTTGCTACAATGAACTACAAGTTTCATTCATTTACAACACTCTCTAAAAAAAAAAAAAAAACCCGAAACAAGTTATCAGATTGGATACCCATAAAATATAAACATTAAAATATACAATTTTATGATCCATCCACACAAGTAATAAATTCATTGGATCTGAATAAATAATATGTAAATCATCAATTCATGGCAGTATATAAAATGAACAATGAATTACTAGCAAATGTTAACAACATTGGAACTTTTGATTAATAGTAACTCAGGATTTACAACATATATTAACATTTTTATATCAACCAGCTTTACATAAAACACACAATGTATGAACAGGCACACATTGACTATCAAAGGATTTTTTTTTTTAAGCACTAATTCAAGCAGACTTTAAAAAAAATCTATAACAAAGGATTGCACAGAGTTAATGACATTATGAGGAGTTCTACAGTCTAAACAAATAAATTAACACATTTGTAGACATCCTCTCTTCCCCTCCTATATTGTAAATTTTCAGGTTCAATATGGAATAACAGCCACTATAAAATCCATTTTTTTTATTGGCAATATACTGAGGCAAGATTGAGACAATAAATTGCCGCATGTAATGTTGTTGTTGTTGTTTTTGGTTCAGTGTAGTGGACCATGTTCCATATCGAGAGTTTACGAGGTTCAATTCAAAACGTCACAACACTAACAAACAGACATATACACTGCAAACAGTGTGATTTTACATTGTCTATCTAAGCCAAAATACTCAGCTCATAAAATCCACAAAATCATTTTATTTAATTACTGTCTTCATTAGATGTGAACTCACTTTTGGGGGTGGGGGGGGGGGGGGGGGTTGTCCATTTTGAACGGAGCTTCGTTTTCATTCTTTCATTACTATGCACGAGTTTTAGTACTCAATTGGAACTTTACTTTTCATTAAAGTGTACCAACCACCTGAAAAAATAATTTGTATACCGCTAGAAAGTATAAAATGAACCTCAAAGAACTTTATCTGAAGTTCTATAGGTCAACAGTTTAGGAATATGAAGGAATAAATAAATAACCTCCGAGTACAGGTGCGTTGAGTAGTCGACTCACGAGTTGCTTTTATGCTTATAGAGAGTATAATTAAACTTGTAATATCTCTTTATAGAAGTGATATTCGAAGCCGATATTTGGAATATAGTAGAATGACATGGAACCTCTAACATACAGAGTAAAATATTTTTTGGTGATTGGTACCCTTTAACCAACAACCTTTTAGTGCTATAACAATGGTAATTCATTAGAGTGTAATGAATTGCAGTTGTCCAATTTACGTTAATGAAGTAGTAGGAGGACAATTACAGATCTCTACAAACATTATTTCTTACACATAAAACTATTCATAATTTCTCAACCTAACTTGAAAATTTTTTCATTGATTCCATTATCCAACTAATTTCCCATGTCACACTATTTACATTCTCAAGTTGATAGAAGCCACACAGAGTATACAAATAATAATTCCCGCACTTTTAAAGGTCTTACATTAACATAGTTCCCCTCTACGATATACTTATCATAATAATGATGCTCAATATCTGTGTGAACGGTCTATCATTAACGATCAAAGAGCAATCCCACAATAGAACAAGGTCATCTCTGCAATTAAACATGGGCAAAAATCAATAACAGATGGTACGCTGATCTGGTAATGCTAATAATATAGAAAAATGTTATTTATGCTTGCTAGCCTTATTAACCAGTCACTTGAACAAAAATATAAATATTTCTCACTATATACTACACTGTTGGTTTGAAATATGGAATAACTAAAATTTTTAAATTGCAGAAAAATAATTCATCTACATCAATCGAAATGTTTTGTTTGGT
This sequence comes from Heliocidaris tuberculata, assembly GCA_025618425.1. Lineage (NCBI taxonomy): Eukaryota > Metazoa > Echinodermata > Echinoidea > Camarodonta > Echinometridae > Heliocidaris > Heliocidaris tuberculata. The sequence continues at coordinate 10,101,294 of CM046847.1, read as the reverse complement.
AAAGAATGATGTAGGTACTAACCATGGTTTTGGGGTCTAGATAGCACAAGAGAGCTAGGTTCTTTCATTTTAAACAATCTTGCCACTGACCAAGACCAACTTAAAAACGATACCAAGTTTTGGGGTTTTTTTCTACCCCTAACTACTTTTGTTTGAGATCTTCTTTTTGTTTTAAGAGAATACCCACACAACTCAAAAGTTGGCCAACAGACATTGATTTGTTGTCATTCAGTCCATATTCTTCAGTGAAATGTCAGAGTATTAGTTTACATAATTAACAATAATGAAGTTAGACAAGAGAGTTTTTTTTTTTTCATGACTGTGTTTGTAGTTTAGCCCACTGTAAAACCTATGGGCACTAGAAAATTCAGAAGTCAACGGGTTAATGTGTTGGTATGTAAGTGTATCAAATACATTGTTCCACATATTATGGGTCATTCACTAAAAATACACCTAAAATCAGGTTGAATTAGATTGGAGAGCTTAAACTAATCATAAACTAAAACTATCAATGACTTTCAAGAACCCAGTGCAAGGAATATGATTATGTCTCTCATGCATGGTAGTTAAACTTTATAGTGGTATCGATTCTACAAACAGGTACCATAAATAATTTTTTGTTTTATAAAACAAGCTTCTATAAATAGTGCATTTTCATTGCTGGTCTTGACGTAAACAATGTTAAAATTTCAGCAACTCATTACATTTCAGGAAGAAAAGCCAATTAATCCTTTTCTTCTTCCAAACACATGGGTGAAAGATCAATTTCTGGCAGTATTTGCAATCTAGAGCACTTAGAATGTTGAGACCACATAATGTTTAAGATGTGGGTCAATAAAATGAATGTATTGTCTGTCATATCAAAACCCTGTTATCTATGTAAACTAACATCAAGGACAGAACATTCCTAGTACAATTGGAGCCCATCTCAAGTATAAATACACAACTTTGCAATCTGTTTTCATCGTCTTCCTAATGTATGACTGCTTTAAAAACAAACATTGCAGACAATAATATACTTAGTCATGAGTAAATAGTGAAAACATTATCAGCTTTACTCTTATCTTCCTAATGTATCAATTTATTTACAAAGTATTTTCTAATAATCATTTTCCTGATGCGCTATTTTAGGGGAATAGATATAACAGACAGAACATGCGCAGTCATTATTAATTAATGGACAGGTTGTTAACTATTCTTTTGAGCCTTTCTAATGCATATTGCTCCAAATAAATATCAGTAACATGCCTGGTGAATTGTAAATGATGAACATGTTAAGGATTTTCTTTTGATTTTTTTAAATTAATTTGCTCTGTGTAAATATCACAAAGAGTAAAATGCCTTGTTAAAATTGTAAATAATGAACATGTTATCTTTTCGTTTGAATCATTTTAATGCATGTTTGCTTTGTATAAATATACATGTTGATAGCTTTTCTATTGAATGATTCTATTGACAATTTTGCTTTGTATAAATATTGCAGACAGTAACATGTCTAGTGAGTAGTAATTAATGAACATGTTGTTAGCTTTTCTGTTGAACCTTTCTAATGCATTTAGGTTTGTATGAACATTGCAGACAATATTATGCTTGGTGAATTGTATATAGTGAACATGTCATTAGCTATTTCTGAAATCTTTCTAAGGTATTTTGCTTTGCATCAAATAAAATACAATGGATATAATCATTAGTGAAAAAAATGAACAATAAAACTAGCTTTTCTATTGTCTCTGTAATGATTCCCTTTTCCGTTTCAAAAAATATCACAGACAGTAAATACTCACATGATAGTTTCTTGAAAGCTTTTTCTATAGACATAACGAAATAGTACCTTGTCTCCTTTATTTGCTTTGATATTACTCAGTGGCAGCTTCCTATAGAAATGGGTTACTAGTATTTACATTGCAAATTGGCAACATTATAGATTCAGAAAACGATCTTCGGTTCTCATGATAAGTTTCCGAAGATCAGTAAACGGGAGTGGCAACTGATCTTCATAATTATTTAGGCTGATGGCAAAATATAAATTAGAAAATGATTTCTGGTATTCCCAAAGGATTCAAAAGACTTCAAATTCTTCTTTGACTTCACACATTGCATATATTAATTTTCGATATCATAAACAATCAACTGAAATAACCACCTAGGTGCTTCAAGCATCTCTAAAGGTGGATATGAGTGCCTTATAAACATTATCACCATGAGCAGGCAATTGATCTAGATTTCTGCTGTGACTGATGGTAATATACTTGAAAAATGATCTGCGGCACTCATGAAAATACGTTTTAAGAAGTAAAAGGGGAAAACAAGCAACTGATCTAGATTTGTCTATGACTAGTCCCATATGTACACTTTTCTGCTTGGGGTGTTAATCTATTTTATTGCATTCATGACAGTTAGATAAAAGGTCGCTCTCAGCACCGTTCATCTATCTCTGGCTGCAATCTTAATTAATGGTCGTTCGATGGATTTACAAATTAATTGGGTCCATCCTCCCATGCTGGCATAACCAGAGCAAATGAAATAGTGAGAAAAAGGGACACTGCTGCTAATAATGTGTAGAGATTTACTTTAAAAGTGCATGCAGATTGGGTAAAACATGATTTTGCAAAATAATTATGAAAATAAGAGTTCTGAGTTAGGTATGTCATCACAATATTGTCTGCTGTGACCAGGAAGGACACTGACTTTGTGTCAAGGTAGATGATATCTATAGATGTTAATATTCATGTTCAGTTTACTTCATAGCTACACTAGCAAGGTTTGGGGTAAGAAGCCAGGCAACCTTGGTATCTTTACTCCCTATCCAAGAGACTGGGTAAGTCGAGATTAACACATTACAAATGAGCTCTAACTTGGTTTTGAACACAGGATCCCACCACCTGGGTCAAAGACCACAGTTCTACTCAGTGATAATAATTTCAAAATATTCACTTAAAGGGAACGAGTCAAAATATATCCAAAAAAAATAAAATAAAATAAAAAAGTCAATTAATAGGAACAATCAGATAGAGATATAAAGGAAAATAGGTGGGGCGACAGAGCAAGCAGATCAACAGTGCCGCTTCCTTTGAAATAATGTGAACGGAGCTGCTCCTGCTTGATATATTACCATGGCGACCCTGTTTGCACGGCAAACACTCATGAAGTGTTTTCTGCATGCTAAAGGCTAGCTCCTCTTCACTCATACTTAGGGTGGGTCCATACAGAGTTTTATTTCCTTGATAAGATTAGTCTTAGGTACCTTAGCAAAATGAAGGGGCACGTATAAAGACGCACCCATAATGCAAAAGGCATACTTGTTGAAAGTTGGAATTTATTGCATAGAGGCAGCACCACAATAGCATTAGGATCTAGAGTTAGTATAGCCCATCACCTCATTTTGGCTAGAAATGTAATGGAAATAAGTCAGAAGACACAATCCAATACCCAGATATCAGCCACAATGTATGCCTTTTGCATTTCAGGCGTATCTTTACAAGAGCTTGTAAGAGAAATCGGAGCTGCCAATCTGTGTCTGATCTATCCAAACTTTAAAACTTCATGGCTTTCTTATCATTTGTGGCATTTCCCTCAAAACTTTCACTGACCTGTTTCTCTGAATTTTATGACTTAAAGCCAATAAGATGCTAGGGTGCACTTCCACTTTAACAAATATATTTTCCCTACTGAATCAAGAATTTTCTTGATTAAATCAGGATTGAAAACTCTTTGTATGGATGCACTCTGCGACAGATCCATATAGTGTCTCTCAAGTGTGACTATCCAGCAGTCATGCACAGTAAGGTGGGATACTTGAGCCTGTATTTACAGCATTATAATGATTTCAATGATTCATGTGTTTCTTGAAGTACATCATTGATCATGAATGCCAAGATTTGAAAGGCTAAACATGAAGCCCTACATGATTTATGTGTTTCTGTACATATCTGCTTGATTCTGTAATCGTTCATTACAGAAGGGCGTTAACTCACATATAATTTAACACAGAGTTATCACCCTTCTGGCTCTTGACGGACATATATTACATGTACATTCTCTTCTTTCCATGAAAGCTAGTTTGGTGAAATACAAGAGGACTGATTATTGAAAATTAAAACAACTCATAATTTTATGTTTTTACCCATACATTCCTCATGATTCCTTGTAAGATAGTCAATTTTCAATATTCAAACCGTCTGTTGAGAGCCCAAAGGGCTTTACTCTGTTTTAAAGTATATGAGTTAATGCCCTTCTGGCTCCAAACAGACAAAATTTTCTTACTCTCTTTTCCATTTAACCCCTTGAATACAGGAACTGGGTGGCTCCTGTATTAAGCCTATGGAAATGAGAGAAGTCAGTATTCAACAGGTTAAAAGATACTCCTTGGGATGTCAAAAATGTATGAATAGCATGGTAATATACAATTTATATAACGCACAAACAAAACCATTCCTAAGCAGTATTTTCATGTCAACTTCTGCATCAACACGATACTTCATAGAAATGCTTATATCATCACATACATGAACATGTGGAGCATTTCTTTCTTCTTCTCACAAACCCATTCGCCTATAATAGTCAAACTTAATGGCTCACTCAATGATAGCACATTGGGATCATAAGTTCAAGTGGTTCATTTGCTAAATGTGCATAAAACTTGTAGAACCTCATTGCCTGGATGGTTGTTTTGTTTTTTTTTCAGTATAGAGAAAGTGATTATTACACTAGCATGATACAATTTGGGTAAGAAGACTGGAATACTCTCATGGGACTACTCAAAAATGGTCATCATACTTTACCATAAATTCATGATGAGCCTTTGCATGAATAAAGGTTTCTAAGAAAAAAGAGCTATCAGAATAGCCTAGTTTAAGTTCAGGCCAAATTCTATGACAAGGTATCGGTCAAAGTGATCATATTTGTACCTATTGTAACAAATCAATATGTCACTGTTGTTAATCTAATATGAATTAGAGAAAAAAAGGGTTTATGGAGCATGCATTGAATTTAATATATAAATTGAGTCAACTCAGAACATGCAGATCCTAATTTCTATTTACATCATCTTTTTGAATTTTTAAAAAGTTTTCTTGCATTTCATAAAATTAACCTAATGACTGCTGAATTTTCTAATTCCCATAGACTTAATACAGGGATCATCTGTTTCCTGTAGGCAAAGGGTTAAATGTCAAAGTTGTGGGAGGTTTTATTGGTCTAGTAATGTCAACCCCTCAAAAAAAAAAAAAAAACTTTTTCCTCACAACATTCTATTCTAAATATGGTTTTACTCATATCGAAATATAATAACATATTGAAATATAACATTGGTAAGAGAAATGTTCTTTAAAGCCCAAAGCAAATCTCTGAAAATCTGCACATGCGATACCGAAAAGTTCTGAACTTCAATTTGATTGTGCAAATATTATGTGTTTGATTAAAGTCTCCGAGGCAAAATTAAAGTAGTTTTTTGTTTCTGTAAGAGATTCTGAATTTCAATGTTCTGCTGAAATAAGAGGATTATTGATTTGTTATGTATTAAAGTGAGTCATGACTTTTTCAAAATTAAGTAAAAAGAACTGAATTGAATTACATTAAATCCATTTTATTCATTCACAGAGCTTACACCAGCCAGTGGCTGTTTTACAAAAAGGGTGTGTATTCTAGATGGGAGAATACTTTCTTAATGGAATTTACATGGAGATAGTATAAATTTGAGAGATGCATTATTTACATGGGGCATTTGAAAGGGCAAAATATGATAATACCCTTTAAAGTGGATAGACTTTTCATTTTCGATATCTTTACTCACTACCATCCAATTTAAATACGCAACGTGTACTATGGCTACTACAAACACATTGTTAATGACACATTTTGGAATCAATATGATATCCCACTGATAAGTATAGCAAAGAATCTGTATCCTGATAACTGGTAATTAAATTTAACCCAACAGCTACTGTAAAAGACATATATTCTTGCACAAAAATTCAAAGCCAAGATAAGCATTCACAAGAAGGAGCTAAATTGGGAGGCTTGAAACAAGAGTCATCTTTGAAAGACAAACGAAATGCCCTTAAGATGTAATTTGATGGAAGTCTAAACATCTGTGGCTGCTAAGATTCGCGGAGCCCTTCTACAGTGGCGACGCTTTCTAGACACTGTAAACCGGGCTTCTCTGGTCTTAGCTTGGCATAAACAAGATGGTTCTCCGATCGAAATCCTGTTCGCATGTGACATGATAAATCGTGTAAAAAACCACGACTGCAGCAAAATAACAACCATTTGATGTATACATGAAAGAATGGCAAGTGAAGATGGGAAAAGTTGCTATGTGCAGCACAGGCCCCAAACCTTTCTTACTTATCTATATGTTATAAGATAGAGACAAAGCGCATCGCATTTATGTCATTTCATTATGCCAAATGCATGGTGGTTTTTAAGGTGGTTCACCATGTCACTTTAATATGAGGTTTTATTCACACATGATGTAATTAGTGGGTTGGTTGGTAGAGGAAGAGTCCCAGACTAATCATTAGCTGCCCAATGTCACTAATCCATCCACTTATTTTTCAGCGAGTGGTAGGGTTATTTAGTACATGCAGAAAATGCAGATATCTGCATTGCAAAAGGAAAAAAATTCTGTATGTGGACAGTAACCAAGAGGGGTAGAAGAGAAATAAAATCAATTAGCTAGAACCATCGCTCCTTCAAACCTCTTATGCATGTAGTAGAAATCATAAAACTTTTTTTTTTTTAATCATGAAGAAATTTTTAGTGAAAGCAGGTGGTCTTTATGCACAGGTTCCTTTGATACATGTTTTTCAATAGCGAGAAACACTTTTCAAGGGAAACAAAAAATATGGTCTTTATTGACAGGTGGTCTTTCTATACAGGTAGTCGCTAAAGCAGGTTTGAATATAGAGTGTTTCATAGTTTGTCTATGAACCTGCTGTTCCATGAGAAGTTAATGCATTATCAGTATTCCATTTATGTATACACAAGTCTTAACCTTCACATGTTAATGTGGGCTGAGAGACAGAACGGCATTAACTCTATGTATTGAGTTAATGACTTAATGCCCTCTTCGTTTTCAGCAGACAATATACACAAATTATCTACTGAGAACCATAGAAGTAAATAACTCCTGCTCTTTAAAAATAGACTTATGCTCTTTTAGCTCTATAAGGACTGGGTGGAGAGTTGTCCATACTGTATTCACAAAGCGTAAGCAGAATATCACTTCCTGAGAGCCAGAAGGCCATACTTCCTCTTCTCTTTAACCCTTTCAGGACAGGAATTATTTAAGGGCTAAATTGATCACATTTTGTTCTTCAAATTGGCAATAATAATATTTTTCTTTTAGTGCTACATGGTTCTAATAAGGTGTGATGTTTTTTAAAACAATATTCATGGTTAAGAATTTTGTTGAAAAGTTGAAAAATTGCCAATTTTGATGAAAAACAATGATTTTGAACCTCTCAATGTGTTGCCAATTTAAGGATTTTAAAGCTTATTCTTGTTTTAAAAATTCCTGGCATCAAATGCAATATGGTCATGAAACAAAAATGCATTAGTGTCTGCCGAAATTTTTGCTCTTTCTACTCATGCATCTGGTATATTTTCTAGAGCTCTGAATCAAAAGTTATTGAGCCAAACCACAAAATGTGGTCAACTGTCTTGAAAGGGTTAAGGGGACCAATCAACTACAAAAGCAATAATTTGTTTTACAGAGTATGTATAAAATCAACTCCAAAAAACCTTACAGAGCATACTGTGGGTTGTTATAGGAGTATGAAGTACTTAAAGAAATGAAAGGATAACATTAAAAACCTAAATCGCGCTTAGATTCCATCCCATCCCTTTCCTATGTGAGTGTGTTCAGAAGAAAAGGCAAAAACATAAAGAACCTACCCTGGACTCGGGTTCTGTGCACAGGGTTTTTATGTTATCTTTGTTAGATAAAGGACATTACCTCATATCCTTTAACGCAGATTGGACTACTCGACGCACCCGTACGCGCTCGCCAAGATAAGGGCTCGTGCGGAACTAAACTCGAAGTTCGGTTCCGTGCGAGCATTTTCAGGTTATCGTTTTTTCCTTCATACTCCTTAACTGTTGACCGATAGAATGCTAGATAAAGTTCTTCGAGATTAATTTTATACTTTCTAGCTGTACACAAATTATTTTTTCAGATGATTGGTACACTTTAATGGGAGAGTGGTTAAAAGATCTAGTCCATCCTAATCAAATGGACAGGTGATTGACCTGATCATAATCATCACCTCAAATTCAAAGTTTGATCTAGTTTGGCAGCTATATTTCTCTTTAAGTCTGCAGGTATGAGGCTGAATAATAAAAGAGATCATCATTTTTTTTGGGGGGGGGGCTGTCTAGGAGGCCCTATTTTACAGGCTACAATATGTAAGCTAATAAACATTTTGAAATGCAGTAATACATTTTGCACATATTGCAAAACAAACTTTGTTTCCAATTTGCAACACTCGAATATAAGAAAGAAACAAAAATAATTTGCTCACAAAAAAAAACTTTGACTGAAGAGTAAGGAGGTTATTCAGAATTTCACTTCTGCATGCCATTGCTTTTCTAATAAACAGTCATTAAATCTGCAGCCCTAATTCTACACCCACTATAAATACTCGCGAATGGCCGCCTACGGCTCGCGGCTTTGATGAAAAGATCGTGCCAACCATCTTGAATTTGGTAGGGGCGTCGAAGGACCTACTTGAGACAATTGTGGATTGAAAAAAGGCCCGGGGAGGGGCATTTCTTATTGAGACCTGTACATCAGCTGCGTAAATCACTTTCTGAAAAGCTCCCTAAACAGGGATTGCAGTAGGAGTAGTTTTGATACCCTAAACAGGGAAACCCTTCTAACATCTCTGATTTTTATACCCTTAACGGTGATTTTATATCTTGTGTGGTATTTTAAATCCTATTTGAGGATTACATCATCATCATAGACCTTTTTTAGCCAAAGAGGAACTGTAAAAGAAATTCAACCTAATTTGGAACACATTACCAAACTATATTCACCCCCCCCCCCTTTCCACGGATCTTCTCCTTATCACCTCTGAATATGGATACCCTTTTTCTTGAGTTTTGCTGTTTTTGATACCCTAAACACGTAACCCAGGTTTCGTGCCTAATGCTGAAAAAAGTATCCTTTTTATCCATTTTCATGTACGCGGATGATGTACATGCCTTAATGAGACAGAGGTGATCATAAACATAATACACAAATAAATGCATAAGAGAGTTTGATGTTGGATATATGTATATTTTCTTAAAAAGAGGTCTGTACATGTATATACAGTTAACAACATAATTATTCATACCCCTTGTATTTTGATGTCTAGATCTCATGTGTTTGTCTTAAAAATTAAAGGTTGACTCGTGGAATTAGTATATGTACGCCTATGAAATGGCTGCCACACTGGAATGCTCCCTAGTGGAGTAGAGAATGGCACTATAAGTGCAGAATCATAACTGGATCCAATGACCGGGGTAATAATACACTGTGAAGCGCTTTGATCAATTACTAACTGGAAAGGCACCATACAAATGCAGGTATTATTATTATCATGATTATCATTTTGGTATTTTAAACCCATCATATATGCAAGCACCAAAAAGTTTTTCAATAACAAAGCATTTTGGCCTTACTCAAATTATAATAAGATAATCACCAATCATGACAATGCAATCCTGCAAACTGAATCACACTTTTAGAAATAATCATTAGCTTTTTACTGGACAGACATCCTCACAAGTATATATAATGCAGGTGGAATGGTGTTGCCTATTGATTCCATATGGCACAGAACATAAATATACTTCAATGGGCACGACAATCATATGTTTTATTTTCTTTTTAATAGGGAAATATAAAAACAGGTGGAATGGCTATTTGAAATGTCTCTACATAAAATCAATATACAAAAATTTAAGATATATTATTATCTCTAAAGAAAATGCTAAACTTTTTAAAAATGCTGCATGAAACAAAGGGCGATATCTTAAAGATGTGGACTATATTGCAAGCATATCTAATATCAAAGTATTTTTCGCTCTGCAGTATAAACTAGGAAGTTAAACACTAAAGCCTCAGATGACTTTGGATGAAACATATTGAATACATACATGTTAATGTATGTATTAAATGTATGTTAATTTAAAATGAAACTAATAAATCCAGTAGGAAGAAAACAAATTTGTTAGGATTTTATCAATCACTAAAAGGGCAAATGATAAGCAAGTGCTTATATTTAGTGTCCATGGACTTCAAAATTCATACTATTTGCTATACCCTTTTGTTCTCTGAAAAACAATTATAACTGAAGGTATGACTCTGCATGTCACTACAATAAATTTCAATCCAACTGATTTAGGACAAAATGAACATCACAAAGGAAATCCTGCATATCCCCAAAGGAGTCACATTTCCAATCTAATGCACACAAACGGGTATGACTCACTGAACTCAGTCGATTAGTCACGACATCACGGTCTCGATGCTGACTGGATATTCGTTAAGTATCAGTGCTATTCTTTTGTTCTTTTTCTTCTTATTTTTTTGGTTGCATTTTGGGGGCTCATCTTGTTCAATAATTTTGCAAACTTCAAGCATACACGAACAAAATTTGAGTTTTATTACTTGTAGAAGATATATGCTGAACTAATTTTGTGCAATTTGCATATAAAATGTTTTTGCACCCTTGATTGAAATTGTTCAGATATGTGCGCGTTATAGTTACTGCACAATTGGAGTCCACTTGCCTTGCAGTATAGAATGCAGCATACAAAAATAAGTAAAAGAAAATCTTTGAATTATCATAACATTAGGATATGTCCAAATAACTTTCCTCACAAAAACTGTCAATTTGTATTCTGCACTATAAAATATATTTTAATTTGGGGGAAATAGAGTGGCATTTTGGTGGCACATTGTACCAGTAAAATAAACAAAATTGAGTCACGAATGTACCAGTAAAATAACAATCAATCAATGCAAGTTGAAAAAGGAAAGCTGAGTCTTGAATTTCTTTTTAAAAATCCTTCAATGAGTTTAAAGTGTCATCTTCAGTTCATTCAATACCAGAAAATTTTCTCTCCAGGAGCAATTTCGAAATCCTATTGCATAGCAGATGTTATGATTGAATTGTGATAGAGGTTATCGTGATATGCATGCAAATCTCAAGAGACAATTTACTTGGTCATTGTTGTCCCTCATAACTGGCTATTTTTGGATGTGCAATTGATAACGTGATATATAAATAGGATGGCAGTAAAAAAGGAACTTTGTAGCAACCCTATATTATCATCTCATACATTTTTCTTCACACTAAGTTTAATCCCCAAGTAATTGCAAATCACACACCACTGATAAGATTAATTAACAGAATAATCAATTTAGGCTATAAAGATTTCATAGTTTTGTCCCTATTCATTTATTTTTACCATCTCCTTCCTTTTTTGTTTTTTTATATTTTCATTTGGATATATATAATAAAGAACTCTACAGATCTAAATACAAAGTAACAAGCCCGTTGAAGTGAAATTTTGAACTTGTCTTGAACTTCTGTAGTGCATAATTTCAATTCAATTCAATTCAATTCAATAATGGTTTTATTTGAACAGTGCTTTGCATTGGCTTTGCTTTGCCATTGGCTGAATTGCGCATGTTTACAATAATTTCTCACGAAACATTTCATAATATCATTTCATTATTAACAATTGCATTCAAGTAACATCATATTGACTTCTTATTACAATTGAGAAATTAGAGCAATTCAATTCATTAAAAAAAAAGAAATAGATAAATGTAGAAAGTTAAAATATCTATAATTGGGATTAAAAAAATGTAAATCAATAAAAATTATTATTGCAAATCGACTTGAGGAATATCCTCACATATCCTTGTTATTTTTTTTAAAATCTGAACAAGCAACTACAAGTTTTCTCATTTGACCTAATACATGTGCTTTTAGACTGTCCTTGTTTAAAATCAACATACAAAGCATAGACTTTACATAGAATGCACATTTTGTAGTACACTCTACCAAATTCAATTTTATGCAATCTCAAACGCATATAAATTCAACCAAAACAGACTGCTATCTTCATCCATTAAAACTGTTTCCAGACTCTCTGCAATCGCCCTAAAAACACACACAAAGAATAGATTCAACAACCTTCCAGAAATATACTCATCACTTAGTGCTCTTCCGAAAAAAAAAACGACTTCTAAGTGATGGAAAACGCATGGACCAGACTTCGGCAAGGTCATCAGATAGAGCTATACAGCTGGTGAAGGAATTCATGAATTTTCATTTTACTTTCCAAAATTGGAATGCATTAGGTGTGCAACTGCAGGATAAATTTCCAGGAAATTTGAATTTCAGGGGAAGATATAGACCAGCTCAATGCATTTTACAAAGGTTTGGAAAGAGAAGTTAGTTTATCCAAATCTACATCTGTCATAGATCTGTAGAAGTGTCGTAGTCGAGTGGTTTAAACTCTTGACTGGAGATGCGAAGGTCGTGGGTTCGATCCCCAGCAAGGCACTTATGTCCTTGAGCAAGGCATTTTGTTTACATTGCTCCTCTCCACCCAGGTGTTAAATGGGTACCTGGTACAATGTGAAATTCATTGTGGTTTGATCAGCATTGTGAGCATCTGTAAAAAGTCGCCAGGGTGAAATGCTCCCCATGGAGTGGAGACCGACATACATTGTACGCGGGCAATATAAATCCAGAATATTATTATCATTACTATTTATTATATGAAGGTGCATTGTAATGATCAATGATAAGGATTGTTCATCACTGGCAATATTGAGATATTTACATAAATAGACTCTCTATATCATGCTATTCCACAAATCTCATTTGATTTCAAATATTACTCAGAGAAAGACAATATCACATTGCTTTGTCTGTTAAATCATGATCGAAACGCAAATACGTTTTTTTTTTCTTCCGACTCATCCATCTTCTACTTTTACCACTGATGATTAATAGTCTGAAATGAACCCGTTGACTGCTAAATTCTCTTATTCCCATAGGCTTTACCCTTTCAGGGCAGGAAATTGATCACATTTCGTTCTTGGCAACAATAATATTTTTCTTTTAGTGCTACATGCTTTTAATAAGATGTAATGTCTTGAAAACAAAAGACATGGTTAGGAACTTTGTTGAAAAGTTGAAAAAAATGCCAATTTCCACAAAAAACAATGATTTTCAACCTCTCAATGTTTTGCCAATTTAAGGATTTTAAAGGCTATTTTCCTTTTAAAATTCCTAGCATCAAACGCAATATGGTCATGCAACAGAATTGGATATAGTATGTTTAGAAATTTTTGCTCTTTCTAATCATGCATCTGGTTATCTTTTAATAGCTCTGAATCAAAAGTTATTGAGCCAAACCACAAAATGTTGTCAATTGTCTAGAAAGGGTTAATACAGAAATCATCCGGTTCCAATAGGCAATAGGTTAATTGATAGTAACTGTTGCAGTCATCTTCCTTTTCTTCTTCTTCCTTGGGTACAGCTGCCTCCTTCAATTCTGAAGATTATTGAAGTCTTTTCTATATTACCACTTCCAGTTGTGTATCGCAGGTACACTTAACAGTCAACAACAACAAAAACTTATACACCAATACTTTGAAGTACAGAGAGGATTTTTTTTTGTTGAAATGTTGAAGGCTATTTTCATATCACACCCAATGTTATTAAAAAGGAAAATCCACAAAAAGCTTGATGGTATTGTTGTACACACCGTGAGTCATCAAATCAAAGAGTTAAATTGAATACCCTTTATGACAGCAGTACAGAACACGACAAGCAAACATAAAAATAGTGACTAATCAATTAACACCAGTACACTCTCTTCAAATCATAAGAAATGTAGATGGTTACAACCAAATACAGTCGAGAAACATCTCAAAGTGCACATTTGCATTCAGGCAGTATTCATGGTTTGATGAATTATTGAACTGTAGCAAAGAGATTCTATGACAAGAAAAAAAAAAATCCCCTTGACTATGCACAGGTATATATATATATATATATATATATATATATATATATATCCCGGTGAGGCTTACATGTTATCCACAGGCTATGTCCTTCGACAAATCAAACCGTTGACCTGACAAGAAATCAATTATTCAAGGAAATCCAGGGATAAAATTTAATCAGCATGATTGGATTTCAAATCTCCTTGACCAAGAAATGATGTCTAATATTGAATTGGCAGAAAGAATGAATGCAAGGCAAAAATTCCGAGTCAGTTTTACTGTGTTTTGTATTAGGTTTTGATTACGGGGTTTGATTAGTTTCATTCTTCTTAAATAACAAACAAGCACACTTGAATTGTATTCTCATCAGTTTTGCAACACAAAAGTATACTATATTGGGAAATGGGACTACCAATAATATTGGATAATTTCAAGGCATTTATGGGATATCTCAGTGACATTGTAATATTTCCACATTTAATCTAGTATTTTCATTGCAACATCAATACATATCATTCCCTTTTTCGTGAATATCCTCATAACCTCGATCATAAAAGATAATCTGAATTGTTAACAAGACAAGTGGTTGATTTCTATTACAAATTTTATTTCAATTTCTGTCTGAAATATCTGGTTTAATTTTAATCTATTGTAAAATTTAAATGAAGAGGGTCATTTAAATTCTTACTCTAATTCAGGATGTATTTAAAATCTACAGCACAATTAATTCTCTACAAACATCCCCATGCATCATCATGATGGTCAACTATATCATTAACTTCATGGTTATGATGGTTAAACTTCATCGAGGACAGCTTGTCTTTTCATAAGAGCAATAATCATACAAAATGCAAGGCTGCTGTCTGTGTAAGCACTGCTGTCTTCAAGCTGGCAAATCTTGCAACATATGTATGCCATCGCCACTGGATCCTTCTAGTCGATAACCATCTCTGATGAGAGGTCATCTCCTATTTCAACCGGCGACCATCCGCAATTGGAACGTGTAAAGACCACCCTTGATTAGGATCCTGACAGATATATGGTTCGTAATGCTTCTATCAACTTAAGAAGTAATCCCTATCCTGCTTTCCCCATTTTGAGCAATCTGCCGGTCAAAGACAGGTAGCATATCGTCTGTTTATAGCCAGAAGGGTGTTAAGTTCCATCTTTTGTACAGAGTTACACCCTTCTGGCACCAAACAGATGATATGCTCTTGAAATTTAACACCATGAGGATCAAACCTGTTACCCTCACATATTAACTTCTAATGTGAATCAACAGGATTCAAACTTGCTGTTTTGTCTGTAACTGAAAAACTGCATTAAAAGTTGACTTTTAAAACACTCAAACTTGTGAATCTCTTTGGTTTAAAGTCAAGTTGGGTTTTATTTTGAAGTTGTGTTTAATCACAATGCTTTATGTAACAGATTGGAAGATATACCTATAAACAGCTGTAGTGTTGATGATCATTAGCTGATTATCAGTCAGTTCACAATATTTTTCGAGCTCCAAACTTAAATTTTGCTCATAATTTACTTTGAAAATACTGACAGGCATAATGATTAAACAGAAACTGTGGGTTTATCATGCAGACATGCTTGTTGATCTTCCCATGTTGGCCATCAAAGACTGCGACGACGGCTGAAAAAAATGGAAGCGGAGAAAAATATAAACCCACACAAACCCTGGCAAAATACTTGGACCTGTTTTCAGCTGGCTCCTAAATGCCATTGTGCAAGCCATACTTCACTGTCATCGAAGCAGATGTGTTATCAACTGGCTGCCCAGTAATATGGGGGACAATTAGTCATCATCGTTCAACAAAGTGCCAGAAATGAATGACACGTGCATCATTATCCGGGCGCGGTGAGTTCATACGGAGGGAGATGTCGGATGGTTATGCTCTTGGCGGAAGGACTTTATGTGCTGATATGATGGAAAATCTAGTCTTCTAAAATGCATATATGAACTGTCTGCCCGTCTTTCCCCTCTCTCTCTCTCTCTCTCTTTCTTTTCATGTCCCCCTCTCTCTTTCTCCCTCTCCCCTATCTCTTCTACCTCCTTCTCTCTCATGCCCCCCTCCCTCTCTCTTCCCCCTCCATCTTTCTTTCTCTCTGTCTCCTCTCTCTCTAACTCCTCCATTTCTTTTTTTTTTCTCTCTCTCTCTCTCGTTCCCAGTCTTTCTCATAAATTCCTTCCATTTTTAAAATATTTCTTTTTCTCTTTCTCCTTTCCCCATCTCTATCTCTCTCCTACTTCGAATCACCAATCCTGATCAATATACCGATAAAACAAATCATCATTCAGCGTAGAGAGGGTATTTTTATAGAGTCGCTATAACCAAAAGACTTCTGAAATCGATCCTTTTCCCCCCGCAGGCCTGCTCTCCAACGTGAGGGTGAGAAAGACAGCGATACATCACAGATGCCGTGAGTGAATTAAAGATAACATAGCCAGGTGCGCCTTTACAATGTCCATGTACGGCCGATTCTATCACCGCATAACAAATCGCTTCCCAACGACACTTCCTATCTATTCCTCTCTCTTGAGTTTATCTTTATCTCCTCAATCACAACATTCAAACAAGAAGATTGCAAGTGCTGGAAGCTATTTACAATGGAGTCAGGGGAGGGGGGGGGGGGAGGATGGGGTACATTCAAGCAGAGGCGAGTCAGTGAGCAATGAGTCGATGGGCAGAGCGCCAGAAAGTAGGATCACCTTCGTGAAGATACGCAAAAATTGGCCAACACTTACTCTCCCACACCCTGTCAAGTTTTCCTACATCCGATTTCAGGTGTTTAAGTAGGATCAGAGGCAGCCAGGGAGATCCATTGTGCTACTTGATTGGATTATCTGTGAACAATCTATTTTTATCTAAGTCTCCGATCTGTTACTCCACTTGTGTGAAGCAAGTGGGTATTTCTCTTCCTTGGAAGTAACTGAAGCCATTTAGGCAGCGTGGGATACCTTTCTCTCTCTCTCTCCTTCTCTCTCTTGTATAGCAATTTCTCAGCAGATTTGCACCACTGTAATTCCAAGTAAACTATTAAATAAAGAAAATTCATTTGCAGCTGCTTTCAAACATCTGTCCATGTCTATTTTATGGGAAAAGAGACTATTTGCATCAACCTACACTATCTTTCAACAAAAGAATTTAGTGTCGTAGAAGTGCCACCTTGCAAAAATATAACATACAAATGCTCCCTTGTCTTGGCTCTAGGAATACCAGTGTGTAGAAATTTCAATGGTATTTTAACTATGGGACTTAACAGAAAAGTTGAGAAATGTAAAATACTACCCCATATACTTTCAGATATCTGTTTGTACAAATTCCTTTCAAACCAATAGTTACAATTTTCAAGGAATAACATATTTGATGATCTTATCTATTCTGCTATTCAAATTTATCTTCCCATTTAAAAATACAAATGAATAATCTTTTGAGTAAAACATAACTGCAAGTAGATATTACTGACAAAGGTAAAAGCAACAATTATTACTTAGACCTGCCACATCTGTGTAATCATGTTTTACATTAGAAGAGCATGTTGTAACTGTTGAATGTCTGAGGATTTTATTGATTTTTAAACTAACAGTCACCCAGATATTCAGCAGCGGAAAATCAGAAAATAACCATGACCCGCACTTCATTGTCACAGAATAAACCGAGTCCTGCTCTTCCAAAACCCACACATTTCATGTTCTAATGTGACTCACTTGCATTTCAATTTAATCGCATGTGAAATTATGCAGATCCCACGCAACCTTGCAAAGGCCCCATGCTTTCTGCAGCCTCTCCCTGGATCAATTAAATTAAATTCCCTCCAAACATTGCTCGCTGCGCCTAAAACCACTCTCAATGGACATGAGGCTGACATTCATGAGAATAAACTGTATTGGCACCATGCATTTAACAATAGCTTGTCCTCGTCGTGGGCCTTATGTAGTAGATACGCACATTTGCAATATTGTAAGCTAGCCAAAACAGAATCATACCTGTTGTAATTGCAACCTCTAAAGACCACCTGTGTATAAAGATGATTTTCATTATTTTCAAGAAGAAAGATATTTTCTAAAAACCTGTATATACTAGCCATATATATTTTATACAGATTACCTCTCCCAAATAAGGTAAAATAAACATGTCTAGAAGGACCACCTGCATACAGTAACTATTTCTGTAGGTGGCCTTTTAGCCTAATTTTAATGTACAAAAATATTATCTGCTAAGAGCCTTAACAAAGATTTAATGCCCTTTTGCCTCTCAGCAGGCAGTAATTACGGTCTTGCGGATTTCATATTTTGTATAACGGTAAGTTTGTTGCTAGTACAATGAAATTAAACAGTCATCAAATAGGTGGTCTTTAGAGTTTGCATTTACAACAGGTATCAGGTATGATTCTGTTTTGGCTAGCTTACAATATTGCAAATGCGCATATCTACTACATAAGGCCTATTAAATTTGAATGTACAAAAATTTCATACGGATTACCTCTCCCAAATAAGCTAAAATAAACCTGTCTAGAAGGACCACCTGCATACAGTAACTTTTTCTGTAGGTGGCCTTTTAGCCTAATTTGAATTAACAAAAATATCTGCTAAGAGCCTTAACAAAGATTTAATGCCCTTTTGCCTCTCAGCCAGGGCCGTAGCCAGAGTTTGATGTTTGGGGGGGCACATACATGTAATTGATCGACGTCCTGGGGAGGGGTCTAAGAGGAGGGGTGTCTCCCTTCCCTTTGGAAAATTTTTGCCTATTTAAAAGGGTGAAGATGCAAAATGGTGAATTTTTCGACATAAATTTGTTTTCATAATAAAAAAATTTCAATCGATCTTGGAAATTTTGGGGGGGCACGTGCCCCCCCCCCCCCCCCCCCCCCCCCCCCCCCCCCCCCCCGTGGCTAAGTGCCTGCTGTCAGCAGGCACTAATTACGGCCTTGCAGATTTCATATTTTGTATAAGTTTGTTGCTAGTACTATGAAATGATTTGGGACAATCTCTGAGATAAAGCAAAGAGGGCTTCTTATGACAGCAATTCAACTACGATTATGTACATTTTTTTGCAACTCTATTTAAGATTAAAAATCAGTATATTTCATTTTCTTATACTACCTCATTAATATTTCTCCTTCAGTTCTTTACACAATATATTCCTGTCACATCCTCACTTCTCTCCTGAACATCATGTATAGTTATACTTCCTAGTCTTCACAAATCTTAACACCACATTCAATCATTCCAGTTTCATCCAATTGTTTTCCTTTTAACCTGATCATGCCCGGTACATCACCTACCAACAAATCTATCGCTTACATGTAGAACCCTTTTTCAAAAGCTCTGCTTATTCCTCGCTCACATTTAATTTGACTTTAATCAAGCCTGCAAACACAGGCTGTGCAATCAACGCCGGCATTTATACCCCCGCACTAGGTAACCCAATGCCTTTCCTAGGACACATCCTCCACTCGCAGTGGTTACATTTTTGTTACTACACCGCTGGGAATGTGGCAATTTGGATGTTAACTTTGGTTTGACATTCGGGTTGAATTTCAGCGGGTTCGACAGTGGTCGTATGACAGGGATTTGAATGTGCATCTTTACCTGATAAATGGGTGCTTTTCTCTGAAAGGGTAGTTTTCCTAGCTTTTGTCCTTCACTTGAACTTGTGATATCAATGGCTTTGGAAAAGAGTAATGTTAAGGTAGCTCAGTATAGCCTGCTTTAAAAGTCAACATGAGCCAGAATATGAATAAAAATATGGTGGAAACTCGGTATAAAGAGCTCCAATATAACAAGATTCTTGATATAACAAGGTAATTTTGCTGGTCCCTAGTCTTTATGTTCTTTTGTTTTTTTATCCTGATATAAAGAGTTTCCTGATGTAACAAGGTAATTTTCATGGTCCCAAGGTCCTCGTTATAGTGAGTTCCCACTGTAGTAATTTATAACTATATGTACATTGATACTTCCTAGAACTACACACAGTGGTGTCCCCAGAATTTTTTAAAGGGGAGGTGTTTACTTACTCAAAAATTCTCTGACAAGCAAAAAAAAAAAAAAAAAAAAAAAAAAAGGTTATCAGCATTCTGGGCTTAAAAACAAGCTTTTGTTTCATTTGTAAACACCTCAAAGGGGGTGTTTTAACACTTAAAACACCCAAAACACCCCCCTTGGTATGCCTGTGACTCCACACCATTATTTTTTAGAGGTTTGGGTTTTTAGAATTTGCTTTGACTTTATAAACATGATAATTTATCACGAAGCAAAAGATGATTTAAAATACAGGGCAAGATTGCATGAAATAAACGTTATTACTTTATCTTTTGAATAACCATATAACAGCAAAGTAAACAGCTGGGTTTATACTGGTATAAAACTTAATCTGGCAATACCTTCTCGAGATATGTACCTGATATGTCAGAAAGTCTGGATAAATGAAGTCACGGTTTGGTGGATGCAATGCAATATGTTCATATCTAACAGAGATCATTGTGTCACAGTACAAGTGTACAATATGATACAATGTACAACAAAGCTCCACACTCACATGAATACAACAGCAAACACTCTTAAATTTTCAGTGTGATGCTTATTTCTTCAAATTCATGTTATCTGAAACATACAATACACTCCCATGTATGGCTATGTGTTATATCTTATCATAAATAGCACAAGATGGCTGGTAGATCAGGATAAGTTCTAACGGAAGTTAAAAAAGGAGGTGACATCTGGTGGATAATTCATCGGACTATGAAGCTCATGGCACAAGGTTTAAATCCCTGCCATGACACAAATGTCCTTTGGCAAGACATCAATCTAGATTTGCCACTCTACACCCAGGTGAATTAATTTTTTGTTTGTTTGGAATCAGTTTGGCAGTGTGACTATGCTATAAATTTTAGTTTTAAACTCAGTCAATTAACAGCTCACAAAGGAATGCAAATCAAAAGGGAGTATAACAATTATGAAATTAGGAACTATATTATGAAACTATATGACATCTCTTTCTCGAAACTACCATATATCTTTGCTATAATGGTATGATCTATGGTGTCCCTGATGTGCAAATTAGTTTATTGATACTATTTTTTTCTGAGGATGATGAGCGGTTGTCTGACAGCCTGCTATAATTGATTTGTCTTTTGAGCTCCCAGGGAGCTTTCAGATCTCTGGGTTATGGGACACCACCTGGCGAAATAAGAAAGGAATATGAATTAGGAAGAGAGGGGTGGGGCAAGTCTCTGTTTTGGGGGTGGGGAGTATAAACATGATCCTGGAAGGGAAGGGGTGGGAACTGGTGAGGAAAAGAGTTTGGGGAATCATGGAAAGGGGATGGGTAGTATTGTGGAGTGGTGGAAGCTGAAGAAAGAGGGTATACTAGAAAAAGGGTGCAAGTACTCCTTGTGTGGGAAATGAAGGATGATGGAGGGGGATCTTGTCAGGGAGGGGTGGGAGCTAGAAAGGGGGTACAAGTACTCTTTGCATGGGGAATAAGGGAGGGTGGGGGTAAGTCAGTGTGAGGTCGAAGCAAAAGAACAAGGTTATTAGCACTTTGTGTAGGATCATGGGGGGGGGGGGGTTAAGAGGGACATGTAGTATCAGAGAGAGGTGGGAGCTAGAGATGACATTTTAAGTACAGGAGTAAACAGTACTGTGTAGCATCATGTGGAGGGAAGGGGGATGGATAGCACTAGGAAGGGTAGGAGCAATGGAGAGTTAACATATACAAAACAAGGTAATTAATACACTGAGTGGGTTGACCAGGAAGGGATCAGGGTAGTGTGAGGGATGGTTGAGAGCTACATATACAAACAGGATTATCAGCACTCTCTGTAAGATCATTAGGAAGAGAGGTGGGGGCAGCAAGTGTTAGGGAGGGGTGGGAGCTAGAGATAGCATATAAGAACTTGTTTATAACCACTCCACGTGGGGTCATCAAGAAGGGGGGGGGGAGTAGTTAAATGTCAAGGAGGGGTGCAAGCCCAAGAGGGCATGTAAGAACAGGGTTCCCAGTGCTCGGTGTAGGCTTGCCTTGCGGGGAGGTGGGCAGGTAGTGTTGGGGGGGGGGTGCATGGAGCAAGAGACAGCATTCGAGAACGGGGTCATCGGCACTCTGCGGGGATCATGACTGACCGACTTGGAGAGATGTAATTTTCCTAACAGCATGAGAGATTGGGGTCCAGCTATGACCAGCGGCATCCCAGCTGGTGTCAAATATGAGTACATCCCACATCACCAGGTGACTACACACATGTATACAAACACATACACTTTATGTGTAATACCCTCCCTTCAAATATCACCAACAGCGAGAGCACTGGTATAGAATTTAGACAGAAAGATGCTGCCTTACATATTCCCATAACTGATAACGATTATTTGTGCTGGTAATTGATGTATTTTAAGTTTCTTAACCAATAAAATGTTTGTTAAGTATTAAAGTCCATGGACAGAGTATTCATATATCCATGTAAACAATGATATGGAGAATTAAAGGAATAAAATAGTTCAATCAACAATTTGAATTTGTATTCAACAAAATATAGAGTGTATTCTCCAGTGATGTTTGGTGATAACCCCACATATATATATATATATATACCAAATTTGTATAAAATAGAGCAAATTATAATACATGTACATTGTATATAGCAGACAAATATAGGTTTTTTTAATAGCATTGACTATAAAGAAATAAATATATCTCATTCATACTTTATAGTACAGTTAACAAACAGACAAAAACAGTCAGATAATGAAAATAATCTGATTTTTCCAAGAGCACCCCCTCCCACCTCCCTCCTCCATCTCATGTAGCACTTGCTCTACATTCTGTTACAACTTCCTGTATAAATGTCAATGTATGAGCATTCCTCTAAAATGTCTCAAAAATGTAAATTAGCGTAGCTTGCATCTGCCAACCCCTGGGCGGTAATACAGATGTTGCTTTATTTATCTGGGATTGAGGATGTTCCGCTCCAAGATTAAATGCAAATACAAATGTTAAACAAGAGAAGAGAGAGAGAGAGAGAGAAAGAGAAATGGAGAGGGGGGAGAAAGAAAGAGCAAGAGAGAGAGAGAGAGAAAGAGAGGGGAAGAGAGAGAGATAGAAAAAGGAAAAGAAAAGATAGAAACAAACAGACAGAAAAAAGAGAGAAAGAGAGAGGGAAAAATGAAAGACACAAAGAGAGAAACAGAAGAGAGAGAGAGAGAGAGAGAGAGAGATAGAGAGAGAGAGATAGAGAGAGAGAACAGAAGGAAGGGAGAGAGGAAGGCCAAGGGGATTCTAAAATTTTATACCATCACTATCCAAAAAGCATTTTGCAGGGCTGATAATCGGATGGCCTCGTTTTAGAAAGATACCGGTAGATCAATATTTATAGTAGCCTGCTAGTTATGGTTCCCCACACGAATCAGCCAATGTCCCAAAATTTGATGCAGTCAATCGAAAGTAATGTTTCTTTTGTTTTGATATTATCTTTCAAAATTCATTGATTTCTTGTTGGTCTACTCTAGGGCATAAATGTGGCATGAGCTCCAAGGAGACAGTTTTGAGACATCAAATATTTTGATCGTAACCCAGCCAAGAGGTCTTCATTACCATCACAATCAATTAACTTGCAAATTTACATTTCACGGCACTCAAAACCAAATGAATACATTTCAAATAGCTTTTCAGGAAAAGTTGAAATCATGTAGGAATTTCCCCTGCTCAAGGGGAATACAAATACTTTTGCTTTCGTATGACAGGTGCCCTTTCGAAGATAAAGCAATGTTTTTATATGAAACCCTAGTAGCCAATATCTGTCTATAATAGTATCATAATCAATTAACTTGCAGACTTAGAGTAAATGGCATTCAAAAGCAAATACATGCATTGCAAAGAGCTATTCATGAAAAGTTGAAATCATATGGGAATTTCCCTTACTCAAGGGAATACAATTACTTTTGCTGTCATATGACAGGTGCACTTTCGAAGATAAAGAAACTTTTTTCGCATAAAACCCTAGTAGCTGAAATCTATAAAGTCCATACTAGTATGACAATCAATTAACTTGCAAACTTACAGTTAATGGTGTATGAAGCCAAATACAAACATTGTATTAAATAGATTCACATGAAAAAAATTGAAATTATCTGGGAGTTTCCCTTACTCAGGGGAATATAATTACTTTTGCTGTTGTACGAGAGATGTCCTTTAGAAGATAAAAGAATTTTTTTAATATGAAACCATAGTAGTCAATAAAGTCAATCATAGTCAATAGAGACAATTAATTTCAATTTTCTACTTTTATCCCTGCAACTCGCAGATTTGCACATTATTTGTTTGCCATCACCAGAATCAATATTTGATTCTGGTGATGGCAAACATATCAAAATAGATAGATAATAACATTTTCCTGCTAAATTACTTTTTATATCAAATGTATTACAGACTATATTGTTATTATATAAGAAGTGTAGAAAATATTAAGATATAGATCTAAATCTTTTTTTAAAAAGTCAATTTCTGCTATAATAAAAAGAAGAAATTCACATGTTGGACCAATAAGTGATGTGCATCTTTTGTTTGAGTACTAAAATTTCGACTGACGAGGAGCACATGAAAGAAAAAAAAAATAATCTAAGTATTTTTGTACAAAAATGGCAGAATTGCCATCAGATCTAATACTAACTTGTAGTCAATATTCTGCAGGATATCGAGTTTCTTACAGCTTGATTGATTGAAGGAGTCAATGTGCATTTCAATTTACAGATGTGCATCAATATATGATTTCCATCTGTGACGGACCTTTAATGCCACCTTGCAAAAGAGGTGACCGAGTTGGGATTTGAACCTGGGACCCTTTTAGGTATACCAGAGAGCCAGCCACTAGACCACATCACATCTGCCAATAATACTTCACTTGAAATTAACCCATTGTCTACAGGAACCTGATGGTTCCTGTATTAAGCCTATGGGAATAAGAGAATTCAGTAGTGAACGGGTTACTATGAAATCAAGATACTGACAGCAACAAAAAATAAATAAACTAAATCCATATAGAACAATGAACTAGTTCTATTATCATCTATTTCCATTTATTCTTATTACTGCCCACTCAGTAGACAATAATAAACATTCTATTGCTGATGACCTCAAGGTACTATAACCCTTTTACACGCATCATATATTCCTCAACTGGGATCCGCTTTATTCTTAACGGGCGATCCTACGGGTGGAATTAACGTGCCTATTGTGAGCACTAAAACCCAAATGGACTTCGGTAGGGAAGAAATAATTAATGATGCTCCGTACCGATGTGCTTTAGAAATGAGGCTACATGAGAGGGTTAGAGGAGATAAAAGTGCATTAAGCTATGTAGTATAATGAACATCATTGTACGAGGTGGTTTATTTTCCTCTTTCAAGGAGACAAAAAGGGACTAGAAATGAAATAATCTGATTTTTAAACTAAGAAAAATGGGGTATAAAGTTATCATTTACTTCTAATCAATGGAAATTATTTTCTTCTTCAGGAGTGAAACCCTCCCCTTCCCCCAAAAAAAATTGCTTGGAATTGATATATTTTTGATTTCAAACTAAGTTAAAATGGGTTATCAAGCTATTCTTTACTTGTAATCAATTGCTATTTCCCTCTTTCCAGATGAGAAACAAGAAATAAATAAAAGTGAATATATATTTACTTCCATGAAAATTAAAATATAGGGTATAAATCTATTCTTAAGTTCTAATCAACTTAAACTAATGAAAATTGCTCCCAATCCTTTCTGGTCAATATCTCCATCACAGTTCACCCCTTACCTCCACAGCCCCCCCCCCCCCCCCCTCATTACAACCCCACCCCTTATCCCCACAATCCATCCCCACCCCTTATCCCCACAATCCATCCCCACCAACCCACCTATTCTTTTTTTTTTTTTTTCATTTACCTCTGTCTCTACAAGCCACTGATGCAGCAAGTACGCTTTTCAAACAACCCATCAGTTAACGGTTTACAAATCAATCTCCTAGCTTTTCCACTGTTTGTTGTTATGGTAGTATGGCATTCAATTTGTGGGCAAACTGGAACTCTGAAGTGCTTTTTGAACTATGGATAACCTGTTGCAAGCAGACTAAGTGGGAACTTGAAAGCTTAAAGGGTACCAATCACCAACAAATATTTTGCTCAGTATGTTAGAGGTTACATGTCATTATACTATATTCAAAATATGGGCTTCAAATATCACTTCTATAAAGAGATGTTGCAAGTTTAATTACACTCTCTATAAGCGCAAAAGCGACTCGTGAGTAGACTACTTGACGCACCCGTATGCGACTGCCAACAAAAGGGCTCGTGCGGAACCCAACTCAGAGTTCGGTTCAGTGCACCCACCTTCATGTTATCCTTTATTTCCTTCATACTCCTAAACTGTTGACCTATAGAATGCCAGATAAACTTCTTTGATGTTGATTTTATACTTTCTAGCAGTACGCAAATGATATTTTCAGGTGATTGGTACACTTTAAACGAAGAGACCAAGCGCTGGAGGCTAGCATAAAGGGGTTCAGATTATTTAGATTAAATTTGATTTGAATTTACTTTATTCATCAAGTATAAATACAATAAAACATAAAATGTATAATAGTGAAAATATACCTTGACATGAAAACTGATAAGCTTATTTCTACTTTTTTCACTCATTGTATCAAGTCTATATTACTTAATTATAAGCAAAACATAGATTATATGCAAGCTGAACTTGTCCAAGGGGTAAGAGTATTGCCAGACATAGCAACAAAGAAATATGTAAGATAGATTCTATTCATGCTATTTACCATATTATGTGAACTGAAAAGATCAAAACTATTTCTCAAATTGATACACTAGTGAAGTGAAGGTCCTTGAAAATGCGTGCAGTTACTATAAGTGTTCTTGATATTTCACTCATAAGTATGAAAGATTTGATATGAATAGGATACATACAAAAGGAATTCAAACTAGACATAAACAAATTCCATCCGACGAAAGCAAAATAATATTTGTTACACCATGACCCATATTCATGACTTTGTATGGCTCACAAACATCGATCAAAGTCTGAAAAAACAGTTTTATCACCAATCTAAATTCATAAACTTCATTGAATCCTGAACAGCCACTTGCCCTTTGCAAAAACCTTTTACCGACGACTTCAGTGTTTTTCCACCCAGCACATCAGTATACTCCACTGGGACTTTGTTACTTCACAAATATTCCCATAAAATATGCTATTATAAGCTATCATTAGAGACATTTAGTCCCATTTGTCTAATTTTTTTTACATCCTCTTTCCATAATATACAAGCCCAGTTACAACAAAGTAATGACATTCCTTCCCCCATGTTATCGTTATGATGACATTTAAAAACCCATAAAATGAAGATTGAGCAGAGTAACGACTCTGTGTGAGCGTTATTGGCTGAATATCAATAGCTACGTTCATACAGGACTTGTGGTTTCTAAACTTTAAGTTAGGGAAATAACAACTCGCTAACCACGACGAGGGTTCACATGGGCCCGAAACAATGCTCGTTGTTCTGAAACTACAAGCCGAGCTATCGTCGATGTTACACCGGAAGTAGATAATACCGATTGTGTGTACAGTACACATACAGATCCTGTGTTCATAATTCAGGCAAAGGGTATGAAATTTAATATGAACAGCGAGGTCATCGTTAACTACAAGCTTGCAAAACTTAAAATCTATTCTGTCCACACTGTCCGAAACTGTGATAGAGGACTCCCCGCTGATAGTGGTTTTGGCGTTAACCACGAGCTCGCTTGTGGTTCTAGAACTACAAGTAAACTTAAAGTTTTGAAACTACAAGTCCGTTCATACGGTCTGAAACTACAAGATAACTACAAGTTAACTTAAAGTTTTGAAACTACAGCGAAACTTAAAATTTAGCTCTTTTATGTGAACCTGACTAATAGCTCCAAACCATGTCAGGGCAAGGTGATCCGATACTTTGCTCTGGCAACAATTGCTCCGGGGTTTTATTTCGTCAAAAATTAGGTTAGGATAAGAGTAAGGGTTGCACTTGGGTTTTGGGTTAGGTTTAGGGTTAGGGTTAGGGTTAGGATAGAAGTTAGGAATTTGGTGAGTGTTTTGTATTGGGCCTGATCAATTGGTCACTGACGGACTTATGACAAATTCTGAAAGTTTGAAGGCCTGCAGAAAATCAGTGTTTCATTGAAAGAGAGCAATTTTATGTTTCAATGCAAAGGGCATCACCGAAGGAGTTCAAATTTGGTGAAATTACTTGCCATGGTCTCCTTATTATCCATTATAATCCATAAAATATTCAATATCACGGATGGACAAAATGCCTACTTTTAACCATACAGGCTCTATTGGCCATGAAGCAATGGTCATTGGAGCATGTGTTATACAACCGAGGACAACACTAATGCCCTCAATGAAATGCATTTTCCACTGTGTCCTTTGATTTGGATGTAAAGCCCTAGTTCCATTGGTTACTTGCATGGCACTGTAAACAAGATTTGTCCAAGCATTCTCTACAACGTATATCCAAATCATATTAAAGCTACTAGCAAAGGTTTTAAATGACGTGCCCCGACTCAGACTACGGCAAAAAATATCTTTTACTAGCTACATGGAACCCAACATGTAGTGAAATATTATGGGTCTGAAAATTGAAATTTGTAGACTATCACTGTTAGTATTCAATATTTTAAGAGTTCTTCAATAAATCAAACCTGAGAATGAAATTTATTGTTTAGACACATCTGAATATTTCTGCAAGATGTTGTTGTGAATTATTTGAATATTTCTCCAAGTTAAAAGAAATAATTTTTCAATTGCTTTTTCCTCCTTTATTCTAATATTACTTTTTTTTCTAAATTCTGATTATACTTCATATGTTTTCCATATTACTATGAGTCTGTGAGCCTTATTCAGGTAATACTCCTCAACTAAATGAATAATATTAAGTGGATGAAATACCCACTGTTGGATTGAAGGGGGGGGGGCACAACTAGAATGTGCCCCCTCCCCTTTCAAACCAAATCTCCACACAAATTTTATTCTATTTTATTTTTTCTTGTCACAATGTTTTTTTGAAATTATATGCCTTTCCCCAATTCACAAAATCCTGGATCTATCCCAGATGCTGCTCTTGCATAAGTTCACTTTACATCTCAGTTTCAATCAGGCTTTTTTTTTCCTCCACTGGTGATAAGGTACTTTCATAAAGGCCTTACATCTTTTTTGCAGCCCTACACTTTCAAGTTGTGTGAGTTTGCGATAAATTACAAATTAATTATAATTGGAAAAATTGTGCAGATGTGAAGAGGATTATAATTTGCTTTTAATTAACTCTTTCAGTGCCGATGTCACGTATATGTGACAGATAGACTTGTAAATTTCATTAACCAATTGCTCAACCACAGGAAAGGTATATGGTGGTCAATGTATATAAAAATTTTGAGCATAAATCAAGCATTATAAATATATGATTATAATTATATGCTACCACAGAGATTTTCAGAGAAAATTACAGATTTTTAAACTGATATTACCTTATTTCAACATTAAATAATAGTAAACAAATGGGAAACCCAAAAATAATGGACAAAAAAGAAACTCAAATGTAATTTTCAATAATTCTTATGCATAAAGTTGGGTAAAGTAAGAATGTTTGGTACCATAAGAAATAATAATAAATTTCCTACAAGTTTTGTACACAATATTTTGTGAAATAATATATGGTTAATGAAGTGCAGACATTTGAAAAGTAAGCATTGATCCCTTTTTGGTAAAATTTTGAAGAGAGCTAAACCCCTTGGCA
This sequence comes from Heliocidaris tuberculata, assembly GCA_025618425.1. Lineage (NCBI taxonomy): Eukaryota > Metazoa > Echinodermata > Echinoidea > Camarodonta > Echinometridae > Heliocidaris > Heliocidaris tuberculata. The sequence goes on along the minus strand of CM046847.1, from coordinate 10,071,436 downwards.
CAGTAAGAGTTAAGAAGTAACAACAATTTCGTAATAATTTATATATTTTTTTACTGAAAAAAAAAATATAGTAAATTTTTTAATTATTTTCGACCGATACTAGTACATGTACTTGAGTTGATTTCTGAATAGCGCCCTCTGCACCAAAAGCAAGATTTTCATTTCTTACAAAGAAGTTATAGAACTTGTGACCTTTAAATTTCATTGGCAGTATCTACAAGATGTCTACTAAACCTCGGCAAAGTTTCGTGGAAATTTGTGCAAGTCTGCAAAAGGGATGGGGTACTTTAATACTCTTCAAAGAGAGTAAAGTGTATTTTTCAATTCCATTCGGTATCCGAAAGGTAAGACGGTCATCCTCTCTATTCATCATTCATCTCAGAGTCAGCTTGGAAAAATACCGCCGACTTCCAACAAGGACGACGACTCCAAGATGAAATCAACCATAATTGTGTCACGTCTTACTCCAGTCTTTTAAATCTAACGTGAGATGATGTACTCCACTTCCCCTTTCTGTCTTTCATCCTTTCTCTCTCTCTCGCAATGTCCTTGGCACACATGTCATCGCAAAAAAGTCTTGGAGAAATACAATACCGCCCTAACGAGATATAGATTAGATTCCCCATTTGTGCCTTGCTGGGGCCAAATGACTTTATTTCACTTACAGTCACGTGTTTAGCCTAGGCCAAGAAGAAACTTTTCCTCTTTGCCATGTCAGAGCATGTGCAGTCTTTGTTGGAGAGTGGCCAATTGACCACTTGGTGGATATAATCACTGAAAAACCAATGATCCATAACCACGCTGAAACGACACTTATTTACCGATTAACCCAAATGGGGATGGTTATACCAGGTGTGGACGTAATTGGGTTTAATAACGCGATCACTACCGATATATTTATACAAGATCTTCTCCCTTTTCTCAATCATGATAAAATGAAACTGCAGAGGAAGTGGTGATCAAATCTAAAATAAAAAAGCATATATGGCTAAGTATAAATCTTAAGGACTGCATTTGAAATATCTATATATTCAAATATTTTCAACCCGTTCTTTGCCACCACTTGTGGCAATTGTCGTAAATGAACTTTTAAGGATGTACTTTGACCTGCAATGTTTTGTTTCACTGTAAAACTTCAAGGAAATGAAATATTTTTAGTGGATATAAACTTTCAAAATAAAAAAAATCATTGGTTTCTGAGTCAGGAGGAAAAATAGACCTTCAAAGTCCAAAAAATGATAAATCAACAGTCAAATTCTTTGGTGCGATTTGCCCCCCAGAGCACACAAAGGGTTAATCTAGTTTGCAATACACACACTAAACACACAAACGAAATAGGTCACTTTTCATACGCCGTTCCATTATAACAGAAGTCTTTTTCAGTGATGTAATTACGAACCATGCCATGTCCTAAATAGAAATTCACGTTAGTGTATTTTGCACATCATCAGTCCTGAAGATGGATGACTCAAGCGCAACAACCAGTCACGGGGATGAATCCAATTTTCCGTGGTTTTGCTCATCAACTTTCTAGTTAGACTACTACATCATATCAGATCCATGAGCAGAAAGAGCAAACATGTTGGCACATTCAATTAAATCCTTAAATTGGCATCATATTGACAAACAACAATCCCTTTTCTCCAACAATTCTTTTTTAATATTGTTAAATTGGCAACATATTGACAAAGTCACATCCTTTTCTCTTTAAAATAGGTACTTCTTTAACTATTCATAATATCTGTTCATATATATATTCATCTCAAATACAGAGATTTCCATTGGAAAATGTATAGTGACGAAGTGAGAACATCAGTTATGCCAATTTGAGGAAGAATAACAGACGATAAATTTTGACTTGATTTCTTGATGGGTTAAGATCTTGGAGCAATATCTATGTCACTTGCTCCAACAATAACTACAAAGTTCTTCTGGGAGAGATAATTTAAATCCACAGCTTCTTCACGTATGAAATTGGCTCCATCCATCAGCCTTCAGGAAACTCCTACAGACCTACTTACATGTTCATGTATGTAAATGTGACCTTAATTCATCCCTCTCCTCTGTGCAATGATCAGAGAAGTTGCGGAGAGTGGAAAGTGTGTGCATCACGAGTCAGAATCATCGCAATGACCATCATTATCATCATCATCATCATCACCGCCATTATCATCGTCATTCTCATCTTCATCATCATCACTATTATGATATCCCGTGGTAAAGCAAAAAATGCTCAGTATCTAAAAAGCAGATTTCTACGATGCAAAATAAATAACATTTTGCGTTCTTGACAGAAAAAGAAAGGTATATTCACCCCTATCATGCTACCAGGTTACCATAAATTAATTTTCAAGAGTCTAAAGGCCACCGCACACCTTACGATCGGTCTGCGATCCGATTTGTGAAATAAATCGCTACGGCATTAAATATTGGCATTTTAACAAATGAAATCTATCCTATTCAGGTTCTGAAAAGTAGTATGAATACTAAACATAGGGTTTTGGTAAGCTGTCAGCTTTCTACAGGGAATAAGGGCAAAATTAGTTTCAAATTGTAAGCAGTCATAAGATTTTTGTGACGTCACTACGACTGAGAGCCGATTTGGCCATTCCACTGACTAGAAAACTCGGCAAAGGCCGTATTATTGATTTTACTATCTGTATGACTATTCAGACCCTCAATCAAAAATATTTTTCGTTGTTAAATGATTTGTCAAATGATATTACATTTTCTTCTGAAATCGGATCGCAGACCAATCGTAAGGTGTGCGGTGGCCTTAACTTGAGTTCTATAAAGTCTAGTTTCATTGTCAGATTTGCCATCAAATATCTTTTATGGGAACAATCATAATTTGTGTACCTGTTTCTGTTCCACAAAGGAAAAAAACTCCTAGTAATGAGAACTTAAATTTACACATCACCTGATGTAAATGTATCTAAGTACTCTATAATTATTAATCAGTTACATTCTTACTTTCGGTTCAAGCTTAACCCTTTCAAGACAATTGACCACATTTTGTGGTTTGGCTCAATAACTTTTGATTCAGAGCTCTAAAAAGTATACCAGATGCATGAGTAGAAAGAGCAAAATTTTCTGCACACACTATGTCCATTTTTATTGCATGACCATATTGCGTTTGATGCCAGGAATTTTAAAAACAAGAATAAGCTTTGAGATCATTAAATTGGCAACACATTGAGAGGTTTAAAATCATTGTTTTTCATAAAAATTGGCAATTTCTTTCAACTATTCAACAAATTTCTAACCATGTATATTGTTTTCAAAGACATTATACCTTATCTGAACCATGTAGCACTAAAAGAAAAATATTGTTGCCAATTTGAAGAACAAAATGTGATCAATTTAGCCCTTAAATAATCCCTGTCCTGAAAGGGTTAAAGTATAACTCTTTAATATCTATGGCACAGAATGGATAGGTATTGGAAAATATATACACATATGCATGTAAGCTTTCCATTAAGATCCCCATATAGTACTGGTTGTTTGCTACAATAATGACAAGACCTTGAGAGCTGATGAGGACGATTGGTCACAATCAGACCACGAACAGGAAGACCGGATACTGGAAAACTACCTGACTAAAAGGCAGTAGGTTAACATCTACCGTAGATGATTCCAAAGTTGAACCCATGCAGAACTAAGCCAGGATGACTTAAGATTAAACCCATGGATAATGCATGTTCCCTAAAATGTAAGCCTTTCAGTGGGACAGGGCAAACTGAACCTCACTGCAATATTCAATTTGAGCATTTGCTTTAGTTATGTAAACCATCTGAGTATACCCAACAAACGCATCTTGCCTAAGTAATTTTAAGCCTTCACTCCATCATATCATAGACATTTTGAATTATTCTGTACATTTCAGTATCATTTCATTGCTTTGTAAAAGTACAGACAAAAATAGGTAGAAGGAAATATGTGTTTCTTTGAATTGAATCAAACTAAACTGTATAACATGAAAAAGTCAATGTTCAGCATTTTGAGCTTGTGGTAAAAAAAATATAAAAGTAGATTAACCATTTAATCTCATATGATGCAAACTTTGGATATGATTTTAAAAAATAAATTTTCATTTTGATACAAACGGGATTCCGCGGAATCAAACTTGAAAATGAACGAGCCCGTTTTAACATTTTAAGAAGAAAGACAAAATATACTAGATGAAATGTAGAAACGATATAAGAATTGGGCAGTTGGAAGGGCCTAAGGCATAGAAAAGATGAACATTTGGAGTTGTTCTGAAATACCCTTCTTAGTCACAGAAATGGCTTAAACAGACAATATCTGGATTGTAGGTTATATCTTCCTTTAACCCCTGATGCAAACAGATCCGATGACTCAATGAAAAAGAAATGTCTTGAATGGAGTGAAATTCCCAAACTGTTCGTCTCATCGTGAAGGAAGATGTACCCATAGGACCCTTCTTCCACCGATCATGCATCGTAATCATGCCAGCCTGGCAATGGGATTCGTAAGAACCCTATTAATTCCACATCAGACAAACAGCTGAATGGGCTACGGGGCTGTCCACATTGACCTGATTTTCTGCATTCTAACTTTATGCCACATGTATACCAACCAAGCACTTGACTGGGCTGGGCTAAAGGAGTTGTGCACATTGCCATAACTTTATACCCCCTCACAAAGCATGCATTAATCCTAAAACCATGTATCGGAATGAGCTTTCGGCCTCTCTATATATTTCTATTTCTCTCTAAATTCTAACTTGCTATTCATCAATTTTACAACAACCAAGAGGATCAATGGGCTTCAAGCCTGTTCACAATGCTGTGTGAACTTTCTGCATTACAACTTCCACTATGCATCTATTTCCATATCCACGTTGCATTCACACAGACTACAGGCCTGTCCACACTGCCATAACTTCAACATGCAGCTCGATATGCACAGACTCTATATATCAATCGTATGTCTGAATGGGCTTCAGGACTGTTCACATCGCAGTAACTATATATACATCCCTACATATGTCATCCATTCATAGTTGAAGTGCCTCTAGGAATCTCAAATGACACTTTTTTTCTCACATGACGGTTTTCTCCAGAAGAGCAGATATATACTTGAATTCTCCCTAGGAAGTGGAGAAGGTGCACATAATTACTGAGTGCCAGTAGGTATTCAATACAGGCTAATAATACAACTGCACCCACACTTCATCGACTTAGTGTAGTAATATAATTATTCTGACAAGGTAAATGCTAACAGCAAATAAATTGCCTTCTTAGAGAAACCAATCTTGAAGTTGTGATAACATAACAGATAACAGCTAACATACAGGTTGATTGCTGTTTGGGTACCGTTTCTACAATAGTATGATAATAAAGAATGTATTGTACATCTTTTATCATTGTGATACAAAACAGAGGTTTCTAAAAAGTCCATTTCAAATGATTTTAGAGACTGAAACATATAGTGACATGCAAAACTGCTGTTTTCATTTTTTTTAAAGCCCTTTAACCCTTTCAGGACAGGGATTATTTAAGGGCTAAATTGATCACATTTTGTTCTTCAAATTGGCAACAATAATATTTTTCTTTTCGTGCTACATGGTTCAAAGAAGGTGTAATGTCTTTGAAAACAATATACATGGTTAGAAATTTGTTGAATAGTTGAAAGAAATTGCCAATTTTGATGAAAAAACAATGATTTTAAACCTCTCAATGTGTTACCAATTTAAGGATCTCAAAGCTTATTCTTGTTTTTAAAATTCCTGGCATCAAACGCAATATGGTCATGCAATAAAAATGGACATAACATGTGCAGAAATTTTTGCTCTTTCTATTCATACATCTGGTATATTTGTTAGAGCTCTGAATCAAAACTTATTAAGCCAAACCACAAAATGTGGTCACTTGTCTTGAAAGGGTTAACATAGATTTACTTAAATCCATTCAATGAATAAATACAAACTTCAGAAAAATAAAATGGTTTGAAATAGCAGGTTAATTTGATTGATACCTCCCAAGAAAAAACAAATGTCAAGCCATTCATTGATCTAATTCTTTTTTTTCCCCCTCTCGAATAGCATCAATTCTAATTATGCCCTCTACAGAAGAGCTAGAGCATTTATACTCATAATAAAGGCATATATGACATTCAAAAGTATGTTTCCTCCATGTTAAATCTACCCTGACATGCAACATGTTTCAATAGTGATAAATGCAAGGTAGAAGCCATGTTTAAACATTGTCCACAGGGCCCAATCAACTTGACAATGTAATCGCTCAACAAAGTTATTAGAAACGACAGTTAAATGGACTTGCAAATAAAAAATGTGATAAATGCGTGTTTGCAAAGATACAGAATCTATTCTTTCGCTTGTTGCGTAGTTGAGCAAAATTAATGTTTGAATAATGAAGTCAGCATTTGATATCAGATGACATGTATGAGTTATACGATTGTACTTACATAAAAAAGAATAATGTGGAAGTGTAAGATGATAACTAACTTTTGCTTCTGCTAGGGAAGCAATATATTTTCAGATGCAGAAATCTAGGAAATGCACCATCCGTTTGCCATTTTCTAAATTATGTTAAATATTTCCACACCGTTGAAAAATATATTGCTGAAAGACGCAATAAAACAGACACGCATGAAACAAAATGGGGTTTTATTTTAGAAATTTTAGAAAACCATTAAACGTTGATATCGGGATTGTTCTTTTTTATGTATACTTATAAAAGATCCATTATTGCTCTTTTTTCTTTGATTTGTCTTTATGTACTGCAACATGCACTATATGTTTTGTTTGATTTTTCTCGATTGAGAAAATATGATTGGATCAATAAAAACTTATTACATTTTAAAAAAGATGATAGATCTGGTATTATATAATCTTTTTTTGTTGTTGTTATCCAGAAGGGCATTAACTCTGTGTTATAAGATATGAAAAATCGCCTTTTGAGCTTTCAGTAGACTATTTGTCATGACCATTAATCCTTTTCTGCTTTTTAAAACACCTTCATTAGAACAAATCATATTTTCCTGTTGGATATTAACACTAGAACCCATTTTTATGAAACACAAGATTATATTTGGTAATATCAATGGCATTTCATCATAACATAAGTGCCAAAGAATTAAGACTGAATATGACTAATATAATTCAAGCAATACAGGGAAACCATTTTCAAAAATGTGTACATCTTAATGCAGTTACAAATGCTACTTTATGCAATATTCTGGCATCTATCTCCAGGCGTGCAATTATTTCCCTTTAAAGAAAAGGCAAGTCTAGAACCAACAAATGCAGATGGAGAATAGAAATTTTGGAACATGACAGAGATATTTGAGTAAGCATTATTCTCCCAGGGCACTAAGTCGGGGAGGGATAACATTGCAGCGAGTTTACGCGGGAGCAGACAGTCGCGCTTGTTTGATAAGAACATGGCTAGGCCCCATGATTTTGATGAGATGGAGCTTGTGTGACAAGATTACTTCATAAGGGTTAACCTTTCAGCAGTCAGGGGAATATCAAATATATATTCACGAGGGAGAATGGGCTTTATGAGGGTACATGTAGGAGTAGAATAGAAAGGGTGACAGAGAGAGAGCGAGGGGGAGGGTGGTTAAAGTGGTGACAGACTACATATTAAAGCATTTTTAAAGAAGAATGGGTTAAAAAAAAGTGATGAGTGAAGTTACGAATGAGTTAGCTCTTTACGATGAAGGGATACATTTTCAATTCAGAAGATGTAAAGCATATAACATGACTGAAAGTACATGTATAGATACAAAATATTTCCTATTTTTTTTGTAAAGGATTGTCATGCCATCAAGCTTTGCTTATTTGACAATCCTTCTTTATGATTCATTTACATTAATTATACAATGCAATTACTCTATTTGATAATGTATTAATATTTGTTTATCATGTTGCAATCAGCTTGTAAAATATGTTTGAAGAAAAAAAAAGGATCATAAAGATTAATAAATAAATAAAATCAAATTTAAAAAAAAACATATTCATAGAAATAAATTCAGTCTCTGAAAAAACTCACAGACAGAGAAAATATATAAATATTCACAAAATGTTATTCTAGGTCGAGAAATTTCCAGTGTCGACAAGCATCACTGGAAAATCTGAATCAGTGAATTGAAACAATAAATCATTTTAATTAGCCCACTGACTACTGAATTCTCTCGTTCCCATAGGTTTAACCCTTTTTTGTGGTTTGACTCAACAACTTTTGATTCAGAGCTCTAAAAAATATACCAGATGTATCTGTAGAAAGAGCAAAAATTTCTGCACAAACTATGTCCAATTTTGATGCATGACCATATTGCATTTGATGCAAGGAATTTTAAAAATGAGAATAGGCTTTAAAATCCTTAAACTGGCAAAACATTGAGAGGTTCAAAATCATTGTTTTTTGTCAAAATTGGCATTTTTTTCAACTTTTTGACAAAATTTGTAATCATGTGTTTTGTTTTGAAAGACATTACACCTCACTAGAACCATGTAGCCTTAAAAGAAAAATATTACTGTTGCCAATTTGAATAACAAAATGTGATCAATTTATCCTTCAAATAATTCCTGTCCTGAAAGGGTTAAAACAGGGATCGCCTGGTTCCCGTAGGAAATGGGTTAAGATCTATTGCCAATCAGTTCCAGTTGATAAGAGCATGATGAGCAAGGAGATGTAGACAGCTATAGACAGGAAACTTAGAAAAAGAGAAGAGCAGAGTTACAGGGATACAGACATAGAAGGACAATAAGACAGAGACAGACAGACCAATATTAGATAGACAGGGTAAGTAATACACTATAGAGAACTTTGTTCACTTGTAAACTCGAATACTGGAAAGATGCTTATGAAAATGGTTCTTTTTTTTTTTTTAATTTGGCATACATGTATGCATGGTTGCGTACTTTAATCTATTTATTTATTGCATGAATTTCTATGTACCTTTGGCCACAGAACACTGTTTCCATAATCTCTACTTCTTTGTTGGTCTATGTTTTCATTCTCATTCTCATGTAATCATTTGAATGCAGTCTTTTCTGCTGTTGTATTCGGAACATGTTTCTGCACATTGGTTTCTTTGTCATATTATTTTTGCTCTGTTAATTGTACAATTGCTTTGAAAAAGGAAAAAGAAATAATATCTATGAAATCTAAAAAAAATCTTACTACAAACACAAAGGTCTATATTGTACTAATTCAGTTAAATCAGATGCTTGGTCTAAATCATGCTGAATAAAAAAAATTTAGAACTTAGTCCAAATTCAATTATTAAACCCGTATTCAGAGGGAGTTCGATCCCAGCGCTGGGTTTAAATTTTAGTAGAATGTGGGCCAAAGAGGTTATAGAGACACAGTGAGAATCAGAGAGAGAGAGAGAGAGAGAGAGAGAGACAGAGAGAGACAGAGACAGAGAGAGAGAGACAGAGAGAGACAGAAAGAGAGAGACAGAAAGAGAGAGACAGAAAGAGAGAGACAGAGAGACAGAGACATACACAGACAGACAATGCCACAGAAAGCACGAAAGCAATTAGTAAGCAGAGGGAGACAGGAAGGATATAGAAAAGTCCATAATCATTATCACAATAGAAATCTTAGCCACGCACTATTTTATCTCGGTTAGATCAATGCCAACATTCTGCTACTACATTAACATGGACACATTATTGACAATTTAGAAAATGCCTACTCATTATGAACTGTGGAGTAAATTTTCATTTGGAAAGTTTCTCCGCAATATGAACTGTAGTAGTAAAATGTTAATGTGATGTGGTGATGGTGGTGGTGGCCGTGGTAATGAGGATGCGGGGGGGGGGGGGGGGGGGGGGGTCACCAGGCATACTGAGTATACAAGGACCCTATATATGTTTTTATGTCTATATAAACATATCAGATCAAATTTCAATTTCAATTTGAAGATAAATTATATCCCGCATCCCTCCTCCCCTCACCTTCCCCCTTGAGGATGAGCATGATGCGTATGATGAAGACGGGGTAAAATAATAATGCTAATCAAGTCAGTAAAATCTAAATAAACGCAAGAAGATAAAAGTCTCTAAATATCATATATGATCTATCATAACTTCTTGAAGTCAACTGATAATGTGGTATATCATAGTTCTTACAGGGCACTCTATCCTCCAGCCACCAACTACTATATACTAACATGCAAAAGCGCACCATACTCTACATGCGGATTTTCATATAATCTGGGATTACGTTGAGCCGCTTACTGCGTGTTTCATATTCCAGACAGACCAGTATCAAAGCAATAACTCGCACAGGATTAAAGAACTCTGGATCACCACGCTGGGCCCTGTTTCATAGAACTTGTTATCAATAACAAGTTGCAATAACTGTTATAAGCTACTGAAATCCTTGCATCTGATTGGCTGAGACCAAATTTGTCATAAAAATGTAGCAGTTGTTTACTGATAACAAGTTTTATGAAACGGGGCCCTGATCCGCTTAAGTTCCATATTTCAGATGGACCAATGTCCAGACAGTACTTAAAAGAGATTACAAGAGGGAGCACAGCCAGAAGGAGAGGGGTAGCAACATAAGGTGGGGGGGGGGGGGGGGTGGTCTTCTGGATTACCAATGCTCAATTTGGAATTATTGTCCATCTTTGTAGTTAATTACCACATTGAAATAAAGTAACTGCATAATACAGGGGGAGGAGGGGGGGGGGGGGGAAGGAGAGATCATCCCTGAATTATTAGGCTCTATTTGGAATTACCGTCATCTTTGCATTTAATCACCTCATTGAAGGAAAGTAACTAACACTGCACAAGACAGGTAGGAGAGAGGGGGAGGGGGGAGGAGGGGGCAGGGGGATTTTGTCCCTAGATTATGAATGAATATTTAGAAGTATACTGTCTATCTCTGTAGTTAATCACCAAGTTGAAGGAAAGTACCACTGCATAATACAGTGATTAGGGCAGTAAAAGGTAAATAGCAATGGAAGCTAGAAAGACAACATGGCTTCACCTACCAAGGAACAAAAAGGGCGATAACTCATATCATCTGCCAAGAGCCAGAAGGGCATTAGCTTAACAAAAAATTATATGAGTTAACACCCTTCTATCATGAGATTATATTATCTTACATAGGGTTATCACACTTCTGGCTACTAAACATATGAATAATGCATTCAGTGACATGTCATAATACATCACTGTAGTACGTGCTTACACAGACAAACATTTTTCTTCTCCATAATATAGATATCAGCTGATGTAATATCCACAATATCTTGTAAATTTTAATTTTACAGAACTATATGTTCTCCATTGCCACTGCCGGAACAATGCTTTCTTGTCATGCTCATCTGATGGATTTGATAATTTTACAATTTTCCTCATTCAAAACCTGTAAGTTTAGTCTTATGAACACTCTAGTACACGGTTCAAGAGGCTACATATTGTCTGCTGAGATCCAGGACTCGGTGTTAACCCACAGACTACGGGAACCGGGTGACCCCTGTATCAAGCGTATGAGAGTTTTTAAAAAATTCAGTAATCAACGGGTTAAATGACGGCTTAATGCCCTTCTCGTTCTAAGCAGATGATATCGTCTGTTTGGAGCCATAAAGGCATTGTAAAGTCCAGTCATTTGTACAGTGTTAACACCCTTCCTGCTCCAAAGAGATGATACTGCATGTCTTACTGCATGCATTGCATTAATCTACCCACAGAGCAGATAATGATTATGTCTTGTCACGCTGAAATCATTTGTCCCTTTCAGCAGCTACACACGCACACATGTAGAAAAGAGTTTTGAAATAATTTACACAATTCACGAGGGTAATGGCTTAAAGTAATAATCATTATGATGAATGCTAACTAGTCCTTAAAATAAAATCAGCTGTATAAGGAAAGGAATATTGTCAATTCTGAATACAAAAAAGATACAAAATCTAAATATATATATCTTCTGCATATAAATTAAGAATTTAGGCTTAAAAGGAGGACACTTTGATTCATGACCATTATGATTTTAAAACCTTTGCAAATATGCAATAATTGTAAATCCGATCAATGTGGTAAATAGTTTATCATAAAATGTAGCAAAAAGCTGATACCGCCATTGAAAGGGCTTGTCGAAGAAAGGGTGTTTATAGTCCCATCCCATTGAGACCTTCACTGAGTGTGTCAACAGAGTTCTTAACCCATTAAATACTAAGCTCAAGTTGACTTGGGATGGAACTTGACAGAAATACATGTTCCATGAAAATTATATGACATGTCTCTGAGGGGTTAAAAGCTTATGTTTCTAAATTTGGAATCATCTGTCAACAAGATTTCTAAAAAATACCTAATATTGAGGTCAATGAATTGAGTTAGGTCAGGCCAATTTAAGTGGCTAGCAGGTAGCATATCAAATGTCCGCAGCCCTTTAACCGCAGCGATAGGTTCCATTTTAACGATACTTTTCATACACCTGTATGTGTGCTCAAACGTATGTATCACCAGTCGGTGCATATCACAGGCCAGGCTCACAGATGCCGTAGTCAGGCAGTCAAATTATGCTCCAAGGAGACAACATATTCGGAAATGTCACAGTATATTCTGATGTAAATTGCTATGGGATAATGAGCGCATGCAGCATGGGAGGGGTGGGGTGGGGTGGGATTAGTGTGAAGCAGAAATGGATGGCTCTACCGAATCGAATCTACACGAGAGCCGATATTGGGTGTATAATCACATAATTTGTTGCATACGACAAGTAACTAGATGTAGTTCCGGTAGGTAGCAGAAAGTTAAGTTGTTAAGAGCTTGTTATTTATGTCTTGTGGAGCTACTTGCAAGTCATATTTACACAATATATAATCACATAATTTGCAACAAGCAGCTAATGTAGTGCCTACAGGGTAGCAGATGGATAAGTTGTAAAGAGCTTCTTCCATCTCTCAACTTGCAAGTCCTGTTTACACACTGAAAGTTTCTCCAATATGCAAAGTACATATTCTGTACATGTACATGTACTGTATGTCCACCCACATACAGAGAAAAATAAACAATAGCCATGCAATTGGTTGGTCTTCTGAAATGCCTGGAATTTAGACCTTTTGGACACAATAAGTGTATTAATTTCATATCAAACAGAATGCTCAAAGACTATACAGACTACAAGGGCTGCTCTTTTTCTTTCTCTTGAGTACAGGTCCTTATCTACAGGTTGATTGTCATTTAAGTCAATTTAGAAGAACACAGAAATTCAAAGTATGGTACCGTGTACTGAATATCAAAATCTTCTGGTTATTGCTTTGAGTAATCTGTAAAGAAAACCTCCAAATGCAACCTATTTAACTTGTTGGAAACATTTTCATTTTCATTTCCATTCAACATGCATTTTCCAATGTGTTTGATCCCAGTTATCTCAGCCTATACAGCCTTTAAACATGTTTGAAGATACGTCGCAGGAGTCACCAATCAATTGATGACATGAGAGCGCAAGCGATGTTGATTTCTTTCTCCTTGTGACTTAAATGCCGAAAATAATCCTGTTGAATGTTAAATTAGGGGGTGGGGCAAAGACCTCTATCTCTTCCCAACTGGTGAGAAATATACTTCTATTAAATATCCATTTTACAAAAGGTCACATCCACCAATATACATCCCAAGGTAATTACCTCAGACATTCAACGGTGGTAGACATACCGCCAGGCAAGTGAACTTTTGGGGGGTAAATGCAGAGTTTAACTCATTCAGTCCTGGTTTGTCAAATCATCAAGAACTTTGGTTTTTGGAGCAAATGTGGCGTTGAACCCATTCAGTCCTGGATTGTCAAATCACCAACTACTTGGTTACTGTCTTATCTATATCCACATGCTACGTGTGGCATGAGCTTATATGTGCATCTGTATATGTGATGAGGAGGAGGAGGAGGATGATGATGATGATGATGATGATAATGATGTTGATGGTGATGTTGATGGTGATGCTGATGGTGATGTTGATGGGGGTGGTGGTGGTGGTACATGACGATGATGCTGCTACACAAGATGATGATGGGAAAGGTACTGACCATTATGATGATGCTGCTGCTTAGATTACAAGGAAATGATGATGATGATGATGGTGATGATGATGATGATGATGATAGTGATGTTGATGATAATGATGTGAATGATGACTCTATCATCTAGAATACACAAGGTGCTCATTGGTTTTATCCTATTACAGAACTAACATTAACAAAGGAATTCATTCCTACCAGATACGTGCACCCATTTACTACATGCACCCATTTACTACACCTGGAGAGGCATCTTTACATGGAATAATGGAATAACCTATGAGACAGGAGTTAAACCCCATTATCAGCTGAAAACCAAGAAAGCAAACAAGTTTTCCAAAGTGCCCCAATGCAAAATGTTCTAGTATCACAGACAATGATGAGAGATGGTCTTTACCAAAGAACATTTCTGAATACATGTATCATATCGTATTGCGAGAGAGAGTTGTGACATGCGCCTACATGCATATTCAAATGAGGCCATAGATTAAATCATAGAGCTCCTCCTGCATGCAATCTCGATGGGAGGGAACTATTTGGAGCTCCACGAAATGACTGACCAATCAGGAGAAATTTCCTGTGACTTAACAATCTCTCTCGATCAACCAGCTACATCGTGTATATTTCCCTATGACTGAATGAAACAGGCTCTTTCAAACTGAGACCACCGTTCCAACACCTGCAAGGTCCCCTCCCTGCACCCTTCTCATCCCCATCCACCAACAAATGCACCCCGTCTTCCCGCATCTCACCTGGTGTGAAATTTGTAATTAGGGCATGAATAACCCGCATGCATCCTTATCGTCGGTGGCATTATACAGAAAGATAGAGGCTCGCCTCTCACCTAATTGACAGAGGAAATGATCCAAATGATGGATCGAACAGAGAGAACTCACAAACTGATACCATTCCATCCATCTTCCAAAGCATTTGGTATAAAAAAAAATGTCTCTATAACACATGAATTAAGCATAGAAGTCTAACGATAACTCACGTATGAACATATGCAGCTATGGTATGTGCATTTTGTAAGTGTTATTTGGAATATTACCTGGGAAGGTCCTTCTAACGTTGCCAACAACAAACACCTAGAGGCATGTATCTGATGTAGAGCCCATGCCCACACCAAGTCAACTGCACAAAGACATGCAAGCACAAATATAATTTTCTACAAATCGAATTTTAGAGAATGATATTTCACTTGCCTCTATATTCTTTTCTTTTGTAGTAGTAGTTATCCTTATATTTGAAATGTGGAGTAGGGAGATCTAAAGATCATGATTCCTTTAACATTCTTAAACTTTTATGGGTACACATTCTAAAAGGACAAGTGGATGCAAAATTACATCAGTTGTCCTTTTTATTTAGCAATAGAAAGAGTAGGGGCTAACCAACTTAATTTCTTATAAAAAACACATCTCTATGGATCTTTGATAACTAAAATACAACAGCTGTATAAAAAAGGGTAAGAAAAATAAAACTGGGCGAAAGAGGTTACAAAAGTAATTTGTTTCCTTCATATTAAAATTCAGCTCAATAACCTATTTGGAATCAGATATTGCTAGATTTTTTGTTGAACACATTGCTGTCATGAATAGACAGAGATCTAATAATGATAATAATAAACCGTTCTTGTATAGCGCATATCACATTATAATATAACGTCCCTATGTGCTTCCTAAGGGTTTGGATATTATTACCCTGGCTTTAGCTCTGGCAGGAATAAATCCTGCCAGGTACCCATTTAACACCTGGGTGGAGAGTGGCAAACGTGGATTAATGTCTTGCCAAAAGACGCTAGTGCCGGGCTGAGATTCGAACCCTCAACCCTTGGATTGAGAGTCAAATGAATAAACCACTATAACAAGACACCTCCACAAACATATCTACAAACATGACCCAGAAACCTGCAAAAAAAAAAAAAAAATATGTATGAAATTTTGTAATTTTTCTCCTCTTTCTTAGTAAAATTTTGTGAAAATGTATAAATTCATTCCTCAAATAGCAAGCAGCAGGAAGAAAGACCACAAAAATTATTGAAACATTCATCATTTATCTACTAGGTACAAGGAACATACTTCTTGTGTTAAGGGGTAGGGCAAAGGGATTTCAGAGAAATTTCCAAAACACTACACTATACACACGGCATGCTAATGACCAGTGGACATGCTATCTGCCATTGCTAATGACATACACTGCTCCTGAAATCAAATACCCCGCATGAATAACGACATCCTTCAAGACGTTTTCAAGCATATCATCAAACTGCTATCAAGTCACAATTACCTCAAAAGGGTTCATAAATGGAGCTAAAGGCAACAAGAGTCTCACAAAATGCCAAAATATTACCATGCAGCATTTCTTGTTCCTGCTTGTCTGCAGGTAATTCCAAATGGGACAATCATTCGGTACAAATCTTGTTTTATTAACCTACATGAATCTGAAATAAGTTTGCTACATGCAGATGAAAAGAGCGAAGCAATGTATTTTAATAACTTCATTTGCTGAAATGTTGATGTTTGGTTGTCACTCACAAAGTAGGCTTTTCCCCTTTCCCAGATGGCAACCTTTTCTCTAATAAATATACAGCGCATATCACATATTTATCAATGTCTCTATGTGCTTTCAATGAGCTTTCAGTCCTGAATCGTCCATTATCCACCAAAGTCTGGGATTATTTCACAAATGCAAATCTCCCCAGGCCTCTGAATCTGTAAATGTGGGTCAAGCCTTCTAATGAAGCAGGAAACTCCTGAGGAGTTTTTTAGCCTATATGTAGCTTCTCTAAAGCATTACTGCCTTGTAAGTCTGAGAATATAACATAGGAAGTCAATACAGGAGTTGACTGATTTCATCTGTCTGAAGAAACATCATGAGGAAATCTCATTCACATGACTGTTACCACTATAATAAGGAAGCTCTTATAGCCGATATACATGTAAGTAATCAGGATTAAGACAAATTTCACCATGAACAATATGAATTCAGTTGATGCTTATAGTTACACCTTTGACATTTATAGATAAACAGGAGGCTTAGTGTGTTGGAAAGCTTTATGCCAACATGTATTTCCAATGTCCATTAAAAAGATTTATTTTCATCTCACTTTTAAACAGGAAGTGGGATGGAAGAAAATTGATTATTTATTGTTACATTGACTTTAATGAGAGGAGGAGGAAGTGGTTAATCTAAAAGACACATTCTAAACAAGTGATACAAGAGATACCGCATTATAAATTGATTTTCATGAGCTGAAATCTACTTCTTCTTACTATGCTAAAAAAGTGATTTTATCTTACTGTTGATCGGATCTCAATGTCTCTGTATCTTTGTGCACCTGGGCAGATCAGGGCACAAACATGAATTTTGGTCAAAATTTTCCATTTTTAAAGTTTTTAACAGAAAGGATAAAGAAAGAATAAAGATAAGTTAGCAATCACTCTTCTAAATAAATATACTTTATGCAATGAGTGGACTGAGATGTGTTCTAAAGATGTAGTCATAGAAAAGAGAAACATACATTTTGTTAAACCGAGCACAAAACGATTTCAGATTATATACACCCTGAATTCTATTCATATGATGAAGCAGTATTTCTATACCAGTTCTGATTTTCAGTAAATATGATGTTGTGCACATTTTTAGTTTATTTACATTTTGCTGGTCTTAGCAACCCATCTAGCTACTGCATGATAAACCGGTCAAAATTATTTTGAGCCAGTTTCTGTCCAAATGAAGTTCCACTACCAGAACAGCTTATTACCATCATTTTTTCTAAGTCAGCAATTTCTGTATCGTTGTCTAAGTACTGCTTTAAGTTTATGTCTTCATGGTAGTTTTATACCAGTAATGGGATGTATCTGCATGGATGCCATACATCTAATCATTCATGCACCTGGGATGGCATTACGAAACCGGAAAATGGCAATATTTGATCTAGACCTCTTATACCCGTCAGCACCGGAGGGGTTAAACTACGCTACCCAGACAGGAGCAATATTGGCATCCATGAGATGGTGGCAATGTATCGTCTTGGCACGGTTTCATAAACCAACATTTTCTCATCCAATTCGCTGCTGATAACGAGCTGAATAAGTCACCCCTGACCCCTTGAGGGCAGCAAGCGCAAGCCAAGTCGTTTAATATTTGATAAAGGACAAGATCCATTTTTTATATGTAACAATGGAGTGAGAGAGAAAAGGAGAGAGATATGTAGATTAAGAGAGAGAGAGAGAGAAAGAAAGGAAGGGACAAACAGTGAGAGAGATAAGGGGAGGGAGAGAGAAAGTAAAAAAGAGGAACGAGGGAAGGAGAGAGGGAGAAATAGAAAGAGACTGATGCAGAGTGAGTGTACGAGGAAGGAGTACTGTATTTGGAGTAAGAGACATACTCAAAAGATATAGACTTAGAAAGAGAGAGACAGAGAGAGGGGAGTGAGAAAAATACAGAAGACAAGAAAGAGAGAGAGGGAGAGGAAGAGGAAGAGAGAGAGAAAGTATGAGAGAGAGGGAGAGGAAGAGAGAGAGAAAGTATGAGAGAAAGGGGGAATATAGAGAGGGAGAAAAATACAGAAAGAAAACAGGAGATTTGAAAGATAGAAAGAAAAAGGGGAATGAGAAACTGGAAAATAGAGTAAAAGAAAGAGAGAGTGAGAAAGACATCAAGAATAGGGAAGGGAAATAGAAAGGGAGAGGGAGAGAGAGGGAGAGAGAGACAGATAAAGAGAGAGAGCACCCCATCCATGATAACATCACCTGTCAGACACTTCGCAGAGGGTGAAGATGAAAGACAGGGTTTTACTTCTTTTTCAGAACGTTGCTGTTGGGGTGTTTATAAAGCTATCCAACCGGTTTCATAACGAGACCTCATAACCTATTCCAGACTGGAGTAGATATAAATAGACTTTAATAATAGATAATAGTAGGTTTATGCAGACAGGCTATCATATATCAAATAATATCCCTATGTGCTTGCGAAATAATCACC
Source organism: Heliocidaris tuberculata (assembly GCA_025618425.1). NCBI lineage: Eukaryota > Metazoa > Echinodermata > Echinoidea > Camarodonta > Echinometridae > Heliocidaris > Heliocidaris tuberculata. The sequence continues at coordinate 10,052,423 of CM046847.1, read as the reverse complement.
TTGGCTTTATCCACGTCAAGTGGATGATAGATTACACAAGGTCCTTTTGTTCCCATATTATTTGAGATACTATTATTATAATCATAATGTTTTTAACGTGTTTTTCCCGTTGTCTCTACAGTCTCGACTTTTTCCATGCATGCATCATGCAGGCCTTCAAGAATTTCCATTGCATACTTATAAGGTTTAGTTCCTGCAAATGATTAAGAATAAATACTTGAAAATCACCTTTAAATAACTCTTTAACAGATTTTTGTTTCTTATTCTATATCTACAAGAAGAATCAAATTGCTTTGTTAGATGACATGTTTATTTATTACTGTTCATAAAATCCAAGGTTTATCAAACACAGTCAAACCTGTCTCAGAGCCCACCTTTCTATAAAGGCCACCTCTCTACAGTGATCTGGGCCCTGTTTCATAAAACTTGTTATCGATAACAAGTTACAATAATTGTTATAAACTACTGAAATCCTTAAATCTGATTGGCTAAGAGAAATGGGTCAGTCACTGGTTGACAATGATTACCAGTTTCATGAAACTGGGCCCAGATGTACCGTCTCCCTCTAAGAAACGTATGTTGTAATTTAAGCTGTTTACAAAAAAAAAACCTGTTCATAATGGACACTTCTCTATGGGGTGACCTTAATAGACAGGTTTGAGTGCATTCACTATTTCCACATCTACCCAAGACAAGAGTTGGCAAAGTTGTGAATAATTGCAAAGACTGACTTCTATCGATCGTAACCTCAACTCTTCATTTGTTATGGTTTGGCGTATATGATACATTTATACTATACATGTGACTGTGGCAGTCCACTGTTCATCCCATCAGTCAACCAAAGCCAGTAAAGATTTAAAACCAGCGAACATTTAGAGCACAGGAGATCTATCAGTTGCTGCAGAGTTTACAGATCGCGTCTTAGGCGGAAGGCACATCAATATACCTTGTTATAACAGGGTATGTAAAAACAGAGAAGACAATGCACTCACTACCTCACTGACAAAATTATTAAGTCTCTTTCTATTATCTAAAAAAAAAAATCTGCCTGTGTACCTAACCTTTTGAGGGTTACAGGAGACGGGAGTTATCAAATTATTGTGACAGCGTACTTTGTTGTAGAAATTTTTTATTACTGCTGATGCTGACCAAAGCTCGGGAAATCTTGCATGGGAGTGCTAGGATGTCTTAATGTAGACAAACTTAAACTTATTTTACCCTAAAATTGGTTCAGGTATGGTTTAAAAATGCACATAGTTATAGCCATTATGTGTGTGTGCTACATATATGCGTAGATGAAATGATTCACTAAAAAAACATGAAAGCTCTTTTTATTCTTTTCTTAAGTGCATAAAGCTTTGTATTTGCAGTTTGTAATATTCATGAACCCATTTGTCATAATCACACAAAATGTTAAAGATATCAGAGATTAGGGTATCATGTTACAATATAGAAAGTTGATTGCAATTCCTGGAATCAGAGATTTTTTAAAAAGGAATTAGAAAACAATGTCTTTAAAAAGGATGATTGATGACTATAGCACTTGCAAGTAGGTAAAGCCTGATTGAGCATTTATTTATTGGTTGAGATGACTGAGATGTAATGGATCTATTTCTTACAGGCTTTTATTAAAAACATGGAGTGATTAACTATAATTATCACTTACATAATATGATCGCCTGTCTTCATTTTTTTAATATCTGGTTTTGAGTTCAACAAGGAGGCATCGTATATTAATGCTTACTTTTCTGAATTTTTTCCCCTTTGCAACCTTTAGAAGATATGAGTATTTGAAAATGATAGAAAACAATAATTCTATGAATTTTTTTTGGTCAGTTCTGTATAAAAATACAAAATATTGTAGATATATGAAGAAGATGGCTATGAAAAAGAACATACTCTTCATGATAGACACTATCATAAGTAATATAACAGCATTGATGAATACAACTCTTAACTCATATGTAATGCAGATGGAAAGGTAACATATATTCCAGGAATCCCAATACATTAAGGCTTACTGAAAATTGAATTTATCCCTTCGCAAAAACATCCTGCCTGAAAACAGTCAAGCTACGTAATCTGCTCTCAACATGAAATCGACCGTGCATGGACCACTCAACTTTCAAGCTCGCATCCCGTGGATTGATTTTATTTTCTCGTTTCAACTCCACACTTGTCCAGAACATATGGCAGCGGTGCAAGTCTGTCTTAATGCCTTGTACCATCAGCGAAAAGTGTTTGACCAAACCAGATTATTGGCTGGGGGAAATTCGATAAAGGAATGCAATTCAATTACTCAGCGACTTGCGTCGGGGACCGGCTGGTCATATGCGTGATTGTATAAATGTAGCTGCTAACTAGCCCTGTATACACCCAGTTTTATTTTTCTGACTCAATCGTAAGAATCTGCCCCAGTTCAAACACAGCAGATGTCTGAGGGCAATGCCATCAGAAAAAAAAATCAAGTTTTAAACAAATCAAGCAAAAAGAAATACATCCTCTTTTTTTTTCTTACCAATGAACACACACCAATAGTATTGTAAGATGATTGTCATTAAATCTTTGATATGTTACAGCCTACTGAAAAAAAACAGTCCTTATCAGATCAAACTTCAATAAAACAACCAATTTCCTATATTACATCTATGTTGTTCATGCGGTGCAAAATGTAAACTAGCTACCACAGGTTGATAATTCTTAAACATTGCACATAATAACTAGGGAACTTGTTAGACTATTCTATCAAGCTTTTAACAGACTTCATAAATTCTCTCCTGTTTTATGAAGATTGACAGCATATATCCTTTAAATCTTTACAGCCTACACCATTCCCTTGGAAATCTACACCGTAATGAAAAATTCAATTTCAATTCAATTCAATCCAAAATTTATTGATCATGCACATAAATAAAGATACATTGGCATAAAAATCATTTTCCGGCTGTTTCTGCAAATGTACAAAACATCAAATTTAACATACTATAAATTCATATCAAGTCATAAATAAATATAGCACACAATAGGACATGAATACAAATGATTTAACATAATAGTACATGTGCACAACAAGAGAAGAAAACAAACATCAGCAGCACACTTATTATAGTATTTCAAATTCATTCCCCCCCCCCCCCTCTCTAAAATCGCCTGACAGTTCTATAATCTTTCAGCACTTGATGACTGTGTCATATTTCAACCCCTGGGTGGAGATAAAACCTCAAGTCGCAAAGTGAATCGATATATTCAGTTCTGGGCAGAATATGGAGCAGATGGAAATATCCGATTTGATAGATGCTTTAGAGTGAGTTCAAACAAGCAGTGATAGAAAAAATTTACATCTTTTTATAAATGAATTATACATAAATGTATATCTCTAACCATATTCAGTTTGTTTTTTTGTTTCTACAATAATTTTTGCCAGGGTACCTTACGCTGTATAATTTGTGATTGCTGGTATACATAAGTTACCAAAAAATGTTCAAACAAGGATTTTGTTCTACTTTAGTCTTTAGTTAAAACAATGATTCTAAATGCAATCTAAATGCAATCTCAAGGTTGCTAAACCAGTTTTTAACCCTAATAAAAGATATAGCAAGAGAAGACTTAAACTTTTCACTCCCTATGTGTAGTCTGAATATACTATTCATTTTGTTTTTTATAATTAAAAACAGCTTGCCAAATTCAATTAAATTGCCAAATCAATGATTAAATCAGAACATCTATTATCATTCTAAACACTTCTGTGAGTGTAATTTAAATCAAATTGCTTTGTATAATGTCCAAAACAGACATGTTCTTTAATTCAAAAAATGACATTTAACGACTGAAAGATCATCCAAACATCAAGAGGAAAATATTGGATCATAAATCACTCGAATCGGACATACAGAGGCAATAGCTTCAATTTCTCCAGCTACATAACCCTCACTTAGGGGCAAAGAAGATGAAAAAGGGCGTCACGCAATTACGAAACAGCTTCTGGCGTATGAACATTGTTGACCCAGTAATTTCTTGCTATTTATCCAGACTCATTTGGTGTATTGGCTCATAAATCATAAATTACAAATTAGTCTAGGTTCGCATGTTGCTAGGATCCTTGGAGCATTTTTTGTTCTTGTTTCAAAAGCAAGGCACAAGGAGGTTTCACAGTGTGGAGTAATGGATGGTGATTTTTTTTTCTCCCCTCCTCCATCCACTTTAATAATTTTTTTATTTTCACAAAATGAGAAGAATATTGGTTCTTCCTGGAACGGAACGCAATAAAAGCAGAGGTAAATTACCAATTAATCTTGTCACAAACAAGCAGATGCTAATAATCACCCCACCCTCTTGTGGTAATAACCTTCTGTCTCTTTGTATAGCATGCTTATACATTAAAAAGGGTTGATAACTCAAAGCTATACAATAACTTTAACATGTCATAGATGACCCAAAGGAAAGTACACCATGCTCATTTACATGTACTATTCTTCAAACATGTATGGTTTTGGGAATACACCAACTCAACAGAAATGAAAATTCAAGCTACTTTACATTATCAACTTCAAAAATGTCATATTTGATACAGCTTTTATAGGTCACCCATTTTTTTTTTAGACAATGGATATGAAGGTTATAATGCCCTATGACAGTCAAAAGCAGACAGAGTACTCAAAGTCTGAATTTCAGACAGGCCTAAAGAATGATTTCCAAAAGGTGATTTGACATTTTCACTGGCAATGTTAACTGTAGGCTTTATTTTTTTCAAAGGTACAGGGTAAGGGTTAAGCTTAGAATTGGGTTTAGATTACGTTTAACCCTTTCAGGACAGGGATTATTTAAGGGCTAAATTGATCACATTTTGTTCTTCAAATTGGCAACAATAATATTTTTCTTTTAGTGCTACATGGTTCTAATAAGTTGTAATGTCTTTGAAAACAATATACATGGTTAGAAATATGTCGAAAAGTTGAAAAAATTGCCAATTTCAATGTAAAAACAATGATTTTGTACCTCTCAATCTGTTGCCAATTTAAAGATTTTAAAGCTTATTCTCATTTTTAAAAATCCTGGCATCAAACGCAATATGGTCATGCAACAAAAATGGACATAGTGTGTGCAGAAATTGTTGCTCTTTCTGCTCATGATCTGGTATATTTTTTAGAGCTCTGAATCAAAAGTTATTGAGCCAAACCACAAAATGTGGTCAATTGTCTTGAAAGGGTTAAAGTTAGGGTGAGATATAGCATTCGTTACAAGGCTGAAGTTAGAAATTCAACTATACAGTGCAAGAAAATAACTGAAATTGACTGTCACTGGAGCATATGACATATTGCCGTTGCTAAGAGCCAGAAGGGCGTTAACTCGGTGTTAAAGTGAGTGTATGAGTTAATGCCCTTCTGACTCCAAACAGACAATATACAAGCTGATAACAATAAGGGAACCTGATGACTACAGACTACTCTCATTCCCATAGGCTCAATACAGGGACCACACGATCCCCATAGGCAAAGGGTTAATTTTACACAATGAGCCTGAAAGTAGAGCCAGAAATGTTGGATCCCTATAATGCTGTCACAATATGAGACCTGAAAAGCCTGGGCCCCGTTTCATAAAACTTATTATCAGTAACAACTGCCTCATTCCTATGACAAATTTGCTCTCAGCCAATCAGATTCAATGATTTCAGTAGCTTATAACAATTATTGTCACTTGTTATTGATAACAAGTTTTATGAAACGGAGCCCAGATTAGTGGCAGTGCAGTGTGCAGGGCCTGAAATCAGGTAACAGCCTGAATACTGGGATGCCAGAACAATTTACAGATTTCCAAAATTGCAACACTGGACATGCTTTCTTGAGCATATACCATACACACTTAATGCGTATCATTATTTTTTTTCCATTTAAACTATTTTCCTGCCTTATTTGAATTTAGAACATGCAAATGACTGCTTTGAAATTTCATCACATATATCACATGTCTACATTATCTTTTGAATACTTTATACACAACAAATTGGCAGACCAGGGATTTAGTTCCCAGCTCCCCCTCCCCCCCCCCCCCCACAACCTTAAATAGGTAGAAATTTTTCTACTTTCAAATTCTTATACCCTATAGCCCGTATTCTGAACCCCGGTTTAACTTAAACCGTGGTTGGAGTGTGTTTAAACCCGATCTAAACCTGCCCTTTAAACCAGAGTTTTATAGAAAATCACATTCTGACCCCCAGTTTAACTTAAACTTTAGTCTAAGTGTGGTTTAACTTTGTACAGAAAGTTAGACTGGACTTGTGGTCCAAGTCAGTTTGAATTAAACTCTGGTTTAACTTAGACTTGAGTTTAAGTCAAACCGGAGTTCAGAATATGGGCCTATTTCACTTGCTTCCATCTGCAAAAGTGTTATAGCAAAAAAAGCAGAGCAAGGTACCCATGCAGACAGGCAATGATACCCAGAGCAAATATTAAAAGTAAAGATAAGATAAAAGCAAGAGGAATGCATGAGCAGAGATAGTGATAATGAAAACTAAATGAAACAAGCAAGATAAACAAACAGCTGGCTCCTGCTATCGCAAAAAGGACGCAGGGCATTGTGTGGTACATTATATAAGCTTATTTCTTCAAATGAGGATTTTAAGACCTTTTTGTGTTCATAGATATGGAGGAAAGATTCACAACAATTGGAAAGAGCAAAAAAAGGGCATGGATGACTGTGAAAGGAATATAGGGTTAGATTTTAAAACAATTCATTTATGAAAACACTGAAATTAAGCAAGGAGCAATAAAAGGTGTGACGCTTGGAAGAAAGTGGACAGGAAAGGGTGAGGGATGTGGCTGAGGTTAAGTTAGGGTTAACCCAATATAGAGATGATCTGATTTTGGTATCACACTCATTGCCACGGTCTCCTGCACATGTTATCTTGGGTGCAGTATTCCACTGATCAAAGCTATATTATAGTAAAACAAAGAATCGCAGCTCCAAAGGGTAGATTACCAAATACAGTCAAATGCCAAACTCAAATAGCAACCCTGGACATCAATAAACCAGTTCGTAATTACAATTTGCGAATGTGCAGTTAAAGGTCATTTCTACCGAGTACAATTGACCTTTATACGCTTTCACAGTGTGCGCACCATGATGCAGGCTCGAGTATGATTTTACATCAGGGTGTTCAGACACAAAAAAATTTATACCAAAACGGTATAGCTATACCGAAACGGTATAGCTATACGATGAATTTTTGTGGATTTATGTGTCTGAACGCTGACTAACGAAACGTCGTATAACGAAACGTTGTATAACGAAACTGGGGTCAGAACATCGTTTCGAACTAGAACTCGATAACGAATCACCTTTCCGTGTGTGTCTGAACGTATGGCGACCATAGAACGGTATAACTGGGCGGGGCTTAACATAAGCGTGCGAAAGGTGTCCTTACCACGGGACGGGGACTGGCGGCGACCATAACAACATGCGCAGTGGAAAACTGCACATCTATACCATGTTTTTCTAATCGGTCGAGATATGTGTCTGAACGGTCCGTAGGCTATACGATGAAAATTTTATACGACGTTTCTTTATCGAGTTTCAGTATAAACGTTTTGTGTCTGAACAGGGGGCATGTTAAACGAGTTGCACGTCCACCAAAACAGATGCGCGTGCACATAAAAATTGGGGTCATTTTAGGGTTCATTTGTACCATATACTAATTACGAACTGGGGAGCGTTTCATGAAAGGAAGTTGTCGGATATTTTATCCGACAACTGTTATAAGCTACTGAAATCCTTGTATCTGATTGGCTGAGAGCAAATTTGTCGGATAAAATATCTGACAAGTCCTTTCATGAAACGCTCCCCGGGCTTATTCATACCTATACAGACTATCTCCAGAGTAAAGGATATCTTGGTTTCTGGAAGATACTCTGAAAGTTTACCCAAAGCAATCATTCTGAAAGCATCCTGCGAACTTAATATAACTTGACCAAGCCTAACTTAAGTTAATGATGTGCCTAGCAATAACTGTCATCTTCGTCCGGTGCAATTGTCTCATTATTTTTTGAAACAAAATATGTGAAATTTGAAAAAGGCAATGAAAAAATGCTTAAAGCAAAGGGTGCTGATCCAACTTTATTGAATTCTCCAGCCAAATTTAAGAAAAATATGACCTCCATCGTATGAAACCAGGCGTACCGTAACATCAGGGAGTAATTTGGATGCTGAATTGCTATTGAAGTGCAATTTATGATAGATGGCATTGCTGGAACATTAAGGGTTATGGAAAATACCATGTCAATATAACGTTCACTTTGTAAGAGTTATAGGGGAATAACAAGCAAATGTGGTGTTCATGTTGCAAGAATGGTTTCGAATAACAAGTCAATGTGGTGTTCACAATGTAAGAATTATTTGGAATAATGTGTTTTGTTCAAATTGCAAGGTTTTGAGAAACAACAAAGTTTGTGAGGATTAACATGCTAATGTGGTGTTCACATTGTTAGGGTTATGAGGAATACCATGTCAAAGATGTGTTCACAATGTAAAGTTATTCCTCATAACTTGGAGTGTTCACACTGTTATTAGTTCAGTAGAGACATCCCTGTACTTCATATCATATCAATAATAACGTTGGATGTAGGCTGATGCCAGATGGGCAACCAGCAGGTAACTTGCAAATATGATTTGGATTTTGATTAAAGGAACATCCATTTTCTAGAAATTATTTTGGAGAAGATAAAAAGCTTACAATTGATAGATTATTATTTACTACCTACCTTTCAAACCTTATAAAGACAACACAAAAGACTTCTTCAAAAGAGATTAAGTCAAGAAAACATAGGACATTCATCCATTCATTGTACTTTGTTTTGCATCAAGTTTGTTTTTTATCTGTTTTGTTTTGTTTTTTTGGTAGCAGCTTTTTAAAATTTAACTTTTATAAAACATTCACATTGCAAACTTCAAGGTCTACTCATCTGAGTCATTAGTTTACCCTATTAAGGTCAAATTTCATTATCATTATGTGAGACAATAGGATACATTTAAACACATCATGCGATAAGCTAAGCATCCACAGGGGAATGTGCTGCATAGACTACTGCATGGACCAGCTGAAACTCGCTAGGGAGATGATTTAATATACCTTAAAAGCCTTACTAGGGAATAATATATGATCACATTAATTATTAGCATAGCAACAGAGTCCCGGACCCCAAGCATTGTGTGGCTATTGTGCCCAGTACACGGTACTAAAGTGAGTAAAATGTACATGGTATCGCTCTACTGGCCATGGGTAGAAAGAGGTAGGTGCTTGTGGAGGGAGATACGAAAACATAGCATATCTCCCCTTAAAATGACATTTTGAATTGGAAGTGACTCATGCGCGTGCGAATGGATGTGTGATTAGCGTATCAGTAGAAGTAGCTCAGGAGTAGAAATAGCTTGAGAGATGGAACATGACTGCAACGTTATTTCATTAGCTTAATCACTTTTCCATGTATTTTCTACCCTTACAAAAAAAAACCCACAAGACACAAAGACCTTTAGAATGCATTTTCTACCCTTACAAAAAAAAAACCCAAAACACAAGACACAAAGACCTTTAGACGGTACACATCTCTCAATATATCCCAGAGATACGACAAGGATTACACAGAACGATTAACCCCTAGCCTACTGAGTTCCTCTCATTCCCATACGCTTCATACAGGAACACCTGGTTCCAGAAGGCGAAGGGTTAACAGTTACATTACACTGTTGATATGCATATCATCTGATGAGAGCCTGAAAAGAGTGGCTTTATCAGCACATTCAACTGACTTTGACAATTAATGACTAGAATTACATTATACATTCATTCATTTGACATTGGCTTTTGTTACGTTGAATACATTTTGTACAGGAGTTCAAGTACAGAACAGAACATAATTTAAAATATCTATATATGAGAGACAATACATTAAGTGTACAAAAACATTTTCATCCCTGTCTCGTTGACACTGGAGTTTATGTTATACAAATACAAGATTAAAAAGCATGATAATGTAAAATATGTATATTAAAGACAATAAGTGTACAAATACATTACATCCCTGTCACTGAAACACTTGGTTGGGGCACAATAACTTAGTACAGCATTTGTGTTGTATACAGATTACTAGATAGTGGATATTATTTGCTTACCTTTCTTTGGGCTCTTTTGCATAGCTTTGGCTGTAGATTTGAGAGCAGATTTTAAGATCTGATGAGGGCTCTTCCTATCCTCACTCCTTGGGGAAGACAAGGGTGGAGCTGCATCGATATCAGACCCACTTTCACCCTGCGACGAGAGGGTAATATTCATGGGCGACTGTTTACGCCTCTTTAGGAGTGGGGTGACGGAGCGGGCCCGATTCATGGAGCCTGAGGAGCCAGTGTTTCGGCGGAGAGGGGCATGGGTGCAACTGGTTCCTGGGCGGTCATCATTGGATCCTGACCCTTGGGAGTTGCACTGGGAGGTCTTCATGGAGTAGTCGCCAGAAAGACCACTGCTAGAGGACAAGAGAGAGCTCTCGCCGCGTCCATCGCTGTTGGCGTCCATACTCCAGTTCTCAACACTGAGCGTGTTATGAGCATCCACCTTGACCTCTACCAGATCCCCGTGACCCATGATGACCCTCTTGGTGGTACCGTTGACCTGGGGATGGGGGGAAGATTCTGATATAGGGTTAATACGATTCCCTGTCAGAGACTCAACACTGGAGTGACAACTGGTGTCCTTGGACTCGTAGGTGAAGTCGCAGGTGTCAAACTCCCAGATGTCCTCCCCGAACTCCCGCGAAAAATCTGTTGAGGTAATGGTGACGGGGTAAGAATGAAAGTCTGAGGAATGAACTTGAGATTGGATTATTGGATGGGCTGTTGCATCGGTAGAACACGTGGGCTCTTCAAGACCCATACTGCTATTGCATGTGGAAGCCTGATTAGGAGCCCAACCGTAGAGGGAGCTGTTCCCACTCTCACTAGTTACCTCTCCCCCGACAGGCTGGTCTCCGTTGAAGAGTTTGTTGAGTTGCGAATTAATCTCCTGCATTCCCGAACTGGAAGACAAGACGTCTATCGTTTCCGAGAGTGGGTTCTCGTAACCAGTTGGCTCCGACATGACGCGGTGGGCCCAGCCTGGTCGCTTAGGTTTGATCCTAGAGCTGGTAGCGGTGTCAGCTGTCACTACGTCTTCCCTCATTGGTACAAATCGGCCTTCTGTAGCTCCTGCTGAGACGTTATGACTTCCTAAACGGCTCTCATTGACAGCATGTGCCTCATTAACACCCTGAGAAATGCAATAAAAGCTTGGCATGGGAGAGGCCGCCCGGGGTTCCACCTCATTATTGTTGGGGTACTCCCGAGAATAGTCCGAGCAAAGCTGGTTGATGACATTTGCCTCGTCTAATTCACTCAATGCATGTAGCTCTTTCAATTTCTCTTCCAATATCGCAAGCTGCTTTTGCAGCTCCGAGACCTTGGCCAGGGAGATAGCCTGTTGGGTGGCTAGGGTAGCTCTAATCGAGTTGCCCCCTCCCCTACGCGGTGGTCTCTCCTGTGGCCACGTGTTCTGCCACTTGTTTGATGGGTCGTTGTCATCTGATTGGATGGCTGCTGTTGACACGTGGGGGCCAGTGGGGGGATGTCGATGATGGAATGTGACCGTTCGGGGGATAGAACCCGGCGCCACTGCTTCCCTTTGACCTGCCATCTCATCTCGGCATGTTAGTGATGGATGCTTTGTAGTGTGGGAGGCGTCAGAAGCGACACCTCGACCTGCTCCTCGTTGGACCTCATGAGCCATGCTCTCCTCTTTAACTACTTCCACTATGCTCTGCGCTATGCTCCATGCTTATAATAACCAGACAAACAGCGTAAAACCCATTTAGCATACAACAATGCAGCATTATAGTACACTCTCCACTGCAAACTGAACTTCCACTTTGAGATGAAAATGAAATGTGCCCAATCCACTGCCACTACGATGCATGTATAAAATCCCAATATTATCCAAGGTTACAGCAAACACACCACGGTTCCGCGAGCCGGTGAATGTGTCACTCTACTCTCCTCCTCAACCGGTGTACAATGTACAAGCTCGTCTCAATTTTCTGTGTAATAGATTAGCCAGACTTGGAGAAAATGAAGCTAAAAAGCGGCATCTCCAGCCAGCAACATCGGCAGGTATAACCATCGGCTAACCGACGAAGCACTACTGGTGTGTCTCTCTCCTCCTCTCTCTCTCTATATCTCTCTCCTTCCTCTCTCAGCACTGCACCGACCCGACTCTCCAGTCCCTTTTGTATATGCCACTTAGCAACTACCTAGGCACGGAGCAAAGTTAAAACCACTGCCGAGCTTTTTAAAGAGTATCTTATGCCACTACCGGTGGGTTAATTGAGGCTCACAAACGCCTTTCTGTCAGTGGAGCTCAACTCTCACTGCCAGATTTCATGTATTAGTCACAAGAGAGTCAGTCGGGGGAAAACGGCGAGGTGAAAGAAAAATTAAAAATCCAATGTTGCGTAGGCAGCAACACCCCAGGCTGTGATCTAATTATTGCCACCAAAAATCAATCTCAAACAACTGCCGACTTGAAAGTGAATATATGTCTCTCACATCATTATCTGTCATCGTTCCTGAGGTGAAAATTCAACCCCCCGAAGGAATTCTCTCCCCTCCCACATTCGACCATGGCAACATTCAGGAAAATAAGATAATGATAAATGCACTGCATATTCTCCCATGTCTGTCACACATGCAGAGAGCTTTGGAAATTAATTAGCAAACGAAACAGAAGATTAGATTTGCCATTCAAAATACATATTCCATCCCACCAACGTATGAAAAATATGGATGGCCGTTATCGATGCTACTCAGAGCTCCCCTCCCAACTAATGGACCTCTAAAGCCTTGGCTTGGTTATTGATTTGTCAAATAATTACATTTGCATCATACACAACCACTGCTGGGTGCTTCCACACCACAAGACAACTCTCCGAATGTTGAAATGTAATTATCAAGCTACCTGGTTGAGTTCACATTATAGCAAACTTCATCGGTGTTGTGGTATCGATATGAATGGTGGTTGCTTTTACACTATGAAAGTTTCATATTCTTAATGAGATCTGCCAATGGAAGACTTTTCATAAAAAGTTGTCACATGAAAATATTGTATCAGCCCATAAAATGTGTAAAAAATGAAATCTATAGTTGACATAGCTATATACTGAATACTCCCACTCAAACACATTGTGCATTTACATCACTGATGTATTAGGTATATGCCCAGATAACAAGTAACTGAATCATTAAGAATCTTTGCAGCATTACAATTACATTATATTAAACACTTTGGAAAAAAATGGTTTACATCTATAAGGTCTACAAATGTTACTGTTTATATTGTTTAAAAGTCAACACTTACACCTTAGACCTTTTAAAGCAGCTCTACATTAAATTGTACAATACCTAGAATTTTTTTCAAGTAATAACTGTGCCTTGATGTATTTTAGATGTATGATAGATGACGAATCAAGTTCAAGTGTATTTCCATTTCAATTTGAATCTCTTAAACCAGAAATTCATACGCTACTAGGTTTGATGATTGATGTTGTTACGTCTATCTGGATAAATGATACCTAAACAGCAGAGGAGTTTACCTCTTCGTTTGGATATCCAGCTAATTGTATTCCCAACTAGAGATGTGAAATAAAAAATGTAATTGATGACTCTGAACTTTACTCTCAAGATCAGAGATAAGAGAGTAATTTCCTTTTATCAAAAACATTAATCACTGAAGAAGACAAAAAATAGATAAAGTCATAAAAGTGCTGAGAATGTCCTTCATTTAACAGCAGCATAAAACTTCAAAATATTGAATTTGTGCCCGTTGTAAAATAATATTACTCCTTGGTTAGGGCTGTCCAAACACGACCAATAATGCTGGAAAAGAAGACCTTCGGGTTATAGCAGTAATCTTTTTCTTTTCCTAGCATCCATGTGACTCTCTTCAAATTCTAACTGTTGTTTTGTACTCACTGTTTTCTTTTTGTTTTTGCTGGGAAAAAAAAAATTATGAATGATATCTATAACTATTCTCACTACCTTACATTTATGAGTGTTTTAAGGGTAGGTAAGAATTTTGACTGAAGGCATTTATATCAAGGTGAAGTTGAGAAACTGCAAATTATTAAAGGTAATGCAAAAAGCCGAGTATAACACCTTGCATGGCAGCTTTGTCCAGGTTTCATCACAAATGATTTCTAACAGCCTATCATAAAATTTTCTGAGATTTCTGTTAGGTGGTTGATTGGCTCTTATTACTAAAGCACAACAACAACAGAGAACTTTTCAATGGATATAGCAAGTCCAAGCTATTTTGTCGAATACGACCATGACCACATGAAAGATTTTTATAATGACCATGTCAAGCTGACAGTCCTCATACAGCTTGGATCAAACAAAACAGCAAGTGAAATTATACTTTTATGTCAATTTATGTTCCCAATGCCTTAATTCTTGGTCATGTATGGGACATACCTTGGTGTTACCTGGCTATAAACCCAATGGCAAGATATTAATTTCTTTATTCAATTTCAACATGACTGCACTATTTGGACTTGACCTTTGGAGGACACAACCGACATGATTTTAAAATCTATGATAAGAATTCGGTTGGTGTCTGAATGACCTCCAAAAGCAGCCGGATGCACTCAGGCACTGGACCGTGACGTTCCCACTTGGGATAATTTGGAGAGATGAAATTGTAATTACGTTTGCAGATGGTTAGGGCAGTGAAGGTAGGTGAAGTTTCAAGCCTGTGGTTCCTTCAACACAAGAGGGCGCTATCACCCTTTTACCTATCTACAGGATTGTTCAGGCTTGCTGTTCTTTTGTGAGAGAGAGAGAGAGAGAGAGAGAGAGAGAGAGAGACCACTTGTTCAACACAGAATACTCCCATGGAATGTTCATCAGGTGTAAAGAATATTTCAGTTCATATCTTGAAAAATAAAAAGGGTTGTTCAGAGGTTTTCACGGCAATCTGAGCACTCTCATCAAACATTTCTGTTGAGTGTGGTAGGTCAGTTTATTTGATTAGGGGTATACTTGATATTGTAAGCCCTCATACCCACCCCACCCCCTGGTTGAGGCCTACAGTTGGAATAAAAAAATTTAGATATGGACAGCATGTATATCATCTGAGGTGTAAATGTATGGTAAGCGAATGGCACCCTCTATAGATATATTCTTGATAATCAGCAAATAGTGTAGACTTGCTTTCTTCTTTAGATGCGAACATGTTTTCAGAGCAACCAAATACAAAACATCAAAAGAATTCATCCTTTTCAAAGAACATGTGTCTAGTCTTCCAATAGACAAGGTACATTGATTATATTCCAATGGAAAAGTTTGGCAATTATTACTTTCAAGATATAGTATTGTATCAAAAGGTAATGGATGGGGTATATGGAACACTAAAGCAGACACTGAATGTTCGGGGTCTATTTTAAGGCTCTCATACGATTATACAGAAAACAAATTATCATCATACATGTTACAGTCCAGATGTATTCACCATAAAAAATGAATTTCAACCATATCCATGACCTCAACCAACAAACACAGCTTTCCTTCACCAAACTTCCACCAAAAATAAAACTAACTACTGCCCATTATCATTATCATAATAATGGTAATGCCAATGAAAAGAATAATTTGGAAAAAAATTCACTATTTGACACAGTATCAATTGTTCGATTTTGTAAGATATTCTAGAGCAAGCACCATGAGCCCTCAGCAAAACCTCTTGAAACATTCTTGGCAGGATCACAAAACACTAAGAATTTTCCCCACATTCCAAATGCTGTACACCAAGAAATACACTAGCAATGGAACTTGATCATCGGCCAGAACTCATTAGGGATCACTCTGTGAATTAAACCTCTGTAGATTGGAATGCATTTGTTGCACTCCGATCCACTGACCCAGTAAATAAGAGAAGGTACGTGCTGGTCATTTGAGCCTGCTGATCGATACCCATAAACCTAAATGCAGTCCTCTAGGTTGGCGTGGTAGGGGGAGGGAGTAAATAAAACAGCATGCCATGGATTAGTTTAGTGGAGGTGCTGTGGACTAGTGAGTGGAGGTATCGTGGTCTAGTGAATATGTCATTGGACTGTGAAGCTCATGGTATGGGGTTCAAATCCCTGTCAGAGCACTTATGTCCTTTGGCAAGATACCAACATTTTCCACTCTCCACCCTCAAGGAGAACAGTATCAGTATAGATAAAGCCACCCTGGGTATATACACAAGGCATTTGAGATGGTCTAGTTTCCTAATGACTTGTTGGAAACAATGGTGTCAGTGTTACACTGTGCAACACTTTAGAGGCTTTAGGAAACTTTCATAGTGTTTACAGTGTGAAATAAGGAGTTCATCCTATTTTGATATAGTCATTCTGCATTTATTACAGTGTAAACACACCATACTAGAAACTCTTTCACAGCTTCGACCATGTAGACACACTGTAACCAAAACAGAATCAAAGTCTGCATCCATCAAAGAATTCAATTCACTTTATTAAAAAACCAGACATAGCAATCACGATGAATAAACATGGTGCAAATCAGGACCCCTAAAAGCTACGCTTGTGAGTGGGGCCCGAGAAGGATAGACCTCTCGATCCCGGTGGACCGGCAAAGAGACCAACGTGTTTCAAGGATCTGCGCATGCTCAAAAACATGGAAGATAGTAAGATACGATCATAGAGTTACATGCATGTAACTCTATGGATACAATCCAGTCACACGCCCGCTGAGCCCCAACAGAGTACATGTGCCATGTTCACATTATCCCGCAGTGTGTGAGACACTGCGGTCACAGACTTAAGAGTGACTTATGGTCTGCATTAATCACAGTGTGAACAAAGAGTTATTGGAAGCTCTTTCATTGTTTTTACAATACAAAAACAATGTATTCACAACTATTTTATGAGTGTGCATGCACTACAGTGTGAGCAGAGATAGTGTTGGCAATGTAGACACAGTGACATACCACGTTCACACAATTTTACACTATGTGACACACTGTGGTCACAGAGAAAATCACAGAAGCATTAATCACAATGTGAACAGAGTATTCAAAACACTTTCACAGTGCTAAAATAAACACACTGTATTCACAACTATATAGCAGTGTCATATATCATGGCCTCATATAGAATTACTGTATGTGGCATAGTAAAAAAAAAAAAAAATTTAAGATGATTTACAACACTTTCATAGTGACGAAAATACAAACAAACCATATTCATACTATTTTACACTATGTGACACATTAGAGTCTCAGATAATCGCAGCGTGCATGCACTACAGTGTGAACACAGAGTATTTGAAATTCTTTTGTAGTTTAAATGATATAATCACAGTGTGTTCATACTATTTTATAAGATACATTGTACAGTATATAGTCAAGAAGAGAAACACAGTGTGCTTGTACGATAGTATGAAACACCTTCATGGTGTTCACAATGTGAACCAGCTGAGTTCGCACTATTTTTGCATTATATGACACATTGAGACCATGTAGAGAATTCCAGTCTCTATGTATCATATATGTAGCATGAACACAGAGTATTCAAAACATTTTCATGTTGTTCACACTGGTTTCCATACTGTGTTTGCACTGTAAGTACACAGTGAGACCTCACGGTCTGAATATCATGCATCTTAGTATGAACAAAGAGCATTTGAAACTCTTTCATAGTGTGAAAAAGTGGAAACACTGACTTCCCACTATTTACACACCTCGGGAAATTACTTTCTTCCACGTAATGAATGTGTATTTCTAATTCAACTTTGAAACAAGAGGATTCTCCAAAAACAGACTCCACATGATTAACCTTATCTACCATTGGCTCCTGGCCATTTAACTCCCGGTACATATAGGCAAGATGTAAAGGGTAATATATGTGGGACTGTTGTAATATAAGATACAATCTAATCACTGTTTGTTCAGAGGCTGAATTATGTTAGTGCTTTCCAGACGAAGTTCAGCTTTAATGAAATATAGGATTTCATTACTTCAAGGTATAGTATGTATCATGCATCCTCAACATTTCTTATTGCTGGTAAATGGATCTATGAACAGATCTAGATCTTCATTGCGGGTTGATTTTAGAGTCAATATCAAAAGACTGAGGTTTTCTTACTGCCTTGGAAGATAAAAATACACACATCGATTATCACAGGGAACAAAAAAAGCTAAATCAAGAGTACCAGTTCCCAGGCATTTCAAGACATTTAAGAACATGGTAATACAGAGTGCACACATCATGACTGAAAGTATTGAAAACTCAAATGCAGGACCTGCTGAAATTTGTTGGAAATACAGAATGCAAAGGTATAATATTAATCCCTATTGTTCCACCAAGTTTGCAAGCGTGTGTCACCCCAAAAAGTCATGTGAGTAGTCTTCAATCACAGGGCCTTCTTTTACATATGTATATCTTAAGATCCCAAAGGGCACCTGAAAGTGTGAAAATCTATACAGGTACCTTTAAAATGCACCACATACACCAATACAGTACAGCAATACATCCATCAATGGTATTAAAGGTAAAAGTGTCATTGTATAGTGGCATGGCTAACTGGTTTATGTTCAAGTCTAAACTGCAGCAATAACAGCAAGACATTTATCTCCTTTTGCCATTCTGTACCCAGGAGAGTAATGGGCAGTGCTGAAGATGGGGAAAGACGAAGTTGTAAATTTTCCTGTGCCCTTTGCCTGCATGCAAAGTAGGGTATGTGGCATGAATACTCCCCATTAAAGTGGAGATGTGCACACCTTGTACATGAGATTAATATAAAGTGACCAGGAATAATGACATGTACTTTACATGTACATTTTAGTACTGTTATCAATATCATTAGGTCTCTTGTGAACAACAGAAGGTAAAAGAAAAACAACAATCCTGCAAGTATGTTTAAACATTTTAATCAAATATTATAACAACAAATTTGGAAAAGGATTGTAAATGTGCCTGCTACATAATGTTGCTAAGGATCATTACATATGTTTGAGAGAAGCAAGTCTTGATAAAGCATTTATATTCATAAAGGCACATAAAAAATTGTATGCCTGTCTGCTTAATATTAGTAGAAACAAAAAGCTACGCATAAACATACAGGCTCAGTATTCAGTAAAATTAAATAGAATAAAAATATGTTTGAACTTTTAACTATCAAATGACACCTATGATTAACTGTCATGGTTTTTTTTTAAATCATAGGTTTAAATAGAAAATAATTTCAATTTATGTGTGTAATTGGGCATTTACAGACGTGTATCAATGAGATATGATTATTTATGTCTGGGGACCGAACTGTAATGTCACCATCCGAGAGACGTGACTCAGTCTCGAACCTGGGTCCACTATTAATCAGTTTATAACTTCCACTGTTAGCTTGATTACAGGCGCATGCCACAACACCCAGTTTTTTTTTCAATTATATTTAATCAATATAAGACAATTTAAATTTTTTTCTGTCTTTTTCTGTCTATAATAGCTTTGTCATCAAATGGCAATGCTATTCCTCATTAAAGAACAATGATAACCAAAAATGTTTTCACAGGAACATTTATTTTGGTCCGGCCTAAAAATATTGTAATACATAGAATTGCTCAGGTACCTACATATACAAATGTAAAGATCAAGGTGATACTTACCATGAAGAAAAGATGAATCATACAGATGACTTGTTAATCATGTAGAAATAATATTCCTGTTCAGTCTACCATGTTAAAGAGACCAGACTCTACAGATGTAGGTTATGCTACAATATGCTACAATATGCTGGCAATACTTAGTATTGTGCTTCGCAATAAACATGGGTAAATTAATGTACGGAGTGGATGAGAAAAATCAATAGGGCATAGCTTAATGGGGTTACGGCCACCTCCATTGGTAGGTGTTATCCGTTGAGAATGAAAATGTATTCTGATTAGAAGTATTGATAAATGTGAAGTGGGGGAGAAGGGTGTAGGAGATAGAGCCAGATAGTGAGAGAGAGAGAGAGAGAGAGATGAACAGCGAGGGAGATAGAGAGAGAGATAGAAAGATGGAGACAAACAGAGACATAGACAAACAGATGATAGAGAGAGAGAGAGAGAGGGGGACAGAGGGACAAAGGGACAGACAGACAAAGAGAAAAAGAGACAGCAAAATAAAAACAGAAAATAAGAAATATAGAAGTTGATACACTGTTAAAACATGTATCAAAAATATACGGATTAAAAAATTGTTGATTAAAAATCACTCAACATTGGTAATAAAATGAGTGTTGGTTAAAAATAACTTTTAATCTTGCGTGGGTTAAAAATATTGTTGATTAAAATCATTGTTTTTAATCTTGTTGGTTACTTTGTAACCAACATTGATTAAAAACAGTGTTCTCGGCTTTCCCGCCAAAATGATAGTGCTAACTGTTGAGCAATTTATCTTTTTGTTGGTTAAAGTTTGATCAAAGTTGATTAAAATACCGATCGCGTGACCGAACAGCGCATACGCATATGGATTTGAAACAAATTTGCTGTGCGCGCGCATATTTATCGCAGAAATTGTTTGGGATAAAAATGGAAGGCGTTGTCATTCAAGTCGTTGAATGATTGGGGACTTTCAAAGAGCTTGTCAGCGTGTTTGAAGGTGAGAAACTCTTTTCATATCTGTGATTGTTGTCTAGCTTAATCTTGGGAAGAAATAGATGCAGTGTGATCTTTCTTTCTAATTAAAACGGCTTGGGAGCTAGTTCGATCGGCTCGATCTGGACTAGACCTGGCTAAGCCAGGCCCACTGGTAGATCTACTGACTACGCCTACGGTAGCGAGGAGGCGACGCCGGTGGTATGGCGGTGTGTTCAACTTCGCGGATGTCCATATTTCGCGGACAGGGCAATATGACAAAAACTGAAACTAGAACAGTTTTTGAAAAAAAGATATAGCATCAGTGTAGGCGTAGGCGTAGTCTACCTGTGGGCCTTGCATAGTCAGGTCTAGTCCAGGTCTGAGCAGGTCGAACTTCCCAAACTGCTTAACTTAGAAAGCAAGATCACACAGTAGATTTTTTTCTTTTTAAGATTAAGCTAAGCAACAATCACAGATATGAAAAAAGTTTCTCATGCACCAAACAAATGGTTAAACATTTAACCAACAATTTAAAGTTTAATCAACACCAATTTAACCAATGTTGAGCAAAATACGATTAACCAACAAATGGTTAAACATTTAAACAACAAAATAAAACTAACCAACAAATGGTTAAACATTTAACAATATGTTCAAGTTTAATCAACACCGATATAACCAGCGTTGAGCAAAATACGATTAACCAACAAATGATTAAAACTTTTAATCAACCACAGGTTAAACTTTAATCAACAGGCCGTTGATTAAAGTTTTAACCTACAAATGTGTGGTTCACCTGGTAATCCTCGGTTGATTAAAATTTTAACCAACAAGATTAAAAATTTTAATCAACGTTCTAACAGTGTAAAGACCTAGAGAAAGAGACAAAACCATGGCCGGGAGAAGATATGAACAGAAGGAGAGAGACAGAGAGAGAGACAGAGAGAGAGAGACAGAGAGAGAAGAGGGGGGGGGGGAAGGGAGAACAGGGATCAGATTGGGGAGTTGAGAAGAAGCACTGATTCAAGAACTTAAAAGAATGATTGAAAAGTAAAAGAAAGAGGTGAAAAAAGAATAAAATGAGGGAGAGATTGGAGAGAAGATAGAGAAGCAGAGAAGAATAGATATCAACTGATTTTCAAATGAGTGATTTTTCAATCAAATTTTCAATTGAGTGATTCTTAATGAAGACAGAAAAAACCAAAACAAGTTTTTCTCTCTTCTGCCAATGTCCATCCTCCCTATTACTACCCTCCTTCACTTCACCTCATCTACAAATTGAAAATGACAGATCTATACAATACCTATTATAACACATCATCAATCTCCAAAACTCCTCTTCATTTCCTTAAACCCACACAGTCAAATTCTAGTTTACTGAGTAATCCAAATTCTAACAAGCAAAACGAGAAAACTATGGTTGTTTACTCGACTCTTTTTTCATGATTGCAACTGTCCGCTGTCATCATTGTTCCCATTAATCAAGACTATGGACCTGCAACGTAAGTGAAAACAGCATAGAGTACCTTGCATAATTCATACGCCTTCCTAGATGAATAATGTACATGGACCTCAAGGGGCTCTCACTTCTCCAGTCTTAAAGGCATTAGTTATGAGTTCTGGTTATGACGAAATATAGATTTTGATTTTAATCCAACTAAATTTACACTGAAAACTGTTTGCCGAATGTTAATTGATATTTAACTATTCAAGGAACAATAACAGCCCAGCATTAGGCTAAAGAGAATTTGGAATCTAGTTGACAAGGTCATCAATACAAACTGTAGTCCCATATGTGCACATTTCTGCTTATGCTTTTTACGGTGAGTGTAATTTATGACATGCTTTTCTTCTTTCTTTCACTCTATAGACATTTTGCTGGCTGAAACAACCAAGAAACATTATGATAAACCATTCAGAAATACCTACATGTATATAGATATGTTTTTCTCGCAGTAGTTTCAGCCAGAACCCAAGATCACCTTTAATTAACATGTAAGTGTGGTCTTCAACTGAATGTTCGTGCCACATACATATGCTGCATTGATCTTCTAACCTCTGTACCGTCAAACCAACATCAAAACAACCACCTGTCCACACATATCGTCTGTTTGGAGCCATGCAGAAGGGCGTTAAATTGCATCATTTGTACAGCGTTAATGCCCTTCTGGCTCTAAACAGACGTCATGGAGTCTCTTTCCCCTTGACTTATTTTTCAGTTGAATAGATTTTGGGAGAAAAAACATGAATATGTTCCATCTTTCTTTCTCCCTTTGTACTGTACAAGTTGTGAATGTATTTGGAACTAACCTTACACACTACTATACCTCTTAAAATATTAACTTATCATAAAACTTCAAATATAAAAAAAGATAATACTAGTAACTACATGATCACAAGATATATAACCCCATTCAAAGCAAGATTTTTTTTTAAATGAAGTATATTTCACATTCCCGAGAAAATTCACATATTTAAGTCCATGTTCCTACAAGTATATACTCTTATACATACATTTGAAGAACAAGCTCTGCACAATTCTATAACAAAACAGAACTGTTGCTCTTTACACCACTTATTTCATTCTCGACAAAACACATCAAATTTTAAACTCACTTCTGAGATGGATGTAGGTAGACACGGACAATGATCTAGGGTATTGCAGCGATCAATAACACCACTCTCTGATAGCAGTGACATTTGACACCTATAAGTGGTGTTGATACGGCGTGATCCATCAAAAATACATATTTTTCACTTTTCTACAGAAATATTACGGAGAAGGTGATAGTTTTCTCTCCAGAGCATGTACTTACTGGTTGTAGATGTATTCTTGGAACTATAGTCAGAATTTTTGCCTGTGTGGTTGGGGACTGCGGATGATTGATTTTGTGGTCTGAGATCTACTATTTTAAGCAATGTTCATACGGGACTTGTCGTTTCAAAACTTTAAGTTAACAAAACAATGGCTCACTAACAATGACAAGGGTTCACACAGGCATGAAACAACGACGCTGTCTGAGATTACAAGTCGAGCGATTGCCGTTTAACATGAGCATAGAGGTCATCGTTAACAACGAGATTGCTAAACTTAAAGTTTATTCTGTCCACACGGTCCGTAACTATGATGAGGACTCCCCCCTGCTTGTGGTTTCGGTGTTAACTACAAGCTCGCTTGTGGTTCTGGAATTACAAGTGAAACTTAAGTTTAGCTCCCTTCATGTGAACCTGGTTATTGGCCCATCAGTGTAATGTGCATTTGTTTATCAACACTGTCTTACTGTCAAGTGTAAACCCTTGGAATGTGGCCATTTTTTTTTTCAGTCTGCAGGATGTTTACTTTTTAAGCTCTTGTAACTCTTTGCAAGGACTTTGTATCTTAAACAAGTTGCTACATACATTTCATAGAAACTTGTAAGCTTTCTAATTGCTACATTACTATTTTCATAAAAGTTAAGAAATAGATTTTGATTAAGGTGAAATGTATTTTTGATAATATAGTCACCAATCACCTTTGATGTGACACTTTCATATTGCTGATTGGTCACTTTAGCAGCTTAAATTTGAAGGGGGTATGATAATTTCAACCTGTTGACAAGTGCCAGATATCTTGGGCTGGGGCCATTGGAAAATGTTTGCTATACCAAAACGACCACATCTAACAGGTTTTTAGAAAGATCATGATTTTATGTTTTGTGTGAAAGGAAAGAAAACTTCATGTTTCAGAAAATGTAGGCATTTCTTTCTCCCCCCTCCATTTTAAAACAAATTTCTATACATGTATATAATGATGCACAACATCAAAGAGTTTCATTCAGTGAGCAAATTTTATGCCAACACTTTTCAATCTAGATATAGAATTAATCTTACCTATAATTGCTAACACTTGCTACAATCTTTCACTCCTTTGTTCCAATCCCCTCTCACTCTCCCCTCCCCCTCTCTCTTTCTCTCCATTTCTTTCTGAACCCCCCCCCCCCCTCTTCCTCCCCTTCCTCTCCTCTCCTCTTTCTCTCTCTCTCTCTCTCTTCCTTCCCCTCTTTTTTTCTCTCTAGAGCTAAGCTCTCTCTCTGTACCCCTTTTCTCCCTCTCTCTCTCTCTCTCTCTCTCTCTCTCTCTCTCTCTAACTCCTTACCCCTAGCTCTCTCCTCTTTTTCTATTGGCCCTTTCCCCTCACTCCCCCTTTCTCTCTCTCCTTTATATCACTAGCAATTAGCAAGATTTCACATGGTATCAAAATTAGGCTAATTGCCAACTGTCAAGGGCAAAAGCTAATGAATCAGCCACATACAATACACAGCACAATGTCTGTACGACAAGCTCATTTGAAGTAGGTTTTCCTTTCAAAAACCCCTCCGTCTAGCTTTTAGAATTCACTAATTGAGATTCCTCCTGGAAAGATAAAAGTAACTGCATGTACACAAACATGAAAAAAAAGTAGAATGTCATGTTCAATAATTACTTAAGCACATTATCTAGGATTGTGGTGACTAATCACAAAGGAGTGGATTCAGAATCTAAAGTGATCCTTGCAGCCTGAGACAACATATTTTAACTAACATGGTCTCTCTCATCCCAGGGTAACTGATGGTTAGGAGGACAAATATTTGAATGCTTTGAGATAGCTGCAACATGTATATTAGTGTAATAAACTGAACTTTTGCATTTGGATGAAATCAATTAGGAGGGGGGGGGGGGGGGGAGGAAGGAGACTAGCATCTTGGATACTGACAAGTATATGTTTTCCATGTATATAAACATATCCTGGCATCTTGTATCAATAAATAAATCAGTCAAAAAGTCCATTTAAAAAACAGAAATAAAAAGTTTTGATTTTTTTTCCTGTTTTTATCCATTGGTCAACTACTCTAATCTTGGATAAATCAAAAGTTTGCAGACAGAGAGAGAGAGAGAAAAAAGGAGCATGATCTACTTTAGATCCCACAAAAGTGAGGAAGAACGGTTTTTAACCCTTTCAGGACAATTGACCACATTATGTGGTTTGGCTCAATAACTTTGTATTCAGAGCCCTAAAAAATATACCAGATGCATGAGTAGAAAGAGCAAAAATTTCTGCACACACTGTGTCCATTTTTGTTGCTTGACCAAATTGCGTTTGATGCCAGGAATTTTAAAAACAAGAATAAGCTTTAAAATCCTTAAATTGGCAACACATTGAGAGGTTCAAAATCATTGTTATTTGTCAAAATTGGCAACTTTTTCAACTTTTCGATAATGGTTTTAAGAATGTATGTTGTTTTCAAAGGCATTACATTTTATTAAAACCATGTAGCACTACGAGAAAAATATTATTGTTGCCAATTTGAAGAACAAAATGTGATCAATTTTGCCCTTAAATAATTCCTGTCCTGAAAGGGTTAATTACCCCTTAGTGGACTGTGGCCTACCTCTCAATCATTCTCTATATATGGGTCATTAGAGCAATATGCGCTAAGAGACAGATCAAAAGATCAAACCGGTTAAAAATAGAAGAGGCCACAACATCCAAGCCTTTCAGGTTATTCTTCTTCCTACAGCTGCTTTTCTGGAGACATTTTGTGGAATAGTGGGCATATAATTATGTATTCAATAAATATTTCACCTATATCCTCTATTTCACCTATTCAAATAAGTGAAATTATTGTGTAAAGAAACATTGCATAAACACATGATAACTGTCTATTTTAGGGGTATATGAACTTGGAAAAAATCATTTGTTGAAAGCCAGAAGGGCGTTAACTCCTATATTTCTAAACAGAGTTAATGCCCTTCTGGCTCTCAACAGACAATTATTTTACAAAGAAACATTGCATTTTCAAAGAAACTGTGTTTAGAGGGGAAAAGCAGGTGTGTATTTCACATTGTGCTTCGGGTTTTCCTGTTTACAGACTGGGAGGCCAATATGCACCGTCTAAGCCACCATACCATGTTATCTATGAATGCCTGCATGCACATCTCCTAACACCCTATGATGTCACTAGACAACCTTGCTGGCAGCTAGCCTTCTCTAGGTGACACTTCTTTACTACCAGTCTGACACGTCTGTGGTTGAAAGGGGAACACAGGTTGAGTGCAATGATTGCTTCTGTAGAGGAATTTCTGCTTGATGCTACAATTAATGGCATGGGTATAAACACTGGTTGAATGCAACGATTGTGTCTGCATTAACTAAAGGGGAAATTCTAGTAGATACTACAGTTCAAGGAATATAGCATATGAAGAAACACTGTTTGATTGCAATGATAGCGTCGGTAGGAACTGAAGGGGAAATTTCTGCTTGATGCTACAATTAATTGCATAGGTTGAATGCAATGATTATGTCTGTAGGAACTAACTGAAGGGCAAATTCTGCTCGATGCTACAGTTCAGCATTGCGTATGAATTATGATGATTTGCCTGTTTCAGAGGCCAAAGGGTGTGCACTCTGTATAGTAGGTACAGTAAAGGACTATCTCATGATGTCAAAACGACCCCCTATATTGCAGGAAACCAGACTTATATTCATTCAAACAATTCCCCTATTAAACATGAAAAGGGACCATGTAGAATGTAACCCATCCCATTTTGGGCATTTTCAAGGAGCTTTATTAATGAGGAATCTTATTTCCAGCATTCCTAGGAGGTCTAACTAGGGGGACGCAAGGATCTGCTTCTCCAGAGGATCCCTAATCATGGACCCTGTGTGTACCGAAGCATCCCTTAAATTTGGGGATATTGCATATCCAAATTGCTACAAAAGTGTACCCCAAATTCTAGACTATCACCATCTGCTAAAGAAAAGGGCGATAAGAATAAAAACGATGATGATGACGGTGGTGACAAAGATGCTGATGATGATGATTATGATCACCATGGTGACGCTGCTTTTGTTATATGGCATAATATACCAGTTTGCCACACTTGCTATTCGACAACAGACAGCAATGCAGCAGCCCACGATGCATGGTAATAGCTTCATATGATCGCCCATTTCCAATTCCAATGGGCCATAAAAATGCTGTTTTATCGCCTGCAAAGGGAATCGCAAAACATTTTGCCGAGACTGCCCTCTTTGAAATCAATGTGGCATGGCACAAGGGATCTCGTATGAGGTAACGTTTTCATTGCCACAGGCAGCATATTCTGCCTGATGATCTAAATATCGCCTCTTAAGAGCCAGAAGGGAGTTAACTCGGCCTTAAGGTGTATGACTTAACGCTCTTCTGGCTCCAAAGAAACAAATTATCATACTTGATATGTGTGGAGACAGAACAGCTTGTGTTTCTTCCTGAAATAGAAAAAAGGTATATGCCTGGTCATTTTCTGATTTAATAACAAAACATAAAACAGATCATAATTTGACTGTTGACAATATATGTTTGTAACCAGTGTGGAAAATATACATAACACTAAAAATACATATGGTAATGGGTAAGTTTGCCTTCAAAACTACTGAATACCCATCTAAGGTTTCCAAATAGCCCTCAAGTTTCCTCCTTATAGGATTTTTTTTTTTTTTTTGGGGGGGGGGTGGTGTTGAAAATGGAAAAGAGCCATAGAGAATGAAAACAATTTGAGGTGTTGAATGCAATTTGCCATTTTATTCATATTGTGAATGTGTGTCCAATCTTGCATTGTCTGTATTTGGGCATGTGCAAGCTATTTTGTCCTACACATTACCTACCACATCTGCGATATTTTCATATCTGATGACTATATCAAGCCGATAGCCCTCGTAGAGCTTGGACCAGACAAAATATCAGATAAAATATTTTTATGTCAGTTTATGTTCACAATTCCATAGTACAATGTAATAATACTTGATGACTTATGGGATACCTTGGACTTGCCCATTCACTACTGCAGCTAGTCCATATGGCCAGGCATTACAAAATATTTATTTAGCAGGGATTTGAACCATGAAATCAGCAGAGGCCTAGATAATACATGTATTTTCACTGGGTTGAAATGGGATGACTCCCAGCTGCCTTTCAACTTGCTTTCTCCAAATCAAGAGTTCTGTGCCTATAAAAAGCACAATGGCAAGCATTGAAAATTATATTGCATTACATTTTTTGCAGGTTCTCATCTTCTAAAGTTTGTTCAGTCAAATGTAAGGCTAAATCACAGATCCTCTTTTATTTTAATTGTTTCCCATACCCATACATCAAAAGCACTATTATTGATCGCTAGCAGATCAGCAAGCTGGCATGTATCCAACAATTTGTAGTGTTACAAAAGAGGGGGATAAGTTATACAACTTATATATATCAACAGGAATTTAATAGTAATCCAACACGGATATTGATCAAGGTTACTTCTCAGAATGACTTATAATATTGATTTATGTAATCAAACAATTCATAGGCTCATGGTTCTGACATACCCACGAGATACTGTTTATAAATTTAATGACATAAATGGAATTTGTAGAGAAAATAGTTAAGGGGAATATTTGGGAAAAAAGTTGAGAGTCACAAAGAGAGGAAAATGGCATCATATTAGGCCATTCCCAATAATTTCCTTCATCTCTTTAATGGCTTTAGTCGACTAATGGAATTGCAACAGTTGAATTTTGTCACACGTGCAGTGTATATGTCATTTGTTGAGAGGCCGATAGGTGTTAACTCTGTGTTAAATTATATGAATTGACGCTCTTATAGTTCTGTGATGATGTATTACATGCTGCAAACAATGTGGCAGTCTATAGGCTTTTGGTCCACAGCAAATAGAGAGTTAAAAGTTCTATTTATAAATCATGAACATTGCATTTGCTACAAACACCTCAATCGTTATAGAAATATCAAATCTAATTGAGCTATTGGGTTTTAAAATGATGTATTTAACAGATGAAATAAAATAGGCTCATATTTTTTAAAATAACCAAGAGGAAACACTGGCTGCTATAATAATAAATGTAATTGTGAAAGTGCTATCAGGTAACAAGCTTGCCTTGAGCGATTAAAGTGTTATAAGCATGGCAATGTTTTGCTTCCCACAAGCATATAGCCTAAGTGCAGACGGGCCTTGGCATAGGCTTCGACAGAGAGCAGTGACATACGAAAGATCAATTAGACTGTACCAGTCCAGAGATTGAGAGACAGGATGAAGATGGATGAAATGTCATCCCAGATCATCTGTCCCTTTGGCAACCTTTCAACGGCAGTGAAAAGAACACCAGATTATCGGGGATTTTGTCATATACATGCAAATTTCTATGCACACTCATGGGACTAAAGGTGCCCATATGTCATTCAAACATTGTTAGAGTTTTGTCCAACATAGCAACAAATGATGCATGCACAACATCAGTTGACAAAAGATATTCACTTGCTTGGAATTGCTAACTGAAATATCTTGGTAAAACTGCTTGTACATGTATCTTTATATTAGAAACAAAACCTGGTTTATTTTGCTAGTTTTTTTTTTCTTCCATTTTTCTTTTTTTTTTTTTTTGTTTGTTTTGTTTTTTTTGGGGGGAGGGGGGTCAAAATGGCTTTCATTTGTGATTTATATTAACCTGTTGACTAAACTGAATTGTTTCACCCCCTAAAATAAATACAGGAACCAGCTAGATCCTATAGGGAATAGGTTAATCTATTCATGTTGGGAAGCAAATCTAAATCATAATTCCCTATCCACAAAGTCTGTATCCTTTATTTTCTTTTTTTTTATCTCTACATCATCACTCCTTAATTCGGCAGCAGATCAAGTGCCACGTACATCGAGACTGCATAAAACTTGTACCTTGGGGCACTACAGGATTTCACAAGCTGCAGCGATCCTCGAGAAAACATAGCCGACCTCCTTGAACCTCACGTGTGACGTCATCGTAGCCCAGTCTCGAATGTGACGTTCTCCCCAGCATGCAGTACAAGCATCAGTCGTGTAGTAGAATACCAAGGCATGGCATCGATTAGCATGTCACCACAATTCAATTTGAGCCAATTGCTAAGGTTTTTTTTTGTGAATTCTTGTCACTACATTTCTGATGTACATGAATAATTTTCTTATAGATTTTAGGGTCCCTAAAAAATGGGAAAAGGGAAATCTTTTTCATTGTGGCTATATATTCCTGGGAAACTTAAGATACATCTGGAGGTATCCTCTTCTTGGTTTTTGCATAAATCTATTCTAAAATGTAGCTCAAAAAGTATATTGGAAAGTTTCATGCAATACATTGCATCAAAATATGTTCATGGTATAATTTACTTTTTTTAAGAGTAAAAACCTTCAAGAGAATGAATTGTGCATAAATCTATCCTTAGGAGCTTGAAAATGCACATAGGTCTTTTATTTAAAGTTACTTGGCAAAGAGACAATCATTGAAGTATAAACTGAAAGAAAGGTGAAAACAGATCCACAGCCAGCCAATTTACATTTCCAAGAAATAAAAGGATATTTCATAACAGCCCTTAAAGAGTTCAAGAGTACTTTAAAAGGAGATTTGATCTCTACAAATACCACCACCACCACCATTATTACTACTACTACTACTGCTACCGCTACCGCTACTACCGCTACTACCGCTACTACCGCTACTGCTACTACTGCTACTACTACTACTACTACTACTACTACTACTACTCCTACTACTCCTACTACTCCTACTTCTACTTCTAATGATAATAATAACAATAATATGGCCTTATTTACCCAGGTAGCCTCATCAGTATTAATACTCTGTACCTATAATAAACATTGTAAACGTGGATTGAAGTATACTGTCAATATCTACATGTTTTTTTTTTTTTTTTTTATGAAATGCATAAATATTAGTCCATGACCAGTCAATTGGTACTAATATGTAATTAGTGAGAGCACACACTATTTGTAAGTCTGTAGTAGTATCCGTTGGTTGCCATCACACAAGACACAAAGCTAGAAGGCCTTCTTTCCATCAAATGATATTTTCTATTGTTCTGGATAACCGTGGTCTTGGAGAGGGAGGTTTGAAAATTTAGATAGGAAATTTTGACTTAAGCCTAAGTCACACTAGAGTGGCAACACTGTGAACTCAAACTGCATAATTTGAAATATTTTTTTAATTGGTGATTGGTGAATTGTCACATATCAGTTGCAGATCGGTCGCCTACCTGTACACAACTGCTTACAGATCGGAAAAACCTTCTGCCAACCGGTTTGGTCGGCAAAGGGTTTCCGATGCAACATCAAAATCTTTTTCATTGGCCGGCAACCAGTTGTCAACTAATGAACACCATTTCAAGACCGGCTTGTAGAAACAATGGAATCAGGATCTTGATGGGGAAGTAATGATATCATAAAGATCACAGACAATGAACTGATTGTTGTTGGTTAGCAATCAGGCACTTCTATAGTGCGACTTAGAAAACAGAGTAGCAAATTGTAGTGTAATGTAAAGAACACAATTGCAAAGACTTTCGAGAAATCAACTATATACATCCCATAGAAATCATGTTTGGACCTACAGAATTTGTCACTATAATGTTCAAGCATTTTAATAGGTGAAGGACAGGGCTACTGAAATTGTATAGGGTTTCTATTTTTTACATGAACTTTGCAATTGTGTTATAGAAGTATTCCAAAGGACAAAATGCACAATTGATGTAAATCTATTGAACAGAGAGTCATAATGCATATAGAGCAATCATGTACCCCTAGCACTTTCAATTAGGCTGAATACTGTATAAGCCATAAATTTCGCGGCCATAAATTTTCGCGAATAGGACTAACCAGACTATTTCGCGAGTGGTTGAATTCACGGTCGGAAAATTCTCAAATCTACAAACAGCGGTGATGATGTACTTTTGCAAAGCGAAGTGGTGAATTTCTGACCAGGAGACAACAAATTCAACCGACTTCTAATGTTGGCAATATTTTGGCGTGTTGTTAAATTCGCGACCCACTCACGATACGCGAAATTCGCGAAAATAAAACCCCCGCGAAATATATGGCGTATGCAGTAGTAAATAGACTGCCATTCAGATTAGTTAGATTATACTTGACGATGCACCAACATTACCAACAAGTATGCTCATCCAGGGTACCATTAGCAGTATTAACCCTTTCAGGACAGGAATTATTCAAGGGCTAAATTGATCACATTTTGTTCTTCAAAATGGCAACAATAATATTCTTCTCTTTAGAGCTACATGGTTCTAATACAGTGTAATGTCTTTCAAAACAAACATGCTTAGGAACTTTGTCGAAAGTTGAAAAAATTGCCAATTCCGATCAACAGCCATGATTTTGAACCTCTCAATATGTTGCCAATTTAAGGATTTTAAAGCTTATTCTTGATTTTAAATTCCTGGCATCAAACGCAATGTGGTCATGCAACAAAAATGGAAATAGTTTGTGCAGAAATTATATTTTTTTTAGAGCTCTGAATCAAAAGTTAGTGAGCCAAACCACAAAATGTGGTCAATTGTTTCAAAAGGGTTAACCTGGTTCAAGGGGGACAAATCTGGGTAAAACACCTTGTCCTAGGATGTATAAGCACTAAGCGAGGATCGAACTCGGAACACAAACATATACCAACATAACACAGTGCTCGGAGTGTGTTCTGGAAAAAGCCTAAAGCTCCCAGAGGGTGTGAACAAGTTTGTGATTATTAGACAAGACCAAAAAAACTTCTGTGTTATTTCTTAGTCTGAGTTTAGTGCCTATGAATTTCATGAATCAATTTTTGAGGTGTAGGAATGACTTCCTATTTATGCCAAATCAATATATCATAGTTCCTTCTGTCTGTTTATCTTGTTTTATGAGCATTATAGGGTTAAAATTTTCACTTTCTTTTGATCAATACAACATTCGGTGCATTGTGGTTGTCTTCAGGGTATTTGAGTGCTCTAAGACAGAACTGCTATCACTCCAAACAAATTCGTCCTATTGAATGAGGCCAAGATGAAGTGGCAGGTATCACATTCCACAAATATTGAATAACCTGTGTACGTCCATACCATGTTTTGATTTAATTTAATCGGGTGTAAAGTTAGACCCGGCTCAAGACGAAAATTGAAAATGCATGGAAGTTCTGGTGTGAACACAGAGAGAGAGAGTACTCTTCATATATGAAAATACTGATATCTTAACAAAATAACATTATCTTGCTACCTGATAGAAGTGTGAACTAACCATGCAGCTAGCCTGAGCAAGGAACATCCTCAGCTGACTTGATAAGGTTGTGACCTTGCCATATCGGGTGGTAAAGATCTGAATGGATACATTCCGAGGGCCTCTTTCATTAAACAGTTGAGTTTGAAGACAACCTCAAAACAATGATCCTGACAGGTTGAAAATCAAGTTTCAAATAATTTTTTTCATTGCATTCAAACTTTACTTTTTATGCAAGAGGACTGGTAAATTTGAAGTTCCTTTCATACACCTCTTAATGATGACAGTTCTTGTAAAAATATACAATAATAGTACTCATAATCAGATATATAGAAGGACTGTGGCATGGAATACACTGCACTTGTTATTATCATTCTGGTTATTTAGCTGAAAGTTGGCAAATACCCAAAGCACACACTAAATGCCACAATAAAACGTCCAATTGATCCATGGAAACTATGGCTTATGTCCTAAAAAAGAGAGTTCTAAATTCTACGGAATGCATATAGAAAGGACAAAACTAATTCGATCTTGAAAGGGATTTCTTTCTAATAAGTAAGACTGATACTATTTTACTCATAACCCACCATGAAGACACCTTATTTCCTCAAATTGGCAACACTGTCCAATTATATGAAACACACTCTGCCATCAAACACTTCCCTGCACCCTTGAAAGAAGGAGAGTGGCAAAGTAATGGAATGCACCATCTGTCCTTGGGCATTATTCAGAGACTCATCTTGCCAGTGCCTCAAAGCCACTCTACAATGCCTATTTACACAAAAACCTAGAGTCATTTAAAAGTAGTCAGGCCCTAATATCATTATACGGGTGACGTCACACTCTCTCCGACACGCCATTCCCGGGCGAGATGAAACTGAAGAGAGAGGCAGCGTCTGGTTTGACAATCAGTTATGTTTGACGGCGTGGCGTAACCACGGCAACATTTCTCATTTAACCGAGTCGCACTGTCAACAAACGCGTTCCCGACATGTGCGCGGTCCGTGGCTATTACGCTACAATAAATCATTACCTTGCGGCAGTTGCCAACTTGAACCCCTGATCAGCGATGAAGAACAGATGGAAAAGAAGAATGACTTCAGATATATGCTTTTGGGATATTTCATGAATATAGAATTAACCAAGGGCAGGTATCAATTGTAATTGCTATTTTACTGCATAGGAGAATGTTCAACCAAGTGTATAAAACAGAACTTGAACGTTTAGAACTATATATACAGCAAATACAATCATTCGCACCTAAAAGTCACCGAGAAGAACAGGAAATTAAAATGATGTGCAAGGAAATGTGTCTATTTAATATCGAATTTAGGTCAATATGTAGGCAATACAGTGTCCAATGAAATTACAATTTCTCAACATTTCCATACACTTATCAAACTATCTATGAATGAGTTTTATCTGATTTTTAGAAGTGATGTAATCATTTTTCTAATAAATCATCATAATGAATTAATAAGCAATTGTGCATTTCTAGCTCCTGCTTTTTTAAATACTTTTTTGCTTGCCTGTACTATTTCTTTCTTTTTTTCTTATTCCACATAACTTAATCTTAATAGTAAACCATTTTAAAACACATAAATTTTGTCTTCTTTAAGGAAGGCTACAACTGTCAGCTTTTAAGAGTTATGAAAAAAATAAAAATTTGATCTCTAACTTTAAATCACTAAACCCATCATGGACAGATTCAAAAATTGAATTTTGTTCACATTTATTCATTCCAGTCATTTTTCATATTTACTGTAGAATTCACATAACATATACAGAATATCAATAATTCAAAAGCACCAAGAAGGTGTATCATCCCATGAAGGGAAAAAAGTGAATATAAGCCCATGAGCAAGGAACTTGTGTTGAGTATGCAAGTGACTTACATAATGTTGGAAAGAGAAGGGATAGATGACATTCAGCTTTTTACTGCTAAACAATTCTTGTTGAAATCATGTGTCTGAAATCAGAATACTCAAATCAAATCTAAATTTAATGCCAATTTTTGAGGGAAAAACAAAGATTTTTAATATGTTAATTTGAAGTTTCTGATGCTTCCTAATTTCTTTTCAAGTTTCTGGTATCAAACAGCCTCAGGAAATGAAACAAAATGGACAGAAATTGAGCACACAGTATTTTTGCTGTGATATACCTATTTTTTCTTGCAATTAATCAAAAGTTGAGATGTCGAGCCAATAAATGCTGGACCTTGCCCTTTGGCAGTGCTCAAAACATCCGTTCCAGAAACCTTATAGCAGCCATGGATACCGTTTCCAAAGGCAAGAACCCTTCTCACTGAGATAGTAAACAAACCTGACATAGGTATAGTTCAAGGAACCCCAAGCAAAGATAAGGTTGTATAGCTGCATCCCCTCACTCATCACATAGCATTCATGCCTTGCTTCAACATCTAATAAGGGTCCCCGACTTTTCCAAATGTCGAAGACACGCGCCGGTACAGGTAGAAATAGACAGCGATGCTAACGGCTCTCCACATGCTAAGAAGGGGTACCAGAAAAATTTCAGGGTGGGCGAGAAGCCGAGATGCAGTTTTTACACGTCAAAGGATATGTGAATTCAAGTTGCTTCCTGAAGCTGTTAGAGTATAGGGCATTCTGAACCACTTATAATGTTTGTGACGTACCTTTAGATATTCTAGTTACATGTATGTGCAGCTCACAGTCACTCTATTACATTAGCAATATATTCAGTCTGTTTAAACATATTGTACATGCAGCTATACAGTTATATTCATTGCCAGTAACACATGGTAACAAGTAGCAAACTGGCATGTAAATAGCAAGAAGATTAACAAAATATTTAATTCAGTTTTATTTAATCAAAGTGACAAGTACATTTATCTAAAATATGCATTTCCAACTGTTTGAGTAAATGCATTGTTAACGTTTTTATCTACAATTCTAGTACATTTGCAGTACGAATGTGCCATCCAAGCCTTTATAATTACACTTATAGTATTATATTGGTGAAAAAGGCACAACAGTAAATTGTAGAAGTATGACTGACACAAAATAATTTTTTGCATTGTAAAATGATACAAAAATAAGATATTCCCAAGGATGCTGTGCCTTTTCGTAATCATAACTTTTTTATCCTTGTAGCAAAATCAATGATTCTCACATTGTGTCTTGACCTCAATGATTATCTTAATATTGAGATAGTTTTTGAACTCCTCAAAAATAGAGATAATGCATTTCATATGAACATTACGAAACAGTGTTCTTTCAATCACAACTCAGACGGAAAGCTTGTTTACACAGCCAACTAGAGTATGATTATGCGTTGGTGTAATACAGCATGACTGGTAAAGTACTCTGTCATGCTTGAGGAAACTTTTCCTCACACGCTTCCTAACTATAAACCACTGATTACCTCGTAAGGTGTTCATCTTCTGTCTAAAGATAGTGTCCTAATGGGTGAATAGGAGCATTTGATGGCAGGGGGGGGGGTAGACTTGGGAGATACTGCAGAAGAGGGGCTGGGGTTGGGGCTAATGTTCAGCAATAAACCCTTGTAGATCTCATTGCTTCTAAAGAGCTGGTCATACATCAATGGTTTGATAATGATAATGATAAAATCAGTCAATGTAGAAATGCAGCATGCTCATCAATTTATCCCATTGAGTCTTTAGCATCAATTTTTCTATATATATACCAATTTTACCATCACTGATATCTAACTGTTAATAGGTAACCAGGACCCTGTTTCATGAAACTTGTTATCAATAACATTTGCCTCATTTCTACTACAAATTCACACTCAGCCAATCAAATTCAAGGATTTCAGTAGCTTATAACAGTTACTGTGACTTGTTATTGATAACAAGTTTTATGAAACGGGGCCCAGGCCTTTACAGGATTTTAAACTTTAAAATCTACAGACTAAAGCTTTTCAGCACTGTTAACCTGAATTAGACATGGCTCAGGTAACTTTTAACTCAGTTGTAAAAGTGTCAACAAGAAATGACTTACTTAAAAACAATAAACCTACTGTACATGGTAATTAGATAAAAGCTGGTATGTAACCTTATATGCAAGAATTCAATATCCCGTAACATTCTACTACTAGGTACCAGCATCATTTAAACTAAAGTAGTAATGAAACTTACACTAATTAAATAGTGTAGCCATAAAAATATCTCCTAGAAATCTGGGTCAAATTAATGCTTGCCAAAATAAACGTTATACAAGCCAACCCAGCATATGAAATGCCATATTGCATGTACACGTTCCACAGTGAAATATTCTATTATCTGATCAGTGCATCCACACCAAAATTACATACAAATTATCTGCAGGTAGCATACAAATTTCTCTCTGCACAATAATTTAGCACTATGTGTGCATTTGTACTTGTTTTTATAAGCACCATACAGATTACATAGTGATACATGTATGGTCAAGATATGTTTGCAACTGTATGATAAACTTAACTATATATGCATTTACATATATTGACATGTGCATGTACTAGCATGTGGATCATTAAGTGAAATGACTAAAACAGGGGGAACTAAAAGACAAGTTTCCTTTGGAAGGAAATGCAGTGTTTCAATTGTAAAAATATTGCACAATTCGTTGTCGTTTTTACAAACTGACGAATCTGCGCACATGTGCAAATACACGCCTTGGAGAAAACGGTTTTACGAACTGTCGAATCGTGTTTGAATGGCCAGTACTTCCTTATTCCGTATCAATATACATAATAATATACACCATTTCAAAATTAAAGTCATAAACTTTCTTTTTATGTATATATCGATACATGAAATTATGCAACAAAAGCAAATTCCATTATCTAAGAACACCTAAATCTACAAATTCGTTCCCGCCAATTCACGTTTACGCGCATCGCGCACGGATTCGTCAGTTCGTAAAATCGACGACGAATTTATCTTCTGAGAGCCAGAAGGACATTAATTCAAAATATTTTTTGACATAGTCTCACCCTTCTAATTCTCAACATATGACATATTCATAGGTTGCAACATAGTCCACTTAAAAACGGATATAAACCTTTATAACTATTTTGATATTTCTGATAATGATCTGTGGCTTAATTGTCATCAAAGTGGTATGATACATGCTCCGGCAAAGTTCCGGTAAAGTTGAGTTCTGGTCATGAGATTGAATTGTGAAAGAAACTGTCTCAAAGCTAATGGGAAAGGTTGATTATATAGAAAATAGGAATTGGTGTATGCTGTAAGGTTTTGGAATCACCAAAATGATAAGATATTGACTCAATCCTGCTGAGAGTCACATGCACTGCATGCAGAAATGTGTATATGGGACTACACACAAATGTTCGGCCGGAACATTTCAGCTGTTTCTTGTTATATTTTGAATGTGAGGGCATTTGAAGAGCAATCCTTTTTGGGGACACGTCTACTATAATAATCTTCCAAACTAATGTAAAAAGAATGAGAAAGCTCACAAATCATCTTTTACCTCTCCCAAAACTCGACCTTCTCTTTAATACACTAACTGAATTTCTTAACTTCAGCCCTGGACCAAACACTTAAACTAACCCTAATCCTAACCCTAAAACCCAACTGTAATCCCAGCCCTAACCCTAAATCTTTGACAAAATAAAGCCTGAAGCGAATCTCGCCTGAGCATACATATGTTGGAGCACCTGTCATCACATGTGCAACTGACAAGACCATGGCATTGAGAATAAAAATGGGCACAGAAAGTAAATTCCAATAATGGATGGGAAATATTGATCAGGTAGGATATCAATGTCACATTTCCTTTCGCTACAGAATCAATAGCTTTTTGTATAGATTCAGAAGGAATTGACTACTACGTATATTATTTCAATGCTATATCATTTAACTTTGAGGACTTTGGTAATAGCTTCATATCTTCAGAAGACAGCAACTCAAAAATTCCTTCAACATTTTTTTTTTTTAAAGTCAAATGTCAGAAAAAAACATCAAATCTTCATTTCTTTTCTATCATTAACCCCCCCCCCCCTCTTTCTCTCTCTCTCTCTCTCCCTCTCCATTTCTTGTTTTCTCATTCTGGTCTATCCTCGGTGTAGGTAGAGAATCTTAACTGAATCTATTTTTAGTCTACTAACAATTTCAATGGAGTTAAAATATATGCATCTAAAACACAAACAGTGACCATGTGTCCTCTTTTGTAATAGTTCCAACAATGTTACATAGTACAAGAGCTATGCAGAAATCTTTGTGGATGTCTTCAGCAGCAGATCTATGAGGCATGGCGAGTATATGTCACGGCTCATTGAAAGAGAGTTGCGACACGTGCATAATAGGCCTACGCGTACATGGTCTTGGTTTATAACATGGTGGATGATGGAGCTCCCAATAGTTCCCTCTCACATAAATGTATGTGCCCCCCCCCCCCAAAAAAAAAATATGGTACACCTAAAGATACCTTTTGTGCACAAAACAAAAGAAGTGCCCCAGCAAAAATTTTACAGAAAGGGGGCACCTGAAATCTTAATAAGAGATTTTAAAAGTCTTTTTATGCAAGAGGGCCCTGAAAGAGAAATGTGAAAACAATTTTTCTTTTGCTTGTTAGGAATTTTTTCAGGCTTGTGCCCCTCCCTTTGCAAGAGAATTCTGGAGTCACCGCTAGTTTTATGCAGACGGTTCACTGCGAGATCATATGCCGAGAGTCAACATGAACACTATACTCCCACATGAAGATTAATTACATAACTACCTATCTGCCTCTATGGCCGTGGGCTATATTGTCTGATACTTAATCTTACATATTAATTTTTCCATTATGACTGTCTAGAATTATTTTTCACATCCAAACTAGTCTGCCTGTAAGCCTACAGACAGAACAAAATATTCTCTTCTCCAGATTATCTCTCTATATACAAGTTCTAAATTTTAGCTCAATGACAAGATGCTATTTTGATACCACTTAACTGTTTGTCTTGCACTTGTCCTCTGTCTGTCATTCTATTTATATCTCTCCCCATCTAACACCAGTAAATCATAATCATAGTACCCTCTCGCTCTCATCAATCTATCTCCCGCCATTTTACATCTGTCTACATGTACTGTACATATCGTCTGACGGGAGCTAGAAGGGTGTTAATTCATGTAATTTTACAGAGTTAATGCCCTTTTGACTCTCAGAAAACAACCCCCCCCCCCCTCTCTCTGTCTTCCTCTTTAGCTCTTAACTGCAGCCCTTCCTCTCTCTTTCTTAATCTCTCTCCCTCTCTTTAGACGATGTATTATCTTTCTTTCTTTCTCTATCTCTCTCTCTCTCTCTCTCTCTTCCTCTTTCTAGACTAAGTAATGTATCTCTCTCCTTGCTGCATTTCTTTCCCCATTTTTTGAAATACTTCTTTTCCTAGTTTTAGTCTCCTTTTGTCTTTTTATTTCTCTTTCTGTCCCTCAAGTTCCATATTCTACTCATTTCTTTAACACACCCACTTTTTTTTTCAACCCAGTCTGGATGCAGTCGAGGTCCTGAACTCCAATGCATTCCACAAAGGCATGCACGGATGTCAGTGACATTTACTAGACTGAAGGAGATCATGAATTGTGCAATTAACCTGCCTCTAACTAGCCGTGTGCACTTTCAGCAGTAAAGGTCAAATCATAGTCCCATTAATTAATCATAGAGATAGAGAGTGGGAGAGATAGACAGAGAGAGAGGGGGGGGTGGAAGGGAGAGGGGAAGTGAGAGAGAGAGAGAGAGGATGGGGGTGATGCAGAAGAGACAGGCAGACCGATAGACAGAGATCAAATATAAGAGAAACAAAGGAAGACAGAAAATGGAAAATGAGAGAAACAGAGAGAGCAAGATAGAAAGAGAGATTGAGAATCAAACAC
Source organism: Heliocidaris tuberculata (assembly GCA_025618425.1). Classification (NCBI taxonomy): domain Eukaryota; kingdom Metazoa; phylum Echinodermata; class Echinoidea; order Camarodonta; family Echinometridae; genus Heliocidaris; species Heliocidaris tuberculata. Next base: position 10,010,805 of record CM046847.1, on the reverse strand, counting down.
AGTGAGAGTGAGTGAGAGAGAGAGAGGCAGAGAGGCAGACAGACAGGGAGGGGAAAGGAAAGAAACAGGCAAACCAAGCGAGGGGTAGGCAGGAGAGAAAGACAGAGAAAAAGAAAGAGAGAGACACACAGAAAGAGAGATGGAGAGTAATATAAGAAAGAGAGGCAGAAGCCATATATATTTAGAGGAAAATAATACTCTTAATTGTCTCTGAGACCAGAGGGTTTGTTTACACGACCATGTTTCAAGCCCCCATCTTTATGACTACATCTTGTCACAGGCTATTAACTTTAAGTCGTTATAACTGTCAGCAATTTGTCATTCATCATTGACTACGAAGCAGCTCTTATCTACTGGTTCTTCCTCCTCTTTTTGATATATCATCTCCTAAGAGCCATAAGGGGTTTATCTCTGTGATAACTTGAGTTCTGGTCATGCAATTACATTGTGTGAGAAACTCTCTGGAAGCAATTGGGAAAAGTTGATTATGTAGTAATTAAGGATTGGTGTATACTGTGAGGTTTTGGAATCATTAAAATGATAGTCAATTGACTAAATCGTGCTGAAAGTCACAGGCACTGCACACAGAAATGTGTATATTGGACTACACACAAACGTGGCATGAAAGTTTTTTAGCCATTTCTTGCCATATTTGACCAGCAATCCTTTTCACGGGGTTATTTCTTTTATGATATTCTTCCAAACTAACATAAAGGAATGAGAAAGCTCACAATTTATTTTAGAACTACTACTACACACAAATATGGCAGGAAAGTTTGGTGCAAGTTTTTTAGCCATTTCTTTTCACGGGGTTATTTCTTTTTATGGTATTCTTCCAAACTAACATAAAGGAATGAGAAAGCTCACAAATTATTTTAGAACTACTACTACACACAAATATGGCATGAAAGTTTGGTGCAAGTTTTTCAGCCATTTCTTGCCACATTTGATCAGCAATCCTTTTCAGGGGGTTATTTTTTATAGTATTCTTCCATACTAACATAAAGTAATGAGAAAGCTCACAACATATATTTACCTGTACCAGAACTTAATCTTTTCTTTACAAAAGGATATGAGTCAGCGTCATCCTGGCTCTCAATGCACAATATGAAGTGGTTATCATTGCCAGATTACGTTTTGTTTACGTCATACTTTATTCAGAGAACAATATTTTTCTTTTAAAAGATGATGATTCTTAGAAAACATACATCAAAGTCAACCATGTAATACTTAATGAGCTGAATACATAAAACAGCTGATGCATAGCAGTTGCTATTTTAAGGCTTTTTCTTAGATCTTCACATACATGTGTACAAAGATTGCGCAGATGCAATGAAAAGCCTTGGAAAAAAGCAATTGCTTGTTTTCTGTATTAGCCCATTGTCTCAGAAAATGCTAACAAATGTAATTTTCTTTGAATTAAGACAAGAAAAGAATATACATGTAATAGAGTTTCACAAATGTTTACAATGAGTCTTATAACTACATACATAACAATATGTTCCATAATTCGGTGTTCCTGAAGAGATATGTAATGAATTGAACATAGCTGTCTGCTGCAGATTACTTATACATTCAGACATTTAAAAAGAAAGGTCTTCATAAAACCTGAATAAATTGCTGTGCAAGCAAATCGGATAGCATGCTTCATAGCTAGCCTCTCATAATTAGTTTTATGTTCTTTTAACATATCAGTTATTACACGTACATCTGATGATGGCACATCTACACAGTAAATTAGGGCTCTACACTATAGACACCCAGTACATGGCCCAATAGGTTCAGACCCTCAATATTTGGGAATTAAATATCATTTTCAATCCAGACCCCTACTGTAAAATTTAGTGTGGAGCCCTAGGAAAATATTTAAAAAGAGCATTTTATCTATCATAAACATATAATTTGGAGTTTAAAAAAAATCAGCAAGTTGGAAATTTGATTTTAAAAAGTGTAATTGTTTTGACAGATGGGAAAGCCCAAAAAAACTGCAATTTGCCTGCAAAGAGCTAAACATTTGTGACTTGAATTAAAGTGAGCAAATGCTTTTAACAAAATTGAGAAAAAATGAATAAGAAAGAAAAAAACAACAGCAAAACTGTAAGGAAAAGAAAGAAATAGAAACTCTACATATAAAGTATACTTGCCGGTAAAAAGATCCATAGTTATTTTTCAATTGAAGATAATTGATGACTGCTCAAAACAAAATTTCTAATCTGCTACAGTCCCATATGGAGGAAAGTTGCTTCAATGATGACAAAGCTACAATGGATATACTGTAATGGAAGAGTGCAAAGCACCAAGGCACTGCAAAGCTATTTCAATTTGAACATGTACCCATACTGTGACAACATCTGTCATTAGTTGCTGGTACATATTCTTAAAGGAGAAGTCCCTGCAGAAAACAATGATAATGACGTATATCTCTATAGCGCCGGAATCCACCAGCTCAGACGCTTGTGAAGCTTGCTCAAAACTCTAATATTTCAAATCCGGAGGTGCACTGCTTGTGGTATTTACAGCTATTCTAAACATCAAATGTTCCACAATACGATAACCTGCAGTGTTGATCAATATACACATCATGATGGTTATAGTTCTTCAAATTGAAGAGAAATGACTCTTCTATAGATCTCTCACCCTTAAACATTTGCCATGCACACCAACTTTCATTTTTCCTGATTTTCAGACTTTATAGCTCTATGGTTATCTCAAATCACATGATTTAACACAAAAAGTTTTGGGTATTTTGCAGGAAGAGACTCCTAATGTAATAGCCCAACTGCAATTTGGATGCACAATGTGGCTTAACATTTCTGAATACTATTGATTGAGCAAATATTTGAAAGAGGCTTCATAAAACTGAGTTCTGATATTTGCACAGCTCTATACCTGTTAAAATGAGAAAGATGAAAGTTAGATCGCGTGACAAGGTATATATGGGCAAAAGACAGATTTACAGCTCAACACTTCGCCTATATCGGTTGTCATGCATGCTAGTAATGCAACTCTAAAAAAAAAAAAAAAGAGTGAAATTTCACTTTTTTCATTCCCCCGGGAGTCACGTCAGTGATCACTTGTTTAGGAGTGAATATCGAGTGACTATCAAGTGGTCTCTAAAAGGAAAAGAGGGGAGTTTCACTCTCTTTTCACGCTATTTTCATTCCCTCTTGGGAGTGACGTCAGTGATCACTCGATTTATTTTTTAGAAAGTACTTCTAGGGATAGTGTCTTAAAGTCATTCTAAATTCCTGGTTATATGAAGAAATTGGATTTCTTTCTTGTGGTTGTTTGAACCAGGAGAAATGAACAAGAAATGCTAATTCTAACCACATGCACAATGTCTATGGAGCACTGACAGTGATACATGCAAACATATGACAAGGTATGTATAATGGCTATGGGATTAACCCAGAAGCTCTCACCTATCTTTGCGTTTTACTCGGCTATCACTGATTTTATTCATATTTGTTTAACATTAAGTTTCTTCACAGCCTGGGAAAGCTTTATTACTACATGTAGATGTCATCACGTGAATCAAGTCTTTAAAAGCTGGTAAGATTACTTTGACCAAACATGCAATCCACATATCAAGGAGTATTTCAAAGTGAATATTATAATTTCCACAAAATGTGCATTCTAATCTTAAAAATAGTCAAAAACATACTGTACAGGTACATTTACAAACATATTCCTCTACACCAATACGATTTATGTATAGTACATATACATGTATACCTAGAAAAACACACTCCTTTTTTCATGCACTTGCATACTGCCCCCCCCCCCCCTCCCACCGCGCTCTGCTTTATTTAGTAGAACCAGTATTCCTTTAAATCAATAAGCACCACGTTAACAATGTTAACTCGTACCTTTAAGAAGAAAACTAGAGCAAGGAGGTGATGTTTTTGCACCGCTGATTGAATAAGACAAACTTGGTTTAGGTGCAAAGAAAAATATTATGATGCGGCGTGGTGAGGGAGATTTGATGGACTTGATCAGACATGAAGGCAAGCATCTTTCTCCAAGGTTGATGGCACTAAATACACAACAGACATCTGCTGAGAGCCAAAAGGGCATTACTCACATCATCTCTACAGGGCTAATAACCTTCTAGCTCTCAACAGATGATATTAAACATGACGTATATAAGCCATGTGAATTAATGTGTGGATTCTCATTACACATAATTCTTTGCTGTGCTGAGTGCTTTGTATCATGCAATAAGTGGTCAAATTTAACTTTTTCATGTCATCAAAATTATGATGACATAATTTTCATAACTCTGTCAATAACTACCTGATGCAAAATACTAGTAATGAATCATTATTTAGGTACCAACATTTATTTATGGATTGATAATGATGAATTCGGTCAATTAAGCTAGTATTTGGGACAAACATGTGTGTCAGTCACAGCATAAGTTTAGTTTCATCAACCAAAATGAAGACCGAAGTTCAATGTACTTAGTAACAACTTCTGTATCTAGGACACCTTGATGTTTCAATGTGTAGCTGGTAGAAGGGGTGTTAGCACACTTGCATGCCAAAAAGCAAATTTCCGGTAACTTGCTTCGAAGGTTTTGACTGCTCTATACATGTTATCACATTTTTGAAACGTAGCAGGAATTTATCTCTTTATGGAATAACAAAAAAATTGACAATGGATGGTAGCTACCTAATTTTAGTAGTTTCTTAAATGACCTTCTGCTTAATACAATAGTGCAAGTCCACGTTTATCAAAACGGTGCAATGCTCTTACACCCTACTGAGAGACAGAAAGCAAGAAATTGCAAGAAAGTAATCAAGGATCAATTGCTTTAAGCCCTATTCTAGCCAAAAAAGAATGGATGATTAATGATTAATGCTTAAAGTGCTGTGACTTCATTGCAATTATAAAATTAGAAGGGACTTCCTAGTTCTAAGACAAATGCTTGAAACATTGAGCTATTTGGTGTCACTGCAAAAGAATGCTCTCTTTAAAGCGTGCTCTAGGTGGACCAACTTTGATTCATATTCAGAATGACAAAAAATGCCAAAGTTAAGCTTAACTGATTGACATTGCAAGTATAATATATCTCAATGCTACTGAACTGGGAGTAAAAAAAAAATCATATAGATTATAGATTCACTTCAATCTTATTCTACTCTTTTGACAATGATGTCTCCAAAATGATTAAAATCCCATCCATGCAGACAGAATATGCCTTTTTACCTATCATGTTTCAGGAAACTTGGTCTTTTGAAGCAGAAAATTTAATATTGTGCAAACAGCAAGCCTGACTAGACACCATAATACCTGTAGGAACTAGGGAAATTATGAGCTTCAAACTACATCTCTATTCTGTATATGAACTGTTAGGTCAAATTCACAAAGGAGGTTTAAACCATGGGAAAGGTTTAACCTCCGTAAGCATACTAAAATAAGCGTAAATAAGTGCATATTGCCTATGCGCCCGCTCAAAGAAAATGTATGACTGGATCGGATTCCGTGCGCACGTACGCTTAAAAAACCCAGGAGGGGGTACGTTTAAACCATGGTTTAAACCAAACCTCCTTTATGAATTCGGGCCATAGCGTTTCAAACCACAGACCACCAGCCTTGCATTCTTATCATTTAAATTGGTATAACCCCCTGATATTGATAACATGCATTTTGGGCTGCTCCAAGCCTAAGATATCTTGGACAATGTCTCATGGATTTATTTACTCCAGACATGAATTATCATATTGTCTTGAAAAGTTCTGTTCATATATCATGAGATTTATAACAATGTTGGAACTTATCAGCGCAGCTTTAATTTGACAAATGGCGACTTTTTCGTTGCAAGTTTGCATGTCCCTGCATTTTAAATTCTTCAGATATAAATCCTTGGGGTAAATTCATACATTCATATCATCCAGGTATGAATGAATCAAAAGGCACATATCATATGCTGAGAGCTACAAGGATATTAACTCATAATACTTTCACATAGAGTTAACGCTTTTCTGGCTCTCAAAGGACAGTATTCTGATGGCTCTACTCCGAATGCAAAGCCCCTGTGGAACATGGGTCCTAAGTACCTAGGCCTGCACGGAGCAAACTGATGCCATTATACCAACGCATAATCTGTCCCAGGAGCCCCCTGTCATTATACGCAACAAAATGCACACTACACATCAACGCATAACCATAATTAGCTGTCATCCTCCTGCAGAAATGGGTGATTGATTCAAGCCCTTATCAATGATGCAAAAGGAGCCCTTGCTTGATGACGGAGGGAGAGGGGACAAGTGTTGTGTCGGGACAAAAGAAACAACGAAAAGCCACAAGAAAACGAAAGGCCTCATGACAGTTGATGAAGAGAGTCTATTAATGAAATATGAATTCATCATTAAAGGGTACCAATCACCAAAAAATATTTTGCTCTGTATGTTAGAGGTTCTAGGTAGTTATACTATATATTCAAAATATGGGCTTCACATATACATTCTACAAAGAGATATTGCAAGTTTAATTACACTCTATATTAAAGCAAGATAAGGGCTCACGCAGAACCCAACTCGGAATTCAGTTCCGCCCGTGCACCTTCATGTTATCCTTTATTTCCTTCATACTCCCTAACTGTTGCCCTATAGAATGCCAGATAAAGTTCTTTGAGGTTGATTTCATACTTTCTAGCTGTACACAAATCATTTTTTTCAGGGGATAGCTACACTTTAATCCATTTTATTCAAGATTTTATCAAATGAAAAGGGACCGATTCTCATTAGCTCTGGCTCATTCTGATTTAATGTTGCAGAGAAGTCATTGCTGCAGCTATCTTGGCTTATGTTTGTCAAGGTGGATTGCTGAAAGCCTGAAATGTATCACCATGTCTGTGCAAGTCATCTCTCTTAATTCCCACTCTCCTAGCCAATCTGATGGCTCTGGATGTTTTTATGGCATATGAATTATGAAGATTGTCTGCTAAGTGCCAGAAGGGTGTTAACTCCATATAAATGTAAAATGATACAAATTAATGACTCTCTGGCTCTCAACAGACAACATGTACTTCCACTGCTTGGCTCTGCTTTCTACATTTGAATTGAATTCATCAATTCTATAGATGGGCAATTAAACGGTTACTCATGTTACATTTGAGAGGTTTTGAGTTACATCTTAAGCTCCTGTTCTCTTACTACAGGTGGTAGGTAACTGAGTTTTAGTAACAACAATGCACACATATTAGAGTACCTAAATACAGTATAAAAACTTCAGAAGAAGAAACATGCTTTCTGAAAATCTTGCAAATGTTCAGTTACTCATGCTACATTTTTTTTTTAATGTAACGTGAGTAACAGAAGATTAACAGGGTTGGCAGAAAGTAACCATGGAATTGTCCAGATAGATTTTTTTTGCTAATAAACTTTCAGCAAAATCACAAAAAAGCAGGCTCATAGGCTAATTCAATCTACAAATTGCAGGCTAAAAAGGCATTGATGAATTTGATACAAATAGTGATAAAAAAATAAAATAAAAGAGAATTGTAAGCAATTTGTCTTACTCAATAGTATTAGAATTAATTAGTGTGCTATGTTGTTTCATGTTTTGCCAAGAAATCCATTTTACATCTAGTTTGCTTCAAATCTCTTTCCTCAAACGCATGTAATAATGGTCAACAACAAATTACATAGGTAATAGAGAACTCAAACATAGGAATTTCATACCAAAATGTAATGTGATTAAGTTTTCATATTGATTTTTTTTTACTTTTTACTCTGGTGTTCTTCAAAACAAGTTTCATAGTTATCATTTTAAGAGAATTTTTAAAATCCTGAATACATGCTGAAAGAAATTCTTCACTGCAGTTCAAAAAGAATAACATAAGAGAGAAACAAAGGTAGACAGTAACAAATGCAATTACCTTTTTCCATTTCCAACTAATCAATGACATATTGCAAACCTAATTAATTTCTTTTGATTATGGATATCCTCAACTGAAAATTTGGGCATATTCTCCCAATCTCACGACTGAATCGTTCTACATTACTCAATTATTTACATGAGCTTTGTCACTTCATTGACGATGCTCAGATCAGCTCTACCGATCATTGTCATAAATTGGCAATAAATTCAGCTGTTCCGTTTATCGCTCCTGATCACGGAGTACATCAACCCACTAAATTAAGATGCACCAATCAAACATGTATTTCCCATTCATTACGATACAGGATCGGGTGACACAAATACCACTTATGCCGTTATTGCTAGACGCTATAAATACAACCGCAATTCGGGATAAGCCAATCGAGGGCCCATGTAATTCCAGTACACAGCTGTTTAGAGCAGTATTCGCTGCCCCGTAATTCAATTGTAATGGAGATTGCCTTTGCATCAGGCTATGATTTGCCATGAGCTTTTTTTCACACGCAATGCTATTCACACCTTTGCTTCCTGTTTTTTATATAAAGTAATTTCAGGAAAATAAATTTTCCATGTTATAATGATGTACACACAGATCATGTAATTAGGCTTATAAATCAAAGCACATATCTCCAGTGTTGCAGTCCAACTTTTCTACCTGTTAGCTTCACTTTATAGAGAGTGCATGTGCAGATCTGCAGAGGCCCCAAATCTGTGATGTATTTTTCTTCTACTATATCATGATCTGCTGAAAGCCTGGAGGATGCCAACTCCTATCCTTTCAACACCGATGCAATGTCCTTCTTGCTCTGATGAGATGTGCTTCTTTAACCCTTTCAGGATGGGAAATATTTCAGGGCTAAATTTATCACATTTTGTTCTTCAAATTGGCAACAATATTTTCTTTTAGTGCTACATGCTAATTACGTGTAATGTCTTTGAAAAAGTATACATGGTTAGGAATTTTTGTAGAAAAGTTTTAAAAATGGCAAATTTTGATTAAAAATAATGATTTTGAACCTCTCAACGTGTTGCCAGTTTAAGGATTTTAAAGCTTATAGATTCTTGTTTTTTTAATTCCTGACATCAAATGCAATATGGCCATGTGACAAAAATGGACATAGGGTGTGCAGAAATGTTTGCTCTTTCTACTCACGCATCTAGTAATTTTTTTAGAGCTCTGAATCAAAAGTTATTGAGCCAAACCATAAAATGTGGGGAATTGTCTCGAAAGAGTCAAGGAAAACATCTCACTTGTAAGCCATAAAAAAAAAAAGTATTGATCTGTTAATTGTCTGTTAACTTCATATCCAGATCCCATTTATCAACAGTTTTAATTGCATGTCTGACAGATTAAGTGTATGATTTCTACTTGTTCATTCCAGTATAAGTGATTTTCATCATGATTTCGTAGAAATCGCGCTAGACTCAACAACTCTATGGTACACAACGATTTCATTTAATATATGATCAAGGATATACAAATTTAGTGTAAATTGTATAGTTCCTCTTAAAGTGCAAAATCTGAATATAACATTCAATCCTTGTTAAGGTATGTGAAGGACAAAAATATGATCTGTAAGTAGGACTTTTTTTGTGTTGTTGTTGAAACTTTACACTAAAGCAAATCATAAATATAAATCAAATGAATGAAATAAAATCTTCAATAAATTTTGAAAGGCACATTTTTCCTGCCTACCAACAATGCATTCAGGGTCAATGTATGATTTACAAAACCAACAAAATATCCTTCTGGTACACCGTAAAGACAGCAAAACTGCTTGAATTAATACCAAGCCCAAGATAACTAAGACTAAAAACCATTTGAAATGTATCATAAATGAAAATTACACGGCCTCCATCCGGTTTAAAGTAATAAAATTTGTAGATTCAGATCTTGACTCTCGTTTCAATTCATAGATGCGTGTATACAAGAAAATCAAGCCGCCTCTGGCACTATAGGGGATAGATTGCAGAATGTTCACATTAATCTCTGATCACATGACTGATCATATGACTATATGCTCGGGGAGACATATCAGGGCATTCTCCAATTGCCATTTATTAGCCTCATTCTTCAGCATTACTGAAACAGATACCATTTTGATATCTTTTGTTAAAGGCAGTGGCAGCTTAATTTGCCAGATAATGCCAGCCAATGCAGCCCACTCAAAATTTTGAATGGTCAAAGCATTTGTACAGATATTGCTTAACCCTCATTACAGGGCTAACAAATAAGCTTTGGTTTCTTACAAAAGTAAGTAGGTTAATGAAACATTGCAAGGTACATCCCTATTTTTATGAAGATGACTAATCAAAATGCAGCTTTTATCATTCCAATAGCATGGAATTTCAGGAAAGTAATATAAACGGAACAAATTTAAGAAAATGAAAAACACTACTTCAGGTCAAAAGCAGAGAACTCGGTTTATGTACAGCAAAGAAGGGTCCAACAATGCACCACGGGGATTTACTTTGAGTAGCAATTTAATATCAATTTTTCATGTGCATTGTAGGTTACACATATTTACAAGCAGCTTGGCTACCTTTAAGTAGAGGAAATGGATTACACTTTCTCCTACAAGGGAAAGCAAATGCAATAATATCCACACCCTGAAGACCCAGCTTTAATCCACTTTACCCAGAGTTAATCCACTTTGGAGTTGATATGTACCTTAATACAGATTCAAGTAGCATGTATAGTATGACAGCTACTTACCAATCTCAGTAGACCTCTATCGCTTTTGGTCTCAACCATGTTTACAAGATATAGTGAGTGCATCTACTCGAGATAGCATTAATGACCAAAAAGCCACGTTCATACAACGTGTAAAACTGCCTATAAAAATTGCTAAAGCAAAATAAAAAGTTCTCTGGGCCCTGTTTCATAAAACTTTTTATCACTAACAACTACCTTATTTCTATGACAAATTCGCTCTCAGCCAATCAGATTCAAGGATTTCAGTAGCCTATAACAATTATTGCAACTTGTTATTGATAACAAGTTTTATGAAATGGGGCCCTGGTGTAAAATGAATGGCAAATGGAGGTGGAAAAAAGGATCTGCATACAACAGAGGCCCCTATAAGTCCATGTGTTATATGATTTATATAAATGCGACACATGTACATGCATGTACATATGCTTAAAGATAAAGTTGAGTTCTGGTCATGCGATAACATCGTGAAAGAAACTGTTCCAAAGCAATTGGGAAATTAGGTTGATTATATATTACATAAGAATTGATGTATGCTGTAAGGTTTTGGAATCACCAAACGAGAAGAAATCATTGACTCAATCCTGCTGAGAGTCACATGCACTGCACACAGAAATGTGTATATGGGACTACATAAACACGTTTGGCCCGAACATTTCAGCTGTTTCTTGTCATATTTCGAATATGAGGGCATTTGAAGAGCAAGCCTTTTCAGAGGACATATCTTCTATGATAATCTTCCAAACTAACATAATAAGAAATAGAAAGCTCACAAATTATTTTTCAACTTTCCCAGAACTCAACCTTCTCTTTAAATCATATTTTTACAGCAGCAAGTTTTTCTCTTTCAATGGTTTACTGTGTCATGTACGTGTGAATGAGACATAAGAAAGATATCAAGTCGCAGTTGAGTGGTTTAAAGACTGCAGAACTTGAGATGCAAAGGTTGTGGGTATGAGTCCCCCAGCACTGTACTTATTCCCTTAATTAAGCAAGACATCTAATCTACACTGCTCCTCTCCATCCAGGGATTAAAGGGAGCCACCGCTCGATATCCATGTACGTTCAATTTCATTCGCTTGCCCCTATTGCAGGGCCGTGCATAACAACAGTCTTGGAGCAGCGAACAAAATTGCCGTCGAGGGTGGGGTAGTTTGTCAGTTGGGTTGTTCAGTGCGTCTTTCTTCGGTCGAATGCGTATCACTGCAATTGCGTGCTCGTTTACCGAAGATGTGCGGAGATTCCTGAATATTACCCGAGCCGGGCCAAGCTCCAAAACACCACGATTGGCGACTTTTCGGTCCCTTTAAAATGGGTACCTGGCAGGATGAACATCATTGGGGTTTGGTCAGCATTGTGCGTGCTGCCTGTAAAATGAAAAATGACTGGGTGCTCCCCACCGAGTCAAGAATGTAATGCTTTGTTCGCATGCAAACCTTGATCCAATAATCAGGACAACATAAATTTATCAGAAAATTGCTCACAGACATATAACACATGTAATAAGTGCTTCATATATATCCAGATTATAACTGTTGCTATGACCGTCAGATATATCGTACAGTCACATAATCAGCTATGAATTCCATACAGTTTCCTACTTCCATTCTTTGTTAAACTAAATAGTTCCAATTTAAAATTTAAAAGAGCTTTTTGCATGTTGAACACAATAACTAATTCACACTACAACATCTTAATTATTGTTGAGGGGGTGCATGTAGCTAGGCCTTTTGTTTTTTGATTATCGGTTTCACTGTGTATTGTTTGTTCATATTTAGTAATCTTCTGCTTCTCAATGATAATTTCAATGTTAACATGCACTAGCTTTTGATCAAAAGGTGTACAAAAATATAGAATGGTAGAATAACCATTCACAGACAGATATATGCCATGTCCAAAAAGGAATGTGATTGTTTTTCAATTCAATTCACTTTCACTTAGCCAAGATTACAAGCAAATTCCCAAAGTCTCCTTTCAAAATGAGAAAGATATGATATATACCTCCAGAATTAAGGTGTTAAAATCCTTTAAAAGCCGATATTAATTGCAAACTAACTCCACTGGGCTAATGGGCTATTGTTATCAGCATTATCCCAGTAATTGCCTTCACTATTGAGCCTTAACTAATGACCATGGAATAGTCTCCAGATATAACTGCTCCATAAGTAGACGTGAACGGTAATTTACAAAGCTCCCTGTTACATATATATGCCCTAGGGATCTTATGCAATTTAAGTAGGCTATCTCACTCTAACGCTAAGTGGGCAAAAAATTCAATAAAGAATCATTCCCACAAGGAGAAAAAAGTGGTAGATGTATAAACTGACAACTTAGATGATGACCCCTATAGCAATGGGGCATATACATTTTGGATTGTATGATAAAAGGCCATACAAAATAGGGATATATATATATATATATATATATATATATATATATATATATATATATATATAGTGCTGGTATCGACACGCCTGATGTCGCCACTATGGCGACAAAAGTACTGGTTTTGGACTTTGCCGACATGTCGACATGCATGCTCCGATGGCGACATAAAATGGGTCTTATATAGTTACATGTACCTCGCCGTGGCATCATGCGCGCGTACGTGATTTGTTTCACATACGCATTAGCAGCGCGCACACGCGCGCGCGACACGATCGCTGCGTATCTAGCTGCGACCGGTATACATTACGTACATGTACATGCCTAGATATGCGACACTAGCTGACTCGCACTGCATGACTTTCATTAATGCTTGATAAATTGGATCATACAAAACAAATTTTGGGGCAAATAGTTGACAGTGTGCATCTTTGAGAACTGTAAGTGAGTATGACTGCGAGTGTGAGCCCATGAGGACATAGTGCATGTATTCCATGTAAAGCTCTTGTGAATTTGTGTCGGGTAACTCTGGTTTAATAGTGTACGGTCACTACGGGAGCGACCCGAGTTTAGACTTGTTTGACTCATGTCCAGATGTCGACACATGTCGACATCGGCGTTAATTTTATTGCGACATGGCGACATAGATTTTCCATGCCGACACCAGCACTAATATATATATATATATATATATATGTATACATATCACAATAAAGAAACTTTTATAAAATACATGGTTGTTTACCGTTCTCACACCATATACTTTTGCACTGGATATATGTGTACCTAGATTCTTTAATGATCTATTGTATAAAACTACAACCAAATCTGTTTTATCAAGCGCTCTTTCGACACATACATGTACACACAAGCAAAATCAAATTTCTTGCTGTATAGAGTTATGATACAACACATGCATAGTTTTCCCCTTCTGAGTAAAGGAGGGGGAAAAGGGTGAATCCGGGGGGGGGGGGGGGGGGAGGCCCCCTGCGGGCCAAAAAAAAGAAGAAACCAAGAAATGCTGATCATGCCTTTTTTTTGTTTTTTGCTTGTCAAATTTTTTTCAGAATATTGGGCCCCCTCCCTCACAAACTCCTAGATCTGGCACTGGAAGGGGGAAGGGTACATGTCAGTGCATTTAAGTACTCTCTACGACACTGATGCGATTGCACTCACAACTGCAGTACATCAATTCATCAACCATACAGTGTTTGTATGACATTCTCTGAGATGTGTGACTGTGTTTATTTACGAAAGTCACTGCGTTAATATCACTCAGACTGCGACAGAGGAAGATTGTGAGGAGAAACTTTCATGAACACCAGAGGTTGTGCTACACACATGCTCCTACAACACGTGCTACCCCATCAATTTCCTACACTAATTGAATTCCTAACTTTAACCCTGCTCGGACCCAACACTGTACCTAACCGTAATCCTAAACCCAACCATAACCCGTTTGCTAAACCTATACACAGAAACCTGTATATAAAGACTGCTCAAGGGAGATATGAAAAGCGGTCTTAATGAGCAGGTGGTCTTATGTACAAGTTCCTTTAAGTTTAACATACATTTCAAAGAGAAACACTTCTGAAGGAAAATGAAAATTGTGGTCTTTATAGACAGGTGGTCTCTAAAGAAGGTTCGACTGTACTTTGGGACGTAATGATAAAACCTGGAGCAATTGTCACCTGAGAAAATGATGGAAAATATATCCCATACCAAAGAACCTCTCGCGTTATTCAAAATGATGAGTTTGCCAAGTTAGACAGTGGAGCGTTGATGGGGAAATATGGGAATGAGAGGCTTGCTAGGTATACTTTCAAAGATGGGTTTTCGTCTTGCAAGCATCGAGAGAAAACCTGTCCACCGTTCAGATTTATATGTGTAGGTTTAAAAGCTTCTCAAAGAAAACTGATCATCAATTAGTCAGGCTGGACAAAATACAAGATGCATCCCCCCAAAACACATATTTACAAAACCCTTGACCTAAATTGGCCAATACTATTACCATCAATATAATACAACAATACTGTTCACTTGGTGTCTTGGTTTATTTACAAGACCTATCATTTAAGCAACAAAACAGATCCAACAAATATCATTTATTTCAATTTTCAAATTATATACTCTGGAAAAGATACGTAATTCTTTGAAGAGATACACTGTATTAATAGTTTATTTAATGCGCGGTGGTGGATTAATCTTCAGAGCAAACGGATATATCTTTATCATTCCTGATTATAAATTTGTGAAGGCCCTGGACTTGTTTATTACATACATGTATGATGAGGGTAGAGAGCTTCTAGGAATCGTCCACCAGCTAAACATGTTTAACACATCAAACACACCTCAAATGCAGTCCCATAGATGTCCAAATGAACCTGGGACGGATGGAAAACAGTATCCCATAGGTTTTATGTACATATGGCATAAAAGCCATCAACCTTTACCATGAACCTGTCTCATGCTATCAACTGCTGCACTACATGATCAAATAACATATTAATATTCACTCAGTGGGGGTCCTTTGCATTATGAGGGTACCAATACATTCATATAGCCACACATCTATGAGCTGCAACATACACCTACATGTAGACATGTGTAAAATATACAGTATGCACATTGCCATCAGTGTTGAATATCGTATCAATGGTGGAAAATGTAGCAGCCAGGAAAGCGAATCTAAAATAGGGAGTTTAGGGTGTAAACCATGACTGTACTGGCAATGAGGAGAGGCCTCTTTGATATCATTTTCAGATATCCTGATATATTACATTGTATATTGAATTATGAGTTAGAGAGCATGGAATTTCATTGAGAATGGCAAACTGTAAAGAAAACTGTTAAGCAGGTAATCGAGGAAGATATAGTCAAATACTGGTCTGATCGTATAACGCCACTCTTGATACAGGGTAAATTTGCTTCACTGTTGTTATTGGAAAATGAGAATCTAACATGGAAATCGATTATTTACAATCTCCCGAAACGAGTTTTATTGTTAACGCGTGCATAGACTCTTTGCCCTCCTACACTAACCTACACACATGGGGTAAACGGCTTAGCGATAAATGTATCTTCTGCCCCAATACCACAGGCACCCTGCATCATATACTCTCGAACTGCCCAATCTTCCTTGATAGATATGAGTGGCGACATAATAACATACTGAGATACATGCACAAAACATTCCTTGAAAACCTGCTTAACGGGAACATTTACACCGACTTAGAAGGGCATTCAATTGCTGGGGGCACCGTACCTCCCCACATTCTCACTACAAGTCTGCGCCCAGATTTAGTCATCCTACGGGAAGAAGACAAACATATCAGTATTATAGAGTTAACTGTCCCCTTTGAAACCAACCTTGAGAATGCACACCAAAGGAAAGTTGAAAAATACAGTTCACTGGTGAGGGATATCCAGGACAATGGGTACACAGTGTCTTTCTATGCGATAGAAGTCGGGGTAAGGGGCCTAGTAGATCGAAGCAATAAAAGCCGCCTAAAACGAATCCTCAAAACAACTGGCTCAAAAATCCGTCCAAGTGAATTCTTTCAGACACTGTCTAAACTTGCTATACTCTCTTCCTTTACAATATTTTATTCCAGGAAAGAGCGAGCCTGGGGGGGTACGACACTTAGATCCGTAATGTTTCATTATCCAGTAGTTAGTGATAGTTTTGGCAAGCGGATTCTGTTTTGGGATATTCTCCCGTCTTCTCCCATTTGAAATTAATGAAATATATGCACATATTTTTATATATTTCATTGAACGTGAGATGTTAAAGATTGAGAAGGTAAATTTAAATGTATTATTATTATACATTATAATTGTTGCCTCTGTACCGTCGTGATATTTTTTTTTTCCATTATATTTCATTATTACTTTAATTATCACTATAACTATTTCGGAGCCTAGTATACGTAACATGTCCTATCAAACCAAACAATAACCTTGTAATTAATGATAGGATATTTTATTAATTGAACACTATTCTCTCATGTATTTGTATTTCGTCAAGTTGTAACCCGTGTTTAGACTTTAAGATATTATTGCTATAATTGTTATTACAACAGTTTAGGAGCCCAGTATACGTAACATGCCATATTAAATAAAACAATTTTGTAGTCATGATACTTTATTAATTTAACACTATTCTTTCACGCATTTGTACTTTGTCATTATGTAACCATGTAAATTTCTCGACCTGCCATTAGTTTGGCATGAAACGATGGACCTGGTCTTTCTATGTATATATGTTTATATTCCCTGCCTTGAACTTGAATAAAGTCATGATTAAACAAAACATCCATCTATGCATTACAAACATACTTTGCCAATGGACAATGCTCAGTGTATGCATGTGAACTATATATATAAAAGCAACCACAAGCAATATTAAATTGATTAATAGACATTGCATAGATTTACTACATGAATCATATCATTTGCCTATATAAATTACTATTATTATCATTAAAATAGGATAAACATATATTGTACAGGATTTATTTAAATAAAATTGATTTACTTTTGAATCATGCAGTGGAAAAAATAGTAGAGTTACTACAGTCATAATGCCCATAGGGAACTCTATTATCATGAGAGACATAAATACACACTATAACAGGTGTATTTGTGAGTTATGTGGGTGAGAGTACACACTGCACTCTTCCTTCTCCGAAATAATCAATATTTGGCCTTGGAATCAGCTAGATTTGTACGACATAAGTTGTTTCATTGTCCCTTGGTGGATGAGGTTGGGAGATACAGGGGCAACAAGGGGAGAGGAGGGGTGTGATGAGCAGGAACAATGGGAGGAAGGGGGTGGGTTAGCCAAGCATGGTATTGGGTGAAAGGGGGGTTGATTGATTGAAAACTAGCCCCTCATAGAGCCTCGTTGAGTAATAGAGTGTAGCATGCTTGAGAGTGTGTTATTACTAGAGAATTAACCCTTTAAGTGTCGTTCATGGTTTAAACTGCCAAAACACTATATACATACTATTTCTGGATAAAGAGTAACCAGTCTTTCTCCTTGAAGTTAAAAAAAAAAAAGGATGTAATTTAACAAATAAGTTACATTTCACATGGCAATGATTGTATTATAATAAGAAAATGAGAAAGACTCTATGACTGAAAACTTGTCATGTAAAACTCTATTTGTGATATTTGTTATTAATCTTGATGGTATGTTGAGGGTTAAGAAGGGGCAGAAGTAGTGGAGGAAGCATAGTAAGCCTGTGGGAACTCTAGCTAAGATGTTTATATAGAGTTAGCAGTTGACAAGAATTGAGGCCATTCCACTTTATAAGGTGGTTTCATATTTTGAAGGCTTTTGACTATACACATAAAACTAAAATTCATTTTTTTAAATAATCAATTTTTTTACTTGACTACCTGGTAGCAATATAAGTTGAAAGGATATTAATCTATAACTCAGCCTTAATTCTAATTGAATCTGCTCAGAAATACAAATAATAAAGAGGTAATAGCGGAAAAGAGAGAGGGTGACTGAAAAACTTAACCAAAATTGAGACAATGTGAAAGGCTAAAAGACTGTGCCAGAAAAAAAGAAAAAGATTATCAAGCAGAAAATGGAGAAAATGGTTCTAGTGGGATACTGTGCTTTATGACAGAAGAGTGGGCTTATACAGTCATGTGATGAATTTGACTATCTAATTATTTTTAATCATTTTTTATCTAACGATTTCAAATTTTTATATGATTACAGGCTCATTGCCTATGGTGTACATGTACATTTGAACATGAGATCCGTCAACATGAACTCCAGTCAATTGCAAGAAATTCTTTGATCATATTCATTCACAGGGCAGAGGCTGATCTACAAGCGCAGTGCACAGTGCATTTGACAGCATGCGCAGAAATATTATGACGCAATACTGATGCACTTATTGATTCAAAGCGCTGGTCAATAATTTTCCAAGCAGTAACAATGAGACAGAAACAATGCGCAAACAGCGTATGATTAGATGCAGAGAACCATTTTTTCCATTTGCTCGGTGCCGCGTGGGACCTTTAGATTGTGACAGGTTTACGTTTCTGTGCTGACAAATGAAGTGCATTATTGTAATTGGATTAACAAGTCTGATTTGAATCTATCTATAGAGGACAAGGGCAAGGATCAAGTCAGACCCTGATTATGAACTCAAAATAAGAATTATACGATACATATTCAAATTATGCAAAAGTTATTAAATGTATTTCTAAATATTTCCTTGGTAGCTCATTTAGTCTCAACATAGCAATTTCTCTTATTACAGTATGATAGTTCAGGTTAAAAATGAAAATAAAATGTACCAGAACATACTGTTGTTATCCATATGGTAATTATAGTTCACATACATACTTATGGATTTTGTCATTACTACTCATAAGTATAACATGGTCATGATAGTGGTGGCTGCAGTTGTGGTGGTGGTAGTAGTGGTGGCTGCAGTGGTGGTGGTGGCGGTGGTAGAGGAAGTGGTAACATTGTAGAATGGTTGAGATTCGTAGGGGTAGTGATAGGCAAAGTCATAATCAGTGGCGCAAATCCATTTTGAAATTGGGGGGGGGGGGACATTCACCTCGTGAAATTCTCTGACAAGCAACAAAAAAAAAAGAAAAAAAAAAGGTTATTCAAAAAGGTGGGGGGGGGGGGGACATTCGCCTCCAAAATTCTCTGACAAGCAACAACAACAAAAAAAAAAGGTTATTCAAAAAGGTGGGGGGGGGGGACATTTGCCTATCTTCAAAAAGGTAGGGGGGGGGACATGTCCCCCTGTCCCCCCAGGATTTGCGCCCATGGTCATAATGATAATTCTAGTAGTAACAGTAGAAGTAGTGGTGGTAGTAGTAGTAGAAGTAGTAGTAGTAGTAGTAGTAGCAGTAGTAGTAGTAGTAGTAGTAGTAGTAGTAGTAGTAATAATAATACAAGTAGCAGCAGTAGTTGTTATCATTTATATTGTTGTTGTTATAACCTTGTAACAGTAGGTGTAGAAGCAGTAGTATTCTAGAGTAGCTGTGTTCTTAAAATTTGTGATGATGATAATTATGTTGATGATTGATGATTACCATAATAATCATAACTGGCCATGATGACAATGATAATGATAACAATTAATGCTGTGATAGTATGATCTACAGAAATGTATCACATTTAAATGCTCACAGAGTCACAGACCAAAGTGTGCTATATTTAGAGCACTGGTGAAAAACACAAGGATTTCCCTGAAGCCTTAACAGAACAAATAAGAGTTAATCCAACACTTCATTGAACCAAGTGTAGCAGTGTAGATAATCATCCCTTAAGGTCCCAAGGCTCTTTTTTTTACATTAAAGGTAATACACACGAGTAGTTGATTTAGGGGGCACAACTATGCTCCCCTTTTTAAAACCAATATGGCATACTTTATACAGTACACATATGAATAATTGTGCCCCCTTTAAAATTATTCACCCAAATGTCATTTTTTTAAACCAAAAAGCACCTGTAAAGTCTGATAAGCTTTTGGGGAGAGAATTTTGTCTTTGTCTGTTGGGAATTTATCAGAATTATGCCCCCTCCTTTTACAAAAACCTGGATTTGCTGTTGATACAAAATGTTTAATGAGGTCATTAGCATTTTGGGGTGTCTTCTTTTTTTGCCAGCCCCCCCCCCCCCTGGATCTGCCCCTGTCCTCACCATATGTTCAGAAAATTACACCTTTGAGTTATTTATAATCAAGCTACAGTATTTATTGAAAACAGATATACCCATGAGGTATCCTTTTAATGTAAAACCATCACTAAACAAACTTTTTTTTTTTAATATGCAGTCATTTCAGAGTCATTTTTAGGGGTTCATTTCTACCTTTTAGTTTTATAAAAAAAAAAAAAAAAGTATAGATGTAATGCTGACCCTTTCAATTTTCACCAATACCATGCATTACCTTGAATATGAACTTGTGAAATACCTCGTGGCAATCACCCTAAAAGATTGTTGCCGTTGTTGTTGGGACTTATTTACCCAGGGGTGGCAACATCAGTATAAATACTGCTTTTCCTGTGGACCCTGTGATTATTACCCCCCACCCCCCCCCCCCTCCGCAAATGCTAAGTGCCCATTTATACCTGGGTCAAGAGGGACAAATGTGGGCAAAACACCTTGTCCAAGGATGCAAGCATCGAGCGGGGATCGAACCTAGGACCTCTTGTATAAGAATCAAGAGCCTTCACCAATATACAACAGTACTCCCAAAAGACATCTCTCTATAAGCAAAAGCTACAAATAAGGAACTTCTGAATAAAGTGTAATTCAGATAATAAACTTGGAGAAGTGTGCTAATGCATTAATACTCTCTGAACCACACATGATGTATGCATCCAATTGTATGAAAGCAGGAATAGAACTGAAAAATTCTGACCACACTATGAATGAATGAATGAATGAATGAATGAATGAATGAATGAATAAATGAATGAATGAAATGACTTTATTACCAAAAATTGATCACAATATAGTATACAAATGATAAACAAATCTTTGGTAACAGAACACCACTAGATAGTAATACTGCTAGTAAGGTGTGCACGCTTGAGACAAATATGAATAATAACTTTACATTATAAATGGATTATATATTCCTTGTAAAAAGTTTCTGAGACATAAAATAGGGTAGCTAATATTTACACTAGACAGATAAGATGGTATTTTACAATAGGTGCTGAATATACTCTTGTTGTAATAAATGATCTTTTGCAGCTGTACAAAATGAATGGAAAGAACATTTTCTTTCGATATCTTTCGGCAGACTATTCCATACTTCAGAACCTGCAGATGATACTGAATTTTTGCCATGCTCTGTTCTCACTCTAGGGAAGAGTAGCATTGTTACAGTGTTGTTACTATGGGTGTTACAATGTGGTTTGCAGGAGGAACTCAATCTAGGTTATCATGCAACTTGTTTTCTTGGGGATTTTTTTTCTCCTTGCGACAATGTATAGGCCTACTTTCTAGCATACT
The DNA here is from genome assembly GCA_025618425.1 of Heliocidaris tuberculata. Taxonomy (NCBI): domain Eukaryota; kingdom Metazoa; phylum Echinodermata; class Echinoidea; order Camarodonta; family Echinometridae; genus Heliocidaris; species Heliocidaris tuberculata. The sequence goes on along the minus strand of CM046847.1, from coordinate 9,988,810 downwards.
TCTAAACAGATGACGTTAAAAAAAAAAAAAATGTTCTAATTTTTCATCAATCAAATATGTATTTTGCATATGTCATGCCATTATCAGTTACATTTTTTTTAATGACTGAATGACAGAGAAAATATATAATTAGCTATTTGTTGTTATACAGTAAACAATAGAACATATAAAATGGTTTAAAATTAAGAAGGCAGGCCCTGCAGTTGAAAAGCTTATCTATTCTTGCACACAGAGATTTTCAAATACGGTATATGATTACACAAAGGTTTAAAAACAGGTGTAAATATACAGTTTCAATGTGCAGGTTTAGATAAGATAGATACAGACAGATATAGAAATAGAAAAGCAAGATAGATACATGTAGATACAGAAGAAGTCTTTGAGAGAAAAACATTAATTAGCCTATCTACTAAACACATTTCTGCTGCAGAAAATATACCTGTTCATCGGAATATGGAGATGAAAGTTGATGGACAACAAAAAGAAGTCTTTGAGATAAAAACATTAATTAGCCGATCTACTAACTAAACACATCTCTACTGCAGAAAATGTACCTGTTCATTAGAATACAGAGGTGAAAGTTGATGGAGAACAAAAATATTCCATTGCAGCAAAATAAACCTTGCTTACAATTGTGTATAACAGATATTCAGGACAGAGAAAGTGAATAGCATATCTATCTATACATGTGTACATATAACCTGTTAGAGGCATTCTGTCCACTGATGCAATTCATTCCTTTATTCTGCATATACTGAGAAAATATGTTGTAATACAATAAGATGTCTAGCCATTATACAAGGCTTGTTCTCTGCACTCTTCTCCATAGTTTCTCATTCTTCCCTCTCTGTTCTCTCTCTCTCTCGCTTCTAATCTTTTCTCTTTCCTGATTAACTCTTCTTTCTTCTTGTCTACCTTTCTATCTCTGTCCCTCTAAACTATTTCAGTATATAATCAATAAAATAATTCTTTCATCTCTTATCTCTCTCTTCAACTCTGTTGCAATCCCTCCTCTCTCTCTCTCTCTCTATATATATATATCTTTCTCTCTCTTTTACTGCACTATCTCATTCACATATTGCTTTCATAATACCATTTCATGTCTGTTGAATCATCTTTCTGTAGTGTCCGGATTAATATTAGGTCATCTTACTCGATTTCGGACAGAACCGAAATTCAATTAGCTGGCCATTGCTTCAAGGCAGCACAGGCCAATAAAGACCCCCATACCATAAAGATGCTGGGAGCAGCTCAGAGTTAATCATCCACTCAGTCAAATCTTCTTTGCAGTTTTGTAGTTTTAACAATAGATAGAAATCTACAGGCGAGATGCTAGTTTTAACTATAGCTTTCTCCTTTTCTGAACAGCTGAATGAAAGTGAAACCTCTCACGTTTGTAAAAAAAAAAAATAAATAAATAAAAGCATATTTAAACAATCACAGTAGGCCTAGTGCCAAAATGTAAGCCCATATTATTGACAACATAGGATTAGGACCGTTAATTGTTAATTGAACGTGATTGTTTAGTCATTAGTACTCACTACTTGAGGAACACTGCACTGATTGGCCACCTTTTTCCTTCTTGCGCTTTGCTTTGGCTCGCTTTAACACCTGTCCCACTGTAAACACAGAGAAAGAGGTAGAGTCAAATCAACTGAATCACTAGCAAGACTTTCGAGGGAAATTCCTCATTTTTACCGAAAATTATGCAATACTTACTGATTAGTCTGCTTTTAAAATATATCCAATTCCAGGCAATCTGACGCTAATAACGCCGCTGTTGTGTATACGCTCTACAATGCTATAGAAGACCCAGACGACACATGCAATTGGATGTCTGGTAAAAAGCGCAGCGACGCCGGCGTGCGGGGTGCTATGGGTATGATTATGCCTTTGATATGCGGTGCCCGTGCGTATCGTTTCACCGTGTATGGGAAATACCGTGTGAATTGCCTCCAGTGCACGGCTGTTTGCGGGTCACGTTAAGGTCACGGCCCACGTGCAGTGCGGCTTGGGGGTATTCCCCCCCCCCCCCCCCCCCCCCCCCATCGTTCTATGTCCTTATCGGAGTTAGATATGAACGTACAAAAAAAAATACTCTTGGGATTCTGGTGGTATGTCGTGTTCGGTGATAGCTCTCACAATAATTATGATTGCACGTTAATAGTGCATTTAGAAGAGGGTGGTAGCTGATCAACCGTAGGTTCATTGCCTCGAAAATGTCATGAATAATAAGAGAAGGATGCTGCTCAAGTGAAGCTGCGGATGATATTGCTTCTCAATATTTTACGTGATATGAGCATAATGTTGACAGTGGATGTTGAGAAGACAAGAGCTTGATGATGGGAATACGATGAGGGAAGATGGTGATGATGATGGGGAGCATGTGTTACGCCCGCTGAGGTAGTGGTGGTAGTAGGATGAGGATGGTACTTCCAGCCCTGGTGGTGGAAGCGACGATGGAAAGGAGATGTAATCGAGACTGTTGTTTGTAGCTGGTATCTGTGTGACGGATGATGATGGATGGTAACATTTTAGACGTGGTGGTATTTTTAGGGGGAGTGAAATGGGTAGCAATTATTTAACGCAACGCAGTATATGACATTAATGTGACAATTGGATTGATAACATTTTGGATAATGGTGTTCAGGGGGGGGGGGTGAGGAGGTATGGTGGGGGTAATAATGACGGTGGTGGTGGAAGTGGTGGTGGGGTGGTGGAAGTGGTGGTGGAGTGGTGGAAGTGGTGGTGGGGTGGTGGTGGTGTTGGTGGAGGTAGTAGTGTGACGGTGGTGGTGGTGGTGGTGGGTTGGTGGTAGTGGGGTGGTGGTGGTGGTGGTGGTGGTGGTGGTGGTGGTGGTGGTGGTGGTGGTGGTGGTAGTAGTGGTGGTGGTGGTGGTGGTGGTCGGGGTGGTGGTGGTGGTGGTGGAGGTAGTGGTAGTGGTAGTTGTGGTGGTGGTGGTGGTGGTAGTGGTGCTGGTTGGGTGCATGGCAATGGTGGTTGTAGTGGTGGTGTAGGTGGTGCTTGTGCTTTTGTGTTTATAACAATAGAGTGTTTTTCATACATGTCATTCATATCAAAGGCAGATCAATGATTTCTGAAGGAAATTGCGTGGCAAAAAAAAACGTGAAAGTCCGCGATATTTCATATTTGTCTGGGGCTGCCATATTCTCAAGCAAATTGCTTATAATGGTAGTCCTTCTTCCGCAAATGACTTTATATTTGATGAATTACAATAATTTGACAATTTATCATTTCGTGTTTGTTTTTGAAAAATGATTGTTACATATACTTGCTATTTATGATTTATTGTCAAAAAGTACTTTTGTATTTTATTTTATATATGTTACCGAAAAATGTTGTACTTATATGAATGCAGAAGAAAATAAATCAAATCAAATATCTGGGTGGAGTAACATAGAGCGCACATAATTTGTTTAATTTTGTTGTCTTGTTTTGTTTTGTTTTTGTTTGTTTTTTTGTTTGTATTTTTTCGTTTGCTTGTTTGTTTTTTTCTTCTTTGGGGGGGGGCTTATTTTATTAGCATATAGTAATTATTGATAGAGATCTCAAATAAACCAACACTTTGTGTGATAATTAACAATGAAGATTATTGCTATGACAATTCACAGTGTACTATGAGGGCGCAACAGTGAGGTAGACTGATTATATTTCATTATATGGACAAGGGAAGGGGACAACAATTTCACGTTGGAGAGGCACGAAAAAAGAGCCACAATTTCCCCATTTTCTGTTAAATTGTCTTGCCCTGCTGAGTTGACATCTCATGGAACTTTTTAATGCGCATGGGAAGCAACGGGGGAGGGGGTTCACATGCCCTCTTCCATCCCGTGGCTACGCCGCTGGAGGGTAATCAACCATTAGTCGATTACCTTGGCGTAAATCCGTGACGTTGTGCTGTAAATATAGCATGCGTGTCGTTAACAAGGCGGTTAAATATATTGTAGAACGAAGGGCAAGGGCTGGAGTGTGTAGTCATGTGATAGTTATCATGAGATTCACGACAACGCATGATTAGGTGATACTATATAGAATAATAACAGAGATAATTCGACAGTCTGAATGGCAGTCTAAAATAAGGTAAATTTTAAACATTACCACGTTCACTCAAACCACGAGAATCGCAAATAAAATCCATCAACTCAAACGACTTTAGGTTGCGGTGAACCACTATTTATTCAACAGGGAAACTGCAGAGGAATTAAAACGAAACAATCCTGTCATTTATAAGAGGAAGATTATAGAGATAGGAGGAGAGGAGAAAGATAACGGAGTAGAGGGGAGGGGAGGAAAGGGGTGCAGAGTGCATGGAAGAAAGAGAAGATGGAGAGAAAGAGCCAGAGAGAAAAAGAGGGAAAGGAGGAGAGAGGTATAAAAGGGAGAGGGGGAAAGAAAGCATTGAGGGCAAAAGAGACAATGTGGTTTAAGAGAGAGACAGAGATAGAGAGAGAGAGAGAGAGAGAGAGAAAGATATGAAAGATATATGGATAAATACAGCGAGAGAGGAGAGGGAGAAGAGACAATGGAGTAGAGAGAGAGAGACAGACAGACAGAGACAGAGACAGAGACAGAGCCAGAGAAAGAGTGACACAGAGAGAGAGAAGGGAGTCAAGTAGGTGGGAGGACAGAAAGAGATAAAATTAGATGACTTTTTAAAGGAGAGAGAGAGAGAGTAAAAGAGGAGTGAGATAGAGAGAGCAAAATGGTGGGTGAAGGTAAGAGAGAGAGAGGGAGACGGACAAGAATACTGCAGGAACAGGGGAAGATGGATCAAAATCCAAAGAAGCAGAGAGAGAGAGAGAGGGGGGGGGGGTTTCTCCTCTTATTTTTTTTCTTTAATAGGAGAGGCAAGTAGATGGGAGGATAGAAAGAGAGAAAGGGGGAAGTTTGATAGAGAATGAGTATAAAAGAGAGGGAGACGGGAAGATGGAGAAAGGATCTAGATAGACAGGGGGAGAAAGAGGAAGTGAACCAGAGAAGACCCCCCCCCAAAAAAAAAAAAAAAAAAAAAAACAGGAAAGCTTTATAGTGAGACTCTTTTAGATGAAAGGGGATGAGGACAGAGCAAACGACAGTCTGTGTGTTCGGTAATTGGATAACATCAAACAGAAATCGAGCTATTTGGAGAGTACTCCCGTTTCAATTTGGCTAAAAGCAGACCAATTGCATGTGATTATTCCGCCGCAATCTTTATTACAATCTGTGTAATCAAAGAAACACAAATTGAAATCGGAAAAAAAACCAGCAACAACAAATGAAGCTTTCAAAGTGGGTTACCTCTGCATTTCAGAATTCACAAAGTAGGTTTTGATAGAAATTACTTTCAGGGGAATATAAATAGCAACAAGGAGGAAATAGTCCAACAACTGCTGTCACGCATTCGTTTATGAATTTTTACGAGTTTCCTTAAAATAATAAAGATAGAGTTGAGTACGGGTGATGTGATTGCAGATTGAAAGAAACTTATCTGGGTGTTATTGGGGAAATTTTTTATCATGTAGTACATAATAAATAAGGATATATGTGTAAAAAAAAAAACAATGATTTATCCATTCGTTTATGAATTTCTAATTCACTTAAATCTACGATTTTCCTTAATAATAAATAGAGTCGAGTACGGGTGATGTGGTTGCAGTTTGAAAGAAACTTGTCTGGGTGTTATTGGGGAAATTTTTGATTATGTAGTACATAAGACATAAGAATACATGTGTAGGTCCACTTCTGGAATCATCCAAATGAAAAGGGATTTACTACAATTTTGCTGCAAATCACATAAGTTAAAGATACTGCACACGGAAATGGTTATATAGGCCTATGGGATTATACGCACAATCAAGTGGCATCGAACTTTGGTCCAAATCTAGAAGCTGTTTCTGGCCATATTTTTTTAAAGGAATTTGAAGAGTGTTTCTTTTTCATAATTATGTCGTTTCTACTTCTTAATTTTTTTTTTACATTAGAAAGCTAACAAATTACTTTTCACCTTCTTCAGAACTTAACTTTCCCTTTAAGAGCAGCATCACTTATACAATGTCTCAGCATTATGCGCCATTTTTACCTTCGGCATTGCGTATAGTGTTCTTCTAGAAATCACTTTATTCAGAAGATGAATCTATTTCAACTTTCCCCCAGAGATTTTTTTTTCATGAACTTCTAAAAGGATTACATTTATCCAACATTATTTACTACTATTTACTATACTAGCTTGTGCCTCTTTAAAATGCAGAATTCATAATATATTCGAATTTAAGATACATCAGAGCTAGAAATAATTCCCCAAGCGACGGAGTTGACATGAATTTAATTGATCACTTTCTTTCACATGCACATACGCACATACACAGACAATTTGACTAATAAACTTACCTATTATATCAAATTTCTTGTTGATAATATAGCACCCTCCTCCACAAAATTACCTCCTAACCCCTCCCCCTCTCCTTCCCATCTATCTCTTTCTATGTATCTATCTAATAACGCTGATATACATTTATATGCATAATTATTGTATAGCAACGGGGAACATGTATGGGGAGTGGGGCACATACCCCCCCCCCCCCTGTCGTACATGTTAAAAGGGGGAAGATAACGGAAGGGAGACTGAATACACTCTGTCTTTGCCATCGATTCGAGCTATCAAACTGTATTAAGGCAGTATCTGTATCATCTCGCAGCTGCAAATTGGCAAAGTGCCCCCAATCACATCCATTGTTCACCCGTGAAAGGGGGAGCCTCTCTGCTGGGCAAGTCCCCAGGTAGGCAATCCTGCATCTCGAATTTCTGGGTGCATTGAGAACAGATGAATCATTGATGCTAGTCAAACAAACTCACTTGTTTATTTATTTACGTCTGTTGAATATGAGGACGTAGGTCGCAGTATTGACCTTATGATACTAGTAGAGCTTCACATGTGGGAAATAAAATGGGAAAGGAGATCATGCATCGACAAGCTCTGTTAGCCTACTATATAGCAATAATAATGAGATCTCTGTTCTTACTTTTATCCTCGTCCTGTTCAATATAATTAAGATCTCTCTCTCTCTAAAAAAAAAAAAAAGAGTGAATTTTCAATATATTTTCACTCCCCCTGGGAGTCACGTCAGTGATCACTTGTTTAGGAGTGAATATCGAGTGACTATCGAGTGCTCTCTAAAAGGAAAAGAGTGGAGTTTCACTCTATTTTCACTCTATTTTCATCAGTGATCACTTTTTTAAATATTTTTTAAATATTTTTTTAGAGAGAGTACCTCCATCATCATCATCAGCAGCAGCAGCAGCAGCTGGAAACTCATCATCACCATCACCACCACCACCACCACCACCATCATCATCATCGTTATCATTATCATTATCATCATCATAGTCGTCATTATCAGAATCAGCAGGAGCAGCATAATCATTTCCCGATCATTAATGTTATCATTTTCATCATCATAAACATCACTATCATAACCATGATTCAATTCAATTCACTTTATTTCTTTCACATCTCTTTAAAAAGTATAGGAAATATATGTATACAATCAGAAATAAACAACATAACAAGGAGACAAACGATAAAACAAGATACATGTACATGTATTATATCAAACATAATTCATATTTCATAATATAAAAACATAAATGATAATATAATAGAAATGAATGTATACAGCCATTGATGATGTGGATGTGAGGGGGTACCAAAGGCCATTGACCTGTCAAGGCTACCCCTTGTATTGCCATAATCACTGGCATAAATTATAGATAACAATACAAGAAGCAAACTAACAAACAAATCACACAAAATAACACTAAATAGCAGGCAAGTTTGATATTTAACTAGACTGGTAATTCAAAAGGTAAGTTTTGTATTTTCTTTTCAAGGATTGCAAGGAAGGATATTTTTAAAATTCTGTTGGTATATTGTTCCACACAACCTGTCCATTATAACTTATAACTGTTCCTGAGAATGATGATCTATCATTTACCTATACATATTGGCAACATCTTCATCTTCGTTGTCGTCGTTATCATCAGTCATTTCAATATGGCTATGGTTATCATAAGACTCCATACAGTCCTTATCAAATTCATCTATTTATTCTGAATATCTTATTAATATTGCCATTTCGACTGAACCGTTTTAAATGTAGGCCAGTTTGCATGTCTAAGCTAAAACTGAATTCTTAAAAAATGACTTGACTTTAATTGTGTGTATATTATACCGAACTGTCTTATATAGGATCTCTATGGTAATCTAGACCTACGCCATCAACGTCAGCTGCATTACATTACTTTTATTTTTCTTTCATGAATGTGTGTAATAGACCGGTTTACTAAGTTATTCAAATTTATGGATGTTTCTTTCCGGAGGACCTAGTGACCAGGTATTCCACCAACCTGTTATTAATAAATGGACTACAATACTAGGAATCCAGTTTGCATACATTACTTGTTGCTATGTCGAGCAAGCATCGGGCAAGCTTTCAGGTTGTCAAGAACAACCTTTGTTTAAAAAGCATGCATAAAATTTGAATATGTTAGTAAACCGGCCTATTGGGTTTTTACAGACGTGCATCAATCAGATATGATTATTTACGTCTGGGGACCGACCTTTAACGTCACCATCCGAAAGACGTGACTCAGTTTCGAACCTGGGTCCGCTGAATCAGTTTATAACTTCCACTGTTAGCTGGATTACAGGCGCACGCCACAACGCCCAGTGAAAGAGGTGAAAAGGAAAGCATAATTAAAAACGTTTGCGTTTATCTTATATTGCATTAAGAACAATGTAAACCCGACAATGTACAGTTAAATTTTTACCATTAAAGACATCTGTTTTTTATTTCTTAAAAGTTGAAGAATTTAAGATATGCTGATAAAAGTTAAGTAAAAGTTTTAAAGACACAAAAGAACAATTTTTTCTTTTAAATAGGCCCCTTTTTCATCGGCAGACATCTATTGTATGGGCAATAATATTTGATGGTTGTTTTCTTGAAAGACTGGGGTGGGTGTGACGGTCTGGCATTGCCTCTTTGTCCAAGAATTCGTTATTTATTCAAATATGACAAATGTAATATCCAATGAGCTGAATAGGATTATTATTGAATACTTTCCACGAATAGAATTACAATCACATATTTCTCACAGGGACCCTTTTTGACATTCGGTCGTTTTATTGTCAGTAATGTCTCAAAGATCAGAGCCAACAATTTTCAACTAATTTTAGTTTTTAATTTTCAGGTATTTATTAAACCGTGAGTAAATTACATCTAGTACGACTGAAAAAAAACAAAAAACATTATCATTATTATCATCATCAAATCATTATTATCAAAATTCATTATCATCTTTCCAAATATAATTTCTAAGTTTTTATTGTCGCATGATATTGCTATATAACAGCAATTTTTCTCTGGTTACTGTCCCCAAGTGACATGATGCCAATTCGTGCCTTAAACAGAACAACTTTACAACTTGCTGTCAAGAGATGGCAGCAGAGCCATTTCAACCTAACAGGCATTGACTCCAGACATTTTAGTAATTGCTTATTTTCACCAAAAAAAAAAAAACAGAGAAGGGAAGGCAGAATAAAAGAGCGGAAATTCTGGATTATGATGAAGAGTAAGAAGGACGGGGTCCGAATATGAAAATTACATTATTACTAATGATTCGGGCTATAATTCGTGAATTCCTCTTTTTCCACACTCCTTTTATTTTGCACCTCCTATTCCCCCCCCCCCCCTCCCTCTTCCATCTCCCCTCTTTTTTTCCTATCAAGCTCAGCGGTCTAGGAATGTTATTTATTTCATTTTTTATTTTTTTGTATGCTTAGTTAGCAATCATAATGTCTTCTTAAGAGGCAAAAGGACATTAACTCTTTGTGCTACGTGAGAATGACAACCGACTCCCATCTTTTTGTAACCCAAGTGGAATACCTTAAGTATAAGTATACAACTCCAAGAATGTGCACTCCCCCCTCCTTTCGGGGTGATGACTGTTTTTTTTTCTTCTTCTTTTTTCCTCCTTTTTTTCCTCGTCAAAAATTTGTTGAACTATTGTGCCCTCTCTTTTGCAAAGTCCTGGATCCACCCCCGCTAAACACTAAATCTAAGTGCCCTTATAGTTATCAGAAAAAATAAATCCTGATAATTAATTTTGTTTTCTTGTTGGTTGTTGAAATTATTACACGTATATCTTCTTTATAATTCAAATTTTGATCAATTTAAGTTATCACAGTGTTTGTACAACATTTCGTCAATTCGTGTCCATCACTTCGTCATAAATGTTTGAGTTAACTGAATTGTTTGTTCTTTCGTTCAATAAATTGCTTGTCGGATGGGGAATACGTGTCCCTATTTAAAGCTGCGGCACGTGGTCACTTGTGGTTGTAATTGATTTCGATAGGAAACGTACAAATATCATATTCTACAGTTCTGCAAGGAAAATGAGATTTCCGGATGATAATTCTGGCCACTTTTGTCGAATTGAGTTTTCCAAAAGACTGATAAAAAAAAAAAAAAAAAAAAAAAAACGTTTGAGGAGGCAATTTCGCTTTCAAGCATGCATTATTAAAGAGTATTTTAATAACGTGCACAATTCAAACACCCTCAAATGTGAGGCACAATAGCTCAGTGGTAGAGCAGTTGTCTCGTTACTACGAGGACCCGAGTTCGAATCCAAGTGCATGAGCTATAGTGCCCTTTGGTTAAGGTATTAATTCTCATCACCAATTAAGTCTCTCAGTGAGGACTTAAAGTCGTCGGTCCCCTGGTTGCTTTCTTTAATCGCAGTCAGGTAAAATAAAGCATCAAATCAAACCAAACCAATTTCCTTTGAAAAGTTAACGTTGACCTTTAAGTTTTATGACACTTGGTTACAAGTTCGGCTTAATCACAATGTACTTCGCATCAATGCTATATCTATGAGGATAAAATTTTGTCAGAAAATGACGTCCTCGTCGATCGTGGTAATATCATAGACTTGACTTGTGTCGCCGCAAAGAGATTGAAAATGTCGCATGTAATAAATATCACTGTGTCGTCTGCCCCAAAAGTGGGTACAAGCATGTGATTCTCTTCAAACCCCTTCGTTTCTGAAGAAAGCATTATTATCAAGATGCAATGTCTCCTCACGCGTGCACACGACCAAGGAAATTAAAACGACCTATATATATATATATATATATATATCTGCTCCTTTTTCCCCCCATAACCACGTGTTTCTAATGTAGTATGTGTTCATGCATATGACAGATGATATGTAAAAGTATTTTTATGCAAGAATATACATCTGAAAATGTATTTGCTTTCAAGAAGGTTACTCTGAATAGTTGCTCCTCCTTTTGTGCATGATGAGGTTTGGGTTTGTGAGCGACAATTATTGCTCATTTTGTTATAAGGAGATTGAGTCTTACTTTCATATATTTCTGAACTGTGCGAAAGTGAAACCGTTATGGCAATTTTGTATTGAATATTTTGGCTTGGCTGAATTCAAAGATATGAATTGGGGGGATATATACATGGGATTACCTGGTAATTCAAATAGAAATAAATGTGTAAATTCTTTGGTCATGTTTATTAAATATGCAATTTTCCATTCTAGGGCTCAAGGCCAGGTTCCTTCATCTACGAAAATACAAAAATATATAGCTGATTGTATAGAGGAAGAAAAAAATCTAGCAACGAATTAAGGCAGCGAAGTTACATTTACACTTACAGAAATGGGAAGAACTGAAAGTGAATAAGGATGTGAATGTGAGCAGGTATGATGTGTCTAGTGTTGTGCGTGTGTAAATCTTGGTATGTTTGTTGGATGTTAGTGAGTGTGAATGTGAATGTTGAGAAGGGGGGGGGGGGGGGGGTTAAGTAGTGAAAGGGATAACAAGGTATACCGATGAAGGGTTTATATAAAAATATGCATTATGTTACTTTTCATGAATGATCATTTCCCCTTCTCTTGGTTAAATTGTTAAATGCACATCTTATTATTTATGATATGAATATAACATGAAGAATTGTATTTCATTTAATTATACCGTAATTATACATTTTTGTTTACCCCTTTATTCATTTAAAGGAGATCTTTATATGAACTGAGAAAATAACAAAAAAGAAAAGAACATTAACATATTTTGAATGAAAGATCATTTACATTGAATATTATACATTGTGGGACATAGGGAGGGGGTATAGGGCGTACGTTAGTGTTTGTCAATATATTATTTACTTAGTGATTTCATTCCAACATTCTTCCATGCTTGTCTTGTGAATAATTTAACACTATGGTATGAAAACGAAATGAAGATTTGTATTTGTTTGAAATTATTTACATTTATTTTATGTAATGATCTATTTTGAATGAAATCTCTAATAAAATATTTTGAAAAACAAAAAAAAGTTTGTGTGTGGGGGGGGGGGGGGGGGGGGGGGGGGGGTTTAGTTCCACCCAAAGACTTTTAATAGTATCAAGACAGATTACTCTCACCTACTTCCGTAGTACATTCGGCAGACGTAAATTGCTGTGTTAAAATAGACTCGGAAAAATACGTTCGCCATAGGTATAACACGTGAAAAGATGTCTCATTTTTTCTTGATATTTCATATCTTACTCTATTTTTTTCAAGTCTGATTTTTGCATGAGAGAAAGGATGGATAGTTCAAAAAACATTTCTTGAACCTTTATTATCAATAAATGCCACTATGAATCCCCGGGATCATGCCTGCTTTTTGACATAATCATCTGCCATAGGGTTAACACGTGAAAACATGGATTTTAAGAATGATTATAGTTCCTCTGGTATTTCCTTGAATTTCATGTAAATGTGGCTTACATGTAATTTGAGACTCTGAACAAGATTAATGATGGCTCAAAAAGTGGAAGGGGCCCCACATAAATCCCCGGGAATATGCATGCTTTTGGCCTTCCAGCTCCCATAGGTTAACACGCAAAAACAGGGATTTTTGAATGATTATAATTCCCCCAGAATTAGATTAAAATTTTGAAAAATGTGACTTAAATAAAATTTAAAGCTCTGAAAATGTATGATTAAGTCTCAACTAGTCGAACAGACCCCGCATAAATCCCAGGAATATGCATGCTTTTGACCCCCAAAAAGTCTCGCCTGCCATAGGTTTACACGCGAAAACAAGGAATTTTAGGATGATTATAATTCCCATAGTTTTTATTTGAAAATATAAAAACTGTGATTTACATGTAATTTGAGGCTTTGAACAAGTTTACTGAAGGCTCAAAAAATTGAAAAACCCCCACATAAATCCCGGGAATATGCATGCTTTTGACCAAAACAGTCTCGCCTGCCATAGGTTTACACGCGAAAACAAGGAATATTAGGATGATTATAATTCCCATAGTTTTTATTTGAAAATATAAAAACTGTGATTTACATGAAATTTAAAGCTCTGAAAATGTATAATTAAGGCTCAATGAGTCCAGTAAACCCCCCCCATAAATCCCCGGGAATATGCATGCTTTTGGCCTTCCAGCTCCCATAGGTTAACACATGAAAAGAGGGATTTTGAAATGATTTTAATTCCCCTAGTATTTATTTGAAATTATGAAAAATGTAATTTACATGAAATTTAAAGCTCTGAAAGTGTATAATTAAGGCTCAATGAGTCCAGTAAACCCCCCATAAATCCCCGGGAATATGCCTGCTTTTGGCCTTCCAGCTCCCATAGGTTAACACATGAAAAGAGGGATTTTGAAATTACTTTAATTCCCCTAGTATTTATTTGAAATTATGAAAAATGTAATTTACATGAAATTTAAAGCTCTGAAAGTGTATAATTAAGGCTCGATGAGTCATTTAAACCCCGCATAAATCCCCGGGAATATGCATGCTTTTGACCAAAAAAAATAATTTGTCATATAACACGTGAAACCGTTTGTTGTTATTGATGACGTAATGTGGGCGTGTAGTATCGATCACGTGAGATCACGACATCCAATGAGATCGTGCGCTAGCAGACGACCAGGGGCCCAGCCTTGCCGGTATTAGAAGAAACTCTCACTAAATTCCAGTTCACTATTATATTTCTAATGTACCAGAGGCAAAATTGAATGTATTAAATTCATAAATTCATATAATCAATGTTCTACCACCGAATTACGCTTAGCCAAAATGACTGATGTGAGATCATGCAATCATGAAATAGCTGAGCTGAATAGCGACCGACAAGGTGTATAGCTCTAGCTAGGCTAGGTCTACCCCTCTGCGATCCCGATCGAGATGGTGATGTTGCCGATAGAACTCTTTCAGTTTGCCAAAGGTGTTCTCCTCAAACTTCGGTCATCAAAGGTTTTTATTTGCTGATCATCGTTTACTTTGGCTTCAGCCAACGAGACCGACAATGTAGTGGGAGGGGGCTTCTGAACCCTATTATGGATATGAGTCTGACACTGACAGTCCATGACAGGGGTGAATGCAGGATGTAGTAAAAAAAAAAAATAAAAAAAAAAAAAAGGGGGGGCACAAATGCAGGGCTGTCAACTTTTTGGAACTGCTAGAAGGGAGATTCGTATTTTTTTCTTCTCACCATTCCTCCAAAAGTTGCTCCGTGAGTGGGGGGGGGGGGGGGGGGGGGGAGGAGAATTTTTTCGCCAGTCCTCGAAAAGTTGCTCTGTTGGGGGGGGGAGAGAGGGGTGAAAAGAATTTTTTTTTCTTCTCGCCGGCCCTCCAAAAAAAAAAAAAAAAAAGGGCCCCGGGGACAATGATGTATGACTTATTTTTAAAAAGGGGAGGGGGCATGGGCCGGGATTGCGTCCCCCCCCCCCCCCCTAAATCCGCCACTCGTCCATGCCCGGACTGTCACGTCAGTCTTGCGGGGTGGGCTTTTTTACAAGTTTTCTCGGAGGGTTAATAGACCAACATTGTTAGCCTCGTAGGCTCCCAAACTAATGGTGCTCTATCCGGTTTTATTTACATTTTAGGCCAGAGTCCATGTATACCTGTAGTTTGTAGTTCAAAAGAATGTAATTCCTATTCCAGGGGCGGATCCAGGATTTTGTAGAGGAGGGGGCACAGAGCCGAAAAGTACACAATTAAAGAGGCAATTTTTTCATTGTGTACTTAAGGTATGCCAGTTGGGTTCCAAAAAGGGGCGCGGTCGATTCGCCCCCCCCCCCCCATGGATCAGCGCCTGCTATTCTGTCATGGATGTGAAGAATGGGATTGCATGGTGTTGGTGGTCGATCTCATTAAATTGAACCATTGAAGGGGGGAAAAAACAATAAGAGATCATTATTTTGTCCTCATTTCTATTGGAGTCATTTTTATAGATCGGTTGTAAGAGAGAATAAGAGAATAAGAGATTATTAGAAAATGAAAGCCTGTGAGAGGGGGAGAAAGAAAGAGAGACAGAGAGACAGACAAAGGGGGCACGGGCAAAAGGAATGGGATATTCCTACAAAGACAGAATAGGACTGGTAATAAATAAATTATATCATCAGCTGCTATTGTTGGTTACTACTAGTTAATTCAATTCAAAATAGCCCTATACTGTTTTCTTCGCCTGTCGTCTCAAACTGCTACAGCAGAATGTTACAAATAACTTACTGTAAGTTATTTATATTAGTGGAGTATCCAGGAATGCAGGGGAGGGGGGCTCACACCTGACGAACAAAAAATCATCAGATGCTGTCTATTCTGAATTTTCAGACAAGCAAGGAAAAAAAAAGTCACATTTTTCATGTTCCTTCTGTGCCGGGGGGGGCACACAATTCCTTTCATTCGATGTGTAACTATAAAATATGTCAGATGTGGTTTTGGCTGGCACGTGCATTCCTGGATACGCCACCAATAAAAAAAAGAGAATCTTGGATACGCCACTCTTAATTAATCTTTGTATTTAAGGAATTGCTCGCACGCAATCTCATTTTAATAAAGCCTTTTCTGTCTTGACTTTTAACATAAGGCCATAGATTTACATTATACGTCTATCATCCCTAAAATTTATAGAAATCATGATATCAAATGCAATATTCTGATTTAGAAAAATAAAGATAGCATTTTATTTATTTATTTATTTTTATTTTATTTTTTTACTTTTCTCGACATTCCCGTCAGATATCGCAGTGTTTGCTCATATAGAGCTTAATATCAGGGAACATGATTGGACCATTCCCCCCCCCCCCCCCCCCAATCACATAAATATTAATAGAAATAGTTGGGAGCTCCCCCTCCCAACTCTCTCCCTCTCCTCCATGGTGCAGTTAGAGTATGTTGATTCCTATCTGTTTTGGGACATAAGTTTGTATTTGAAGGGACAATATCAAGATTATGCCCTTTACGGCTTTACCAAAAGCGATGTACAGAAAAAGAAGAAAAAAATAAAGGAAATAAAAAATACAAACATCTTGATAAAGACTATAATCTTCCCTCTCGGCCGATCGACATGTACCACAATATATACGCGTGCTGTATTTCGGGACTGAGCACTCTTCGTATTTAAACTCTTTGGTTCCACCCTTTTAACTATAGGCCTATATTCCTTATTATTTTCCCTTCAGTTGAATTGTTGAATAATTTTTTTTTTTTTGTTTTGTTTTTTTTGTTTTTGTTTTTTTTTTTTTGTGGGGTGCGCGCGCCTGGTGGATGACCTCCCACAGAGCTCTGTTTTGTTGTCTATTTTTTTACTGGTTCCAGTATCATTACTTATTTTTCTTTACTGTATGTGATTTTGTATGTCTTCAGGAAGCTACTAGACTATTTTTGGACAAATTCTCAATTTAAGATTCACAGATTTTCAGTTTACAGGTTTTGGCTTTGACTAATGCCTCATGTGTGTAGTGAGTATAGCCATGTTCACTTGCTTGCTTTGTACACTTTGTATAGCCTGCTTCATTGTTATTCACATGTTCATGCTCTATCTTTCACGCCTGTGCGAATTTTCACAATGAAGGTGGCTACTCTAATAGCCTTCGTGTGTATTGTGTACTCTTGTTGCTATTATACCACAGTCTTATGTTCTGATTTCAATGTTGATTCATGTAATGCACTGGTACTGCCCAAGGCTAAGTGTAAGGGCAAGTACATAGGTAGACCAGTTCAGCGGTATGCAAATGCCCTGTCTAGGTTTCGTATTCTTCTGCTGATCTCGGGAGACATCAACCCCAATCCTGGACCCTCTTTACAAGAACACATCCATTCCAATAATTATGATTCTAGCGATTCTTCAACAAGACATTACAAATACAGCAGTCATACTCTTCGTGCCCTGAATGTTCATATCCATGACAGATGTTTCTTTTTAAAATGGCGTGATGAGAACTGTGCTGTTTGGGATCGGTTGGTGTCTCTCGGAATCGGTAGAACATGTCGAAGGCGGAGGACACATCGTGGTAGAAGGGGTGGCCGTGGCCATTTTAGGAAACACTTAAAATTTGGTTCCCTTAACTCTCGTTCTCTCCGTAATAAATCTACTACATTTCAAGATTTTGTTTTGGATCATAAGTTAGATTTTGTTTGTATCTGTGAGACGTGGCTCTCACCTGATGACGATGCAGTCATAGCTGATCTTTGCCCCAGTTCCTATGGTTTTAAACATAGTCCCAGAGCCTTTAGGCGTGGTGGCGGAGTGGCTTTCCTCCACAAAGATAATTTGAAGGTTGTCATCAAACCTACGAACAGGTACGACAGTTTTGAGTGTATGTGTGCTACCATCTCAAGTGACTCCGGTTGCATAGACGTAGCAGTAATCTACAGGCCACCCATCGGTCAGAGCTTCTCCAGATTTTTGGAAGAATTTTCAGACTTTCTCGACGGCAGCATATATAGAACTACACCGTTGATAATTACCGGCGATTTGAACATACATCTAGATGATAGCTCTTCACCTCACACACAGAGGTTTAATGTTCTCCTCAGCAACCACGCCATGTCTCAGCTTGTCGGTTCTCCCACCCATGACAAAGGTCACATCCTTGATGTAGTGATAGTGCGGAATTCCGACAATCAAGCTCTGTGTTCTAAGCCGAAGGTTACTCCGGGCATATCGGATCACTCTGCAATTATTTGGAAGATCAGTTTCAACAAGCCCCATGGGACTCAATCCACATATGTCTCCCGCAACATCCGAGACATAGATAGAGAAACTTTCGCCCAAAATGTAGCTGATAGTAACATTATCCTTTCTTCTACAGACAGCATAGATGCAGCTGTTCATCGCTATAATACTGAGCTCGAGAAGCTTCTCGACACCCATGCTCCACCAAGGACTAGAAAGGTGCGGAGCCATGTGGACTGTCCATGGTATAGCTCTGACATCATCACACAGAAGCGTATTCGAAGAAGACTGGAGACGAAGTGGCGGAACAGCAGACTATCGATTGACAGGGATCATTTTCGAGTCCAGCGTGATCTCGTCAACTCTCTTGTGACAAGAGCGAAGCGATCCTACTTCATAGGTCTTGTTGAAGATTGCCAAGGTGACTCCAAACAACTCTTCTCTTTGGCCAACAGACTGCTCAATCGTCGTCAATCATCACCTCTACCTCACCACAATGACAGCCATGAACTAGCTTCCAGATTCTTACACTTTTTCCAGACAAAAGTAAAAGGAATCTGCGATAGTTTATCTCCTGACCTAACACCTCTACAGTCTAACACCTCATCTACCTTGGATATCTTGCGACCTACCTCTCCTGACGAGATTTTGTCACTCCTTCGCCAATCACCTCCTAAATCATGTCAATTAGATCCAATACCTGCTAAGTTATTAAAGGATTGTTCCTCCACGTTTGCCCCTATTCTCTGCTGCCTTGTTAATTTAAGTCTAGAGCAGTCTCATGTCCCGTCCTCTTTGAAACTTGCACATGTCACACCATTGTTGAAGAAACCTTCTCTCGACCCCGATTCTCTTCAAAATTACAGACCAGTTTCAAACCTACCCTTCCTCTTTAAAGTACTTGAAAGGGTTGTGTTTTTCCGTCTTTCCGAATACTTTCATGACAACAATCTCTTCGACCCTTTCCAATCAGCCTACAGATCCCACCATAGTGTGGAAACTCTTCTTGTGAATGCATCAAACCACATCCTTCAACAGATGGACAGAGGGAATTTGACTGCTCTACTTTTACTTGATCTCTCCTCCGCCTTCGACACAGTAAACCATACAATCATGTTGAATACTTTAAGTTCATTTGGTGTCAGAGGTGAAGCATTCAAGTGGTTTGAATCCTACCTTTCTTTCCATTCTCAGATTGTGTGCGTAAATGGTTGTAAATCAGTTGCTTTGCCTCTGACCCATGGCGTACCGCAGGGCTCTGTGGGCGGGCCGACCCTTTTTTCGATTTATTTGATTGGATTGCGGCAAGTTTTGCTTCGTCACAGAATTGATTACCATATTTATGCCGACGATATCCAGCTCATGATTTCGTTTAATTCTACTCAGTCAGCAGCAGAAACAGCCATTCGTCGGCTTCAATCATGCATGGTTGACATTTATGACTGGATGCGAACCCACTCTTTGAAACTGAATTTAGATAAATGTGAATTTCTTTTGTTTGGATCTAAAGTGCAGCTCAACAAAATTGATGTCAATTGCTTTTCATTTTCTGGCCACACTATTAATTTATCTCAAACTTGCCGCAATCTCGGAGTCATTTTCGATTCACATATGTCAATGTCTCCTCAAATCTCAAATATCTGCAAATCAGTTAGGTACCAACTACGAAACATTGGTTTTATCCAGAAATATTTGTCAAAGTCTGCCACCGAAAAAATTGTACATGCATTGATATCCTCCCGCCTTGATTTTTGCAATGCACTTCTGTTCAATTTACCTCAGAACCAGTTATATAGGCTCCAGAAACTTCAAAACGCCGCAGCTCGTATTGTCTCACTGTCTAATAGGCGCTCTCACATCACTCCCATTTTGAATTCACTGCACTGGCTCCCTGTCAAAGATCGTATAATTTTCAAAATTTTGTTGCTCACTTTTCATTGTATTCATGGATCAGCACCCCAATACAATCTCTCTTTTATTCATTATTACATACCCAAAAGATCTCTGCGCTCATCAACATCCGGCTCTCTTGTAACTCCTAAAGTTTCAAAATCTTGGGGTGAAAGATCCTTTGCTTACGCATGCCCCACCTTGTGGAATAGTCTTCCTGTAGACATCAAAGCTTGTATCTCTGTTGATTCTTTAAAAATCTTCTCAAAACCTTTCTATTTACATGTACTTTGTAATTCTTTATGCGCCTTGAGCACTCTACAGAGTGGATTTGGCGCTTTATAAGTCACATTATTATTATTATTATTATTATTACCGGGCGCTTGCAAGAAGTAAATATAGGCCTAAACCATATACCAGCATTCGATTTTGCAGTCGACTTCTGTTAAATGGCCTTAGAACTTACTTTGCATATTTTTAAAGTTAGACGTAACATTCGATCCAAAATGTACTGATAATTACATGTAATTGCTATAGAATTACTCCTTTTGTTATTATCAGGCCAACATAAGTAAATTGGGAGTTAACTGTATTCCTAACACGATGTTTTGATAGCATTATGATTGAATATAATTTGTTGTTCATCCCATTGTTGTTTTTTTCTTTTACAAAACGAAACGTTGATATTTCCTTTTTCTTAAAACATTTCGCATTTTTTTCTTATATTCTAAGACAGATTAATAAATAATTCGACTACTTTCACGACTTTGTCAGATCCGTCAAATAATACCTATGATGGCAGTGACTTGGTCTCGAATCCCAATTACTGCGTTTCAGAACCCTTCGCTCTATACACTACTGAACTCTGCACTGAACCACCTACCGCTCCCATTTATTGCGCAAGAACGCCTTTCACTTTTCTTCGTCCCTATCCATCTCCCTCTACAGCTGCAATACACCAAAACCTGGAGCTGCAATATGCCTCCATTTTGCTACTATTAATTGATTCTCCTTTCTCGTTTGTCCTTTAAAGGTACATGTTCCCTTTTGTAGGCCCAAAATATATTTAAATTAATTAATATGGAAGAAGATACCGTTTAAGAACTAACTGGAAACACGACATATCATCGAATAATCGACCGTTATATTTCAAATTAAGGTTTAGGCGGGTCCGAAAATATTATTATGTCAACGGTGCGCCGAATGACACACTAATTGTGATCTGTGACGAAATTAATGATTCTTTAAAGAAATCAATCGTACCAACTGCTTTTGTTCTCGAAGTCGGTCTTGGGGCTGACTTTGTCAAAGCAAGCATTTGGTCACAGAAGTTGACACAGAATTCAAAGTGTTCCACTTGGCTCCTCGTTATCAGCATCAGCAACCTTCTTTTAAAAAAATTTTGATACAAAAAGAAATACTACGGAACCTATGGCTGTAGAATTATGCGTTATTGTTATGGTATAAAGCTGATCCTAGCCCAACTTACTGATGTTTGAATAACATCTCAAATCGGACACATATACTTTCAAAGATAGAATTGAGTTCTAGTCATGCGATTGCATTCTGAAAGAAACTGTCTAAAACCAACTGGAAATGTGTATCCTGTGAGGCTTTGGAATTATCAAAATGATAAGAAATTAACACACACACACCCACACCCACGCACACGCGCACACACACACAAACACACACACCCTTTTTTTTTTTTTTTTTTTTTAATAACACACATGCACACGCTAGTATCAATATGCCTACAGCACTTCATTTATTTGATGTATGATGAAAGAGCAATGTAGATTAAATGCCTTGCTCAAGGGCATAAGTGCCGTGACGGGGATCGAACGCCCGATCCTCGCATCTCCAGTCAAGCGCCTTAAACCACTGGACCACGGCACCTCCATACAGACACACACACCCGCATCCCACACGCACACCCCCCACACACACATACACATGTGGCAGGCGTGTTTGTTCAAAATTTTCATCTATCATTTTTCGAATATTGGAAATTTGAAGAGCAGTCCTTTTCAGGGGACATTATCACTGAATAGGCCGATTCCGTAATGTATTTAAATTTATGCACATTTCTTCTCTGAGCACCTAGCGACGAGCTATTCCATTAACCTGCTTTTTATAAACGAGCCTCAATGCTTGAAATACAGTTTGCATACCTTACTTGTTGCTATGTCCGGCAAGCCTCGGGCAAGCTTTCAGATTGTCAAGGACAGCCTTTGTATGAAAGGTATGTATAAATTTTTAAAACGAAGCGGTCTATTGGAAAGCTCACAAATTTTCACCTTTACAAGAACTCACTCTTTCTCTTAAAGCGAGGGTTCCTATACCTTAACTTTGTAGACACCATTCCATCGTGCCAATTTGGCTCGCTCTAGTTTCTTGGAGTATATGCTGAGTAAATTTGCTCACATACCCTTGCCATAATTGTCCGGATAGGTACCATGGAAATCTATGATCAATCATTCCTTTGCCAAGCGGAGAGGAGGGAGGGTAGAGAGAGAGAGAGAGAGAGAGAGAGAGAGAGAGAGAGAGAGAGAGGAGAGTGGAACAAGTCGGATTAAAGAAAGAGAGAGAGAGAGAGAGAGAGAGAGAGCGACAGAGAAGGTACAATTGGAAAATGAACGAGAGTGACAGAATAAAGACTTTAATAGATAAAGTGTATGGTACATGACAGCTTATGCAATGTGCCCTACTGCCTTTTGATTCGACTATCATCATACATTAATGTCAAACGAATAATTGAATGATCTTCCGTTTGTTACATGTCACTTAATATAATCGACAAGTTATTGAATCGAGTGAAATGTAATCATATCACACAGTGGCTGATCCAGGATTTAAAAAAAAAAAATTCAGGGGGAGGTGGGGGAGGGTGTACAATGCCGAAATATCAACTGACAGCCCCCCACCCCCCGGTACATTTTGGTTCCCAAATTTTCGCCTGGCTGGGGGAGCAAATAATATAATTTTGAGCACATTTTCCTTCGTTTATTTCCTTATGTATGTAGATTTGGTTTTGCCACAGAGGAGGGGGGGGGGGGGGGGGGGGGACGTGCCCTTGTATTCCAACCCGCCGATAGGTCGCATTTTTCTACAGACTATTTTAGCAATTTGAATCTGCTGAGCGTGACGAAAAGACACCGGATGTTAATTAACATGCCTCTGTATTATGTTGCGAGGTATTACAGGAATTGATTGCTGAATGTTCACTAAGCATGACGATTGTTTGTTATTTATTCATCCATTCCAGTCAAGGTACATGAACATTCTTCATTAAGTAAATTTAACTGTCATTATAATGGTAAACAATTAATATGCCATTTTCGTAATGCATTTAAATTCAATGCTTACCTCTTTGTCAAACTCCTCGTAATGAACTATTACATCCACCTGTTACAAGTCATTGTATTTCAATAGTCAGAATGCAGATTGCATAAATTAAAGTGGTGCTGGCTTGGGCAAGCCAAAATGTTTACCTCACCTAACAACGATTAATACATGCATTCTGACTATTGACAAAAGAACAGCCTTTTACAGTAATGTAATGTAATAGTTTCTCTACGCAACATGACGGCCTGTTGATGAAATCAGTTATATACCTAAAGCTACATTGATTTGAAAACATGTTTCAGCTATATAAAATAGTTATCTTAAAGAAGGCACTATCTTCAAAATGACGACCCATTATTCGAGGAATTGAATGAAGAAACAGACAAAATAAAACAGGAATTACCAAAAATTACCATATAGGAAACAGACAATACTATAAAAAGTTAGATCAAAATGTATTTATAGAACAACATTGTATCAGTTGCAAGGCCATAAAAAAAACGACTACGTTTGTATTGCAGTATGGCTGCTGCATGTTTCTGCTAACAGCCTGATATTGGAAATAATTAATTGAATTAAAACCAATGTACTGACAACTTTAATTAAATCTACGGAAATATACCCAATACATTTGGACAGGAGAAGGGATGATTCCGACAGTCGTATCCATGGGTTTTGACGATTTGATGTCCAAAACTAGGTTAAGATAACGAAAAAGTAGGTTACACAAGGACAGTGGAATTTAGGGATAGCATGATTGTAAGCAGACAGTGAGTCTGATCATTATCTGTGTCTTTCGAGAGCAAAAGAGAGAGAGAGAGAGAGAGCGAGTATGAACACGATGAAATCCGAGATTCTCGCATGTCGAGGATAGGTTTCATGTTCGAGGGCAAAGCACTTTGCCGAATGCTCATTTCTGATTTATATTTGAATGGTTAAGAATTAACTGTAACTGTTTTGATTATATCTTTGCTCAACGTTAATCTACTTTTTACTATATTATTTTTCACATTTTTTTCCTATCATTCACCTTCCTATATATATATACTATATCTTTTTACGTCATGTAATGCATGTTTTAATTGTGTCATTATTGTGACAACCCGATCAGAAGCCTCGTGTATTGGGGAATCTCTCATCCTTTCTCTTTATGTAAATGTAAACGTTTTTAATGGCTATATATTCATTTAATTCAAGAAGGAAATGAATATCTTTTGAATCTTGAATCTTATATTTCCGAACAGATAAAAAGCAACACTGAATTCCCCAAACAGTAAAAATAATGTACAATTTAAAACAGGGGCGGCGCTAAGGTATTTAAATAGGGGGGGGGGGGCAAAATGACGCGTATAGCAACGTCGCACGTCGAGGGTCTTGAAATAACAAATAGGACTATAACAGTTATGTCATAATTGCATGGCCTAGCCTTCTCTTCTCCATTTCCCCTTCTCTTTCTCCTTCCCCCCCCCCCCTTCTACCTCTTTTTTTTTTTTTTTTTTTTGGCTCGCTTGAAAAAGGATAGGGGGGCGGCCGCCCCCTGCCCCCCCTGTAGCGCCGCCCCTGATTTAAAATATAGAGTGCCCTTGCAATATTTTCACTAGCCCTGAAATATGACACCAATCATTAATATGATTTCGAACATTTTCATGTCTGAAACTTCAGATTTTTTTTTTTTTTTTTACAGAATATTTCTTGTTGAAATGAATCATTAATTCTTAGCAAACTTAGTCGAAAAGAGAATCAACTTAAATGACAAACACAAACTAAACATCATTATTACATGTAGCCCTTGTCAATGTGCGTAACCAAAAAAAAAAAATGCAATCTATTAGTCCTGCATCAAATTATTGATGAAATTAATAATTACGGTGATGACGGTAATAGCAATTACTATTCTCTGGTACAATAATAATGTGGAATTACTATTGTGCTTTGAACGCATTCATCCAACTAGGTGGGTATCATTATCATATCGCATCCTTCTCTTAGTACTTTTGATATCTTTCTTCTTCCATTTCTTCTTCGTCTTTTCCCCTTCCGCTTCCCCATCTGATCCTTAAGTTCCTCTTTATGTTCTTCAAGATCATTCAGTTTTCGAAAATGATTCGTTTTCATTCAGTATCATTTTCCTTTCTCCATATTCCCATTCTTCTATCCTAAAGAGAACATTTATTAGTGAAATTTAAGATATTAAGAGGAGAATTTAAAAAAAACGTCGAGATGCAGTTATTGACTGGCATATTCTATCCAATCCTCGTTAATAATAATAATAATAATAACGGTTGCTTATAAAGCGCTTTACAAGAATATACCAAAGCGCTTACATTATCATTATTGGTTGGTTAATGAAAGAGATCAGCAAGCGATTTAGATCCGATCCATCTCTCTCCACTTGTGCATGCCTCCATTGTTGAGAATCCATTAATATACACTCTTTGTTGAATTGGAATATGTTATTTGATATCAATACGAGTAACCTTGGATGGGAATCCATTCGGAACAAAGTGGATGAGATACTTGGAATAAAATAATAGAGAGAATTTTCTGTGTGCTCTGCAGTTCTGACTTTGTAATTGATATCGGGTATATGCTTATATAGCACCTATTACCCCTGCATTTGTATTTTGGGTTATGTTCATTCTAACAAAGTTCAATTACCATAATGACGAACATTCCCCCCCCCCCCTCTCTCTCTCTCCCCCCCCCCCCCCTCTCTCTCATTGTGTTAAATCTAACACAATTCAACTACCATGATTATGAATATTCTCTCTCTCTCTCTCTCTCTCTCTCTAGCTCTCCCTGACACAATTCACTATCTAACATAAGAATGTTACTGTAAATTGAATTGCTCAAGCACGTTTGTGCCGAGCCGGGGATATAACCCACGACCTCTTATCTCCACTCGCTTGTTTTTACCATACTACTAGAAATCTCTATAGACTACTCACATTATAACAAGAGTAAATGACACGCCCCCCCCCCCCTCTCTCTCTCTATATCTGTCTCTCTGTCTCTCCTCTCTCTCTCTCTCTCTCTCTCTCTCTCTTATATATATCTCTGTATCTCTCTCTCTATCTCTCTCTCTATATATATATATATATGTCTCTCTGTATATCTCTCTCTCTCTCTCTCTCCCTCTCCCTCTCTTCAGATTACTATTTACCATATCCCACGTTTGCATATAATTATACGTGGATATCGACAGTGCTACAGTCTGAATCTAAACATAGGCCGTATCGTTTTCAATTTAGGGCCATCACAGCTTTATACGGGCTCAAACAATTCAATTATAGGGACATCTCTTTAATAGATCTCTTGCGTCACTGCAAGTCCATTTGGCCGGCTTTTAAACCGAGCTTACTGTATGCAAAGAAGACACACACAATATTCATAAATTATGATTTCCCGGAAAGCTTTTGAAAGCTTTCAGTGTCGTACTGTACTAAGACATAAAGTCTACCCTTTATAACATGCACGCATTAACATTGACCAGTAGATTCTTTAAAAATCTTTACATTTTGGCATAGCGTCTGAAAGACATTGTTCTGATCCACTTTAAAACGGAAAAGGGGAAGCTTTCGCCTTACACAAAAATACAAATCTAATGATTTGATGTTATATGAAATGATCTTATTACAAATAATATTCATATATTATAGAATGAAAACGTATAACTTATATCCACCCAATTATCCAAAAGTATGTCTATAAAACTAACTAAAACTATACAAAGCACATTCAAAAATAGATGACATTACTTTTAAAGAGTTGGTAGCAAGTGCTACATTGATTTTTGTCTACTATTAACTGAAATTGTTCTACAAGAAAGTGAAGTTCTTAAATATAATAAAGGATTTCGAAGTCACTCACTCATTTATGACGTGTAAATGAGGATGATTACAAAAGTAACGCCCATGCTACTGTATAGTGGTGTAGATATGGGAGGAGGAATAGGGCACGTACCCCCTAATCGACTTACAACAAGGGAAAATGAATCGATCGAGAGAGAGAGAGAGAGGGGAGGGGGGGGGGGGGGGGGGGGAAAGTAAAGGGATAGAAATAGTATGAAAGGGGGTGTGATAAGGAGATGATAAAATCCCATCTCCTATACACTGTCCTCCTTAGTTGTTCTGCTCCCTCGATCGAATTTTATGACCCCCCCCCCCCCCCCCCACTACTGGACCCTATCTGCACCACAACAGTGCACAGTTCATGTCGCATCAGGCTACATTCACCTTCAAAATTGTGTTCAGAATCTTGCATTTATTTCCTCAAAGTGCCTTCGGTTTAGTAATTACACCCAATTGTTTTTTTTTTTTTTTTGTTGTTTGTTTTTTTTTGTGGACTTGTCTCTTTTATTTAACCCTCGTATGACCCCCCCCCCCTCGTTCCACATGACTGGACCCATACTACACCACTACTGTAGTGCATGTCGCATTACATCCATCTTAAAAATCGTGTCCAAAATGTTGCATCCCTCCCCCCCCCCCCCCCCCCTCCCCAGAACTGTTTTGGGTTTAGTAATTATACCCTTTTGTTTATTTGGACTTGTCACTGTACGAATCTCTCTTTTTTAAAGGATCATCGCTCATCTCCACTTAATCAAATGAAGTAACCATCCAATGAGAAGCCTTGGGCAATCTGTGTTCAGCTTATATCACATCTATCACCACAACACATCAGCTTCTTAAAAGATGTATTGTCTGATTGAAGTGGCTCTCATCTCCCGATTCCTTTTTAAAAAAGAAAAGATGAAAAAAAAACGCGAAAAACTACCAGTGGGAACATGACATAAGCTAATAAAACCTGATTTTCGTTGCCAATTTGTTTTTTCCCGAATGGTTGATTAATGCATTGTTAGGTGGGGGTTTTAGGATTAGTTTACGCTATTTATCCCCCAACCTATATCATGAGAAATTATCAATATTAGGACAAATCAGGCGTTTTAGTGACCCAATTTTGATAATATCTCATGATTTATGTTATTAAGTGGGGGAATATATAAAAAAATACAATCCTATAATCGCCCCAACCTAATAATTTAATAACGAGAAATTTGTAAAATTAGGACAAATCAGGCGATCGACTAATAATTTAATTCTATACCCTCTACCGCGATTGTAGACATTTGCAGAAAAAAAAATTACTTTTTGGAAACATTTCACTTTGTTTTAACTGTAAATACCACGAGCTGTGCACTCATGGAATTCAACTGAATCATGTATTTTTTTTTTTTGAGCATGCGCCATGAGCGCCTGAGTTGGCGGATACCGGCGCTGTAGAAGATTTCATTATTATTGTTATTACTACATGTACGTCACAAGACAAATATGAGTATTCAAAGATTTGCATATTCCTACCAGCATGAACTTTGTTTCATGACAATGGTGAATAACATAATTCTTAAGCGATAAAAAAAAAAAAAAAAAAAAAAAAAACCTGCAAAAGTAAGCTGTGTTTGTTATCGATTTATCCATTTCCTTAACAAAATATAAAAAGCATTGTACTTGCAAATGATATTCGACATGTTCAATAATCTACCACAGAAACTATTCCTTTTAGCCATAATTTAACAAAACTCAAATGAATTTTATTTCGTTTTGTTTTGTTTAATTATAGTTGTAGAGTTAAACGTTTGTGATAAGACAAATGCATTCATATCTGAATAAAAATAGGTATGGCATCATACCAACACTAGCGCACTCAAGTCACTGGCGTAGTGTTTTGCATTGCTCGCATTCGTGTGACAAAATGCATGCAGATCATAACTTTGTGAGAAATCAAATTAAATATTCACGAACTTGCCCCCCAGCAAGAAACATTCGACTCATTCTAGGCACCCGGGTAACGGCTCCTGGCAATGAGTGTGATCAAATGGGAGAAGATGATTTTGTTCAGTATAAAGCTCATTTTATCTGATGGGAGATAGGAAAGAGAAGTGACAAGTTTATTTAACCCTTTCAAGACAATTGACTACATTTTGTGGTTTGGCTCAATAACTTTTGATTCAGAGCTTTAAAAAATATACCTGGTGCATGAGTAGAAAGAGCAACAATTTCTGCAAACACGGTATCCATTTTTGTTGCATGACCATATTGCGTTTGAAGCCAGGAATTTCAAAAAGGAGAACAGGCTTTAAATCCTTAAATTGGCAGCACATGAGTGGTTCAAAATAACTGTTTTGGTTTTTTTTTTTTAATCAAATTGGCATTTTTTCAACTTTCCCACAAATTTCCCAAGCACGTATATTCTTTTCAAAGACATTACATCTTATTAGAACCATGTAGCACTTAAAGAAACATATTGTTGCCAATTTGAAGAACAAAATGTAATCAATTTAGCCCTTAAATAATTCCTGTCATGAAAGGGTTAAAGGTTACGCACCGTATTGGTAAAAGTCAAAGGGGTCAAAGCATTTTATATTTCCTGAATTATTTCTAATACATGCATAAGGGTAGAATATGGCCCTTAATTTAATTCCACCTCAGTGAAACGCTTGCATTAATTGTTCATTTTTAAATGATTCATCCGTCATTGATAAAAAAATCAAGTGTCATCCTGGACAACTTGCTTAAATCATGAAATTAAAGTTATCATTATTATCAGTCAGTGGTCTCTTTAACCAAAGGTCATGTGTTAAAAAAACTCTTTTATAAGACATTACTCATCCATTACCAAGTCCCTCGGCTAGGACGTAAAATAGTAGGTTCACTTGTTGATTATCTATTTGCTTATCTACTTACTTTCTCATCAGTCAGGTAAAAAAAAAAAACAATCATAATTATGATTACAATGCTTATCATGAATTGTTCATCATTCGGCGTCACCAGTATACCCGTGAGTGGTACCTGTGCATGACTTTGTATAATGAAATAATGATTAAGTCCAAGACTCAGATAATGCATTTAGCCAACTGATTTATTGACGTCGCTCAAATAGTTCATAATTTTTATTTGTATTTATTTATTTAACCCCTGAGAATAAATAATAATAAATGATAATATATATATATATATATATAAACAAAATCCGAACAAATATGATGATGATGATGATGATGATGATGATGATTCTCAGAATTTGTATGGTGCCATATTTCTGTTAACAACATTCAAATAAAATGCTTAATTCCAACAACAGTTTATTTACAGATTGCAACTGTTGTCGGAACTGAGCATGATATTTGTCCGGATTTTGTTCTTTATTCATTTATTCCACCGAGTAGAACTATTTCACAACATATATAAATGAAATAGGCCAAGACTCAGGACGTAGCTGAATATACCACGGGTTTTTATTGACGCCAAGCTTTTGGCATTATCGCCTTCTTCGAGGGCTGTACAACGGAAGACAACGAAAATGGAACAAAATGATAGTACTACTACATGCGTATAAATGAAAAGTCATAAGCGATATATTTATAAGCTTGGCGTCAATAAAACCAGTCGCATATGCAGCTACGTCCTGAGTCTTCACCTATTTCATTTATTTAATTTAACCAAGCAAGACGGTCCGTCATGTTGTGTTTTAGCCAAATTCTTACAATTATATATATATATATATATATATATATATATATACTGTATATATATATATATATATATATATATATATATATATATATATATATATACTGTATATACACACATACATACATATAATACAATTTATATATAAAATCGGCGATTCCGCGCAATCCCGTACGTGTTTTCCCCCCTCATATTTCATCCCAAAATGAAGAAACCCATCTATACGACCATTGAATAACGGTGCTTTTTGGTAGCACTACCATTAGCCATGGTCGTATTTAGAGATTTTTCATTCGTGGATGAAATATATGGATAAATGTCATATGTGGTACGGGACACATTTCACGGGAATTGCCCTAATACGCCAAGGTCGAGAGAATGAGGTTAGCAAGGTCTGTAAATATTTCGATTCACTGAATGAAGTTTACGCTAATCCATCGAGCTGACAGGCTGTTCATAGGATTCCCGTGAGTAATTAATCTCAGTACCCCTGCTCCTTTTACATTATAATGACGAACAAGTTAGCATGCATAATGCAGTGACATTAGACAGACGACCAACTGTAGGAATATATTCGACTCCATATATGGATCATGCAGACCAAAAAATGTATCAACGAAATACATTGGTGTAATAAAGCATAAAATTATGAATCAGTGTTATTTTTCTAATGGAATTAATTGGCATCTATATCCATAATATATAGTAGCTGATGTAGTTATGATATAAATGCAAAAGTACGGTGAAGTAGCTTAATAGTAGTAGTAGTAGTAGTAACAGTAGTAGTAGCAGTAGTAGTAGCAGTAGTAGTAGTAGTAGTAGTAGTAGTAGTAGTAGTAGTAGTAGTAGTATAGTAGTAGTAGAAGTAGAACAAGTAGTAGTAGTATTAGTAGTAGAAGAAGAAGCAAAGAAGTAGTAGTAGTAGCAGTAGTAGTAGTAGTAGTAGTAGTAGTAGTAGTAGTAGTAGTAGTAGTATAGTAGAAGTAGCCTTAGAAGTAGTTGTAATATAGTAGTAGTAGTAGTAGTAGTAGTAGTAGTAGTAGTAGTAGTAGTAGTAGTATAGTAGAAGTAGCCTTAGAAGTAGTTGTAATAGTAGCAGTAATAGTAGTAGTAGTAGTAGTAGTAGTAGTAGTAGTAGTAGTAGTAGTAGAAGTAGTAGTAGTAGTAGTAGTAGTAGTAGTAGTAGTAGAAGTAGTAGTAGTAGTAGTAGTAGTAGTAGTAGAAGTAGTAGTAGTAGTAGTAGTAGTAGTAGTAGTAGTAGTAGTAGTAGAAGTAGTAGTAGTAGTAGTAGTAGTAGTAGAAGTAGTAGTAGTAGTAGTAGTAGTAGTAGTAGTAGTAGTAGTAGTAGTAGTAGTAGTAGTAGTAGTAGTAGTAGTAGTAGTAGTAATAGTAGTAGTAGTAGTGGTAGTAGAAGTAGTAGTAGCAGCAGCAGCAGCAAAAACAAAAAACAAAAACAAGTAGCCTTAGAAGTAGTTGTAATATAGTAGTATAGTAGAAGTAGCCTTAGAAGTAGCAGTAGTAGTAGTAGTAGTAGTAGTAGTAGTAGTAGTAGTAGAAGTAGTAGTAGTAGTAGTAGTAGTAGTAGTAGTAGTAGTAGTAGTAGTAGTAGTAGTAGTAGTAGTAGTAGTAGTAGTAGTAGTAGTAGTAGTAGTAGTAGTAGTAGTAGTAGTAGTAGTAGTAGTAGTAGTAGTAGTAGTAGTAGTAGTAGTAGTAGTAGAGTAGAAGTAGTAGTAGTAGTAATAGTAGTAGTAGACGGTGGTAGTAGAAGTAGTAGTAGCAGCAGCAGCAGCAAAAACAAAAAACAAAAACAATGAAAGCAGTAAACAAGGAAGAAATAGCAGGTATATTTTTATCAATATGTTCATTAAATTGAATCATTCCAAACTAAATTGAAGCATTATTTATTTATCATACAACAATAGCAATACCAATGATTGAAATGACTCTCTCAACAATGATTACTATTATCATTCACGATATAACAAATTACTAAAATGAAAACAATCTACAGTGCGTTTAGTTACATACAGAACAACAAGCAAACTTAATGGCGGCGCCAGGATAATTTCTCGGGGGTGGGGGAAGCAAGATTGTGTAAAGAGGAAAGAAAAAAAAAGAAAGTATTCTCCAATATTACGTGTGGGGGCATGGGCGCAAATCCAGGGGGGGGGGACAGGGGGACATGCCCCCACCTCTTTGAAGATAGGCGAATGTTCCCCCCCCCCCCCACACACTTTTGGAATAACCTTTTTTTTTTTTTTTTTTTTTTTTGCTTGTCAGAGAATTTTGGAGGCGAATGTCCCCCCCCCCCCCAATTTCAAAATGGATTTGCGCCACTGGTAGGAGGGGGGGGGGGGGGGGGAGGCGCACACGTGCCCCTGCACCCGTTGGATTTGCTTATTATGAGACCAGGCCCCCGTTGCATAAAACTTACCATTAATGGTAACTCTGCTATCAATGGTAACTACCATAGTAACATCACTCAACAGCCAATCAAAATCAAGGTTTCCATGGGAGTTACAATTGATGGCAAATTTACCGTTAATGGTAAGTTTTATGCAACGGCCCAGATTATTCATAACCTATTTTACAAAATGAGTATTTGCAGATTAAACTTAACCAGAGTACTGAATTTGCAGTGTCGAATGACCACCTTTAATCGTATTATGGTTATGTAGCTTTAAATGCTTCAAAATTTCAATTCGGTTATAAAGGAATTAGGAAAATAACAGATATAAAATAATATGCCTTTGCTATTTGATAAAAAAGCAATGCATAAAGCAATATTATAGTCAGGATTTCTAGTACAAATATACTGAAATGTTGAATAATTGTAATGCTTCAGGCAACATTATTAAATACCAGTCTGCACACATTAACATTTATGTCTGATGCCATTTAAAAATTAAAAAAAATAAAAAAACAAAAACAAAAAACGAGCGCTCTTGCGTTAATTTCCTTTTCGCCGTAATTCTCCTCATGTACCTTATCAGTTACCGCATCACTAATTCTGCAGGAAGGCTTCTCATATTGGCCAGACAGAGTGCTTTCGAAGCTGGGATCTATCGATGTGAATTTATCATGGCCATGCGCCCTCCTGATCTTAATTGCTCGACCTACAAAGGTTATGTTTACAACTATCAATCAAACCGGTGGAGCATTCTACCTTTACCACGAGATTGTTTATAGATGGGACTACGCGTTTGTGATCCGTGTTAAGATGTATGGTATCTTAAAAGAGGAAATGCCAAAATGGACTACCAGTATGGTATAGGCAGAATGTTTGCCAAGCTCTTTCGCGATGAAGGGAGTGTTTCTGAATTTTGCTTGGACGAAAGGTATTGCGATTAAACAAACATTGAGTAAAGTAGTAAGTAAACGGTTCCAAGTGCTGACAAGGGAAGGGAGTTAACCCTTTCAGGACAGGGATTATTTCAGGGCTAAATTGATCACATTTTGTTCTTCAAATTGGCAACAATAATATTTTTCTTTTAGTGCTACATGGTTCAAATAAAGTGTAATGTCTTTGGAAACAATATACATGGTTAGAAACTTTGTCGAAAAGATGAAAAAATTGCCAATTTCGATAAGATACAATGATTTTGAATCTCTCAATGTGTTGCCAATTTAAGGATTTTAAAGCTTATTCTTGTTTTTTAAATTCCCTGCTATCAAACACAATATGGTCATGCAACAAAAATGGACACAGAGTGTGCAGAAATTTTTGCTCTTTCTACTCATGTATCTGGTATATTTTTCAGAGCTCTGAATCAAAAGTTATTGAGCCAAACCACAAAATGTGGTGAATTGTCTTGAAAGGGTTAAAATAAACCGCGCCATATGATTTGTATTTCTAATTCAAAATTCAAGAAATTCGGGAAATTGAGAGGCGTCTTGGCAGTTTCATCAAACGCCTTTATGAAATTATAATTTCATCCAAGTACAATTCTTGGATAAAATGTGATTTATCTTTACTTTTAATCTATACTTTTGTCAAAATATCCAGAGGAGTGGGGGGGGGGGGGGGAGCCGATGGGTAATAGAATTATTGATACATATTGACATGACAGCATTTCCAATAAAGGGCGACTGTTTCCCTCATAAGGGCTGGGGGTTTTTTTTGGTGTGTGTTTTTTTTTATGAATGATTAAAAAAAAAACTAACAAAATTATAGGACTGTGAAAGTTTTGTTGCGTGTTTAATATATGGACGCCATTTAGTCTCTGCACCAATCCATCACAGTATTATCCAACTTACTCACTCAGTTATCTTTTTTTTTCAATTTCAGACCGGCAGATTTAAGTATCGAAGAACCACTATTAAATTTTCATGCTAATGATGATAATAATAATAATATGTCTTGTTTATCCGGGGAAGTCTCATCAGTATTACATACTGTTCTTCCTGAGGGCCCTGCAATCATACTATTACTATTGCATTCAGAGAGATCCAGGAAGTGCCCTCTTGTGTATCCAGTTGGTATAACGTAACCCGAAATTGACCAACAATGCTGCAATGATGACGTAATCTGTTTGATTTCGTTAATCTTTACGCTTTATTTTTTTTTTTAATGTTACAAAAATATGCCATACAACCAGTCGAGTTTGCTTACTTTTTCATCCCAGTGTAATGGCCCTTTAAATCATAATTACGACTCCGCCGAAAGCATTTTAAATTTAAGATCAATGGTAATTTGAAGCAGGGCAAGCGCTGCAGCTGATATTTCTTTGGAAAAAAAAATAATAAAAGGAAGATTCACTGCACATGAAGTGGGTCGGTCTCATGTCAAAATGGATGGCGTTCGTTGTTAATAATACATCTGTCCCCGCGTCTTTTTTTCTCGGGGATCAATGAAATAATGATCGCAATATCATCATCGTCGAACTCCACAATCACTCTCCAATAAACCAATACCTCGGCGAAGTGCAGCGCAAAGAGCATTAACTGATCGTGAACATGCGTGGTGACCTCACAATGAAAGTTATTGATTCGTCACAAAGGACACCAGACGTATTGCGTCGGCACGGGGTGCTGATGATGATGCCGACGTGTATTGAAATATTTTGCGAAAAGCGTAGACCTATATTGCCTCTTTGTGAAACAAGGAGTACGTATAGGATGGGAAATTAATAGAAATGATCATTCATTGTCACCGGTTGCTGAATATTGCGCGTGCTACAGAGTGTCAATGTTTGGGATAGTATTTCCGAATCGATTCGTTTTCATTATGGATGCCAGTCAAAGGCTCAGTATGGACGGATGCAAATAGCAAAGGTTGTGCCGATTATCTTGAAGACTGTTTAAGAGCAGATTGTTTCAACCTTGAATATAATATTGATAATAGTGATAATAATAATAATGATAATAATAATAATAATAATAATAATAATAATAATAATAATAATAATAATGATAATGATAATAATAATAATAATAATAATAATAATAATAATAATGATAATAATAATAATAATAATAATAATAATAATAATAATAATAATAAAAATGATAATAATAATAATAATAATAATAATAATAATAATAATGATGATGATAATACTGATGATGATGATCAAAAAAATAAAATAATAATAATGGTAATAATGACTACAACTGAACATATGCCTAATATAGCACTGGTCAATTTTTATCGATAAGGGATAAAAAGCACTTCTCATAACCATGGCTTTATCTAAGCATACACCGTACTACGCACTCATCACGTCTTCTGCACCTGGGCTAAGAGAGAAAGCAGCAGATAAAATGCCTTGTCTTATGACATAAAATACCTGGCTTGTTTTCAAACGTTCAACGTTGTGATGAATGATTGAAATAAAAATAAGAATTATTTTTCTTTCTACCCAACACATGTTGTTTATGACCAAATAACTTCTTCTCTTCCTTTTCTTCGCAATTTCTCACTAGCCTGCAGTAAAAATCACTTGGTATGCGTTTCATATTTAGCAAACAAATTCCATTAGCCTATACTACACAATCGTGTTATACATTTCTGCAAATAACATTCGTCGTCGCAGGCATCACAACATACTGATGAAATTAACAGCGATCCAAGTAATGAACCCTATTGTTATGATATTGAGTAAATGACTACATGTACATTCGTGCTTGTCGATATCAGACGGGTGTCACATGTCATGCTTGATGACGTAGCATTTTTTGACAGCGAGCTTCCCGCCCGATTGATCCATAATGTAATCATGTACTATTACTGGCATAACGTTTTTGTTAGGAATCACAAACAATTATATCATTACGGACATGACTATACTACGACGGATCGCAACGTGATTGGCATAAACTGAAATTGAATTTTGTCAGAAAATCTTGATTTTTGCTTTTGTCACGACATGGTAGAAAACTGGTAAATATTATCCAGTATATATGATAAATGAATGTCCCATTAATGTACAAGTGCGGATCCAGGATTTTTTGTGAAAAAGAAGGTCTCCGATTCCCTTGAATTTCTGACAAGCAAAAAAAAAAAAAAAAAAAAAAAAAAGAGGGTCATATTTCTGATGATGTCGTTACACCCAGAAATGTCTGCCAAGCAAAAAATCAACAAAATTTTTAGGGAAAAAGGTGGGATTCGGACCCCGTGACCCCACTTGATACGCCACCCATGTGGTTCAAAATTTGCAGAATAACAAGGCAAAAATAAACATCCCTATCTAGCCATATACATTTATAACCTATACTCCTTTGAAACGAATTTATCGCACTGAAATTTGGAGAACCATATATATAAGACCCAAGAAATTAATCTTTACCCTTGCACAAATCGTTCATATATTTTTATCAGGGTCAACACAGTTATTGATTTGTTTCTTAATATTCTCCTCTGGTGAACATTTGAGATAAAAATCAACGATGTTTGTAATTACAATCAACCCTAGCCCTCGATGAACTTTAATTAGTATTGATTGGACTTCAGAGTGACTGACTGCTTTCGTCAAGTACAGAGTTTTACTACTAACTGCCATTAAAGGTACTGTTCAATATTATCAAGTGAAAAATGCAGAAAGTGTTTGAATCATGGAGAATGCTCAAAAAACATAGGGAATTTCCTAGTGAGATGATCTTAGTGTAGCACACACACACACACACCCATACCTGTGCGCGTATAATAACCGATGACATCTTTTACAACCTAGAATTTGACCGCATAACCGATGACCTGTGTGTGTAGAATTCAACCGCATAACCGATGACCCGTCTGAAATTTTTCTATACAACCGACGACTTGTTCGCGTAACACTAACTGATGACCTACCCCTATATGCAAAAGCATGTAATTTGGGTCTAACTGCGCAGGCCTGCAAACCGATGACGTCATCGGTTCGCTGTGTGTCATCGGTCCGAATGTAAAGTTCATGCCTATGTCATCGCTTTAAATGGGCGCACATACACACAGACACACACACACACACACACCCATATATATATGTTTAGAAATAGAAAATTACTCACTTTCTTTTTATATGTTTACTCGCCGTCACGTAAGCAAACAGAAAAATATCTATAATTGTTTTTGAAAGAAATATAATTATTGGGCTTTGTTTTTCTTAGTTTTTTGTCGTGTTGTATAATCAGAAGTTCAATTCAGAGGTCCAGGAACGCAAGACTGTATTGGACTATTTGGTATTTAACTATGGAGTTTTATATAAAAAAAGAATCAGTATAGAGTTGAGCCTACATGGAGTCATCCGTCAATATTGGACACCATCTCTTGCATAATGATGCTCTATCAATATCTAAACATTATGGATATCATATTAATAATGAAAATAGATAAGTGATAATGATGATAATGATTATGGTCCTATTTTCCTCAGGGTAGCCTCGTTAGTGTTATAATACTGCTCTTCCTGGGAGGGGGGGGGGCGTTTCATGAAAGGACTTGTCAGATATTTTATCCGACAAATTTGCTCTCAGCCAATCAGATGCAAGGATTTCAGTAGCTTATAACAGTTGTCGGATAAAATATCCGACAACTTCCTTTCATGAAACGCTCCCCTGATGGCCCTTCAGTTATCATTACCCGCGCATTGCCAGGTACCTACACCTGGGTAAGGAGAGACAGTATGTGGATAAAACATCTTGTCGAAGGGTGTAAGCACCGAGCTAGCATCGAACCAGGGACCTTCTATAATGAGCGTCAAGAGCCTTCGCCAATATAGACCACACTGCTCCCACCATGGAGGAAGGAGACCTCGGCTTTGGTCGAGGATTGAATCCTGGAGCTATATCTTCATCTAATGAAGATGCAGACGTACCGCCCAGGTAACGAGTTCTACCACAGTTCTACAGGTCGGACACCAAGAGGACATGATGGAGGAGGGGCGCTTCGACAAAGTTATGCGCTGGCGACAATTTTTGCTCCGGGTTTTATCTCCTCAAAGATATCGGGTAAGGGTTTGGATTGCAGTTGATGGGTTTAGGTTAGGTTTACGGTTAAGACTTGGGTTAGGTTTAGGGTTAGGTGTGGGTTGATGACCGCGGAACAATAATGGCCTGGGCATGTGTCCTACAACCGGATTAAAACCTGGAACAATATCTTCATCTATATAATGAAGATGTAGACCTACCGCCCATGCAGGCAACGAGTTCTGTCACACTCTATACTTAGTACAGGTTAGAAACCAGGAGAACATGGAGTAGTATGGGCAAGAAGGAGCCAACATTGCTCAACCATGCAGGAGAATCTAAAAAAAACGACAACAAACAAACAACCAAAACAAAAAGGCAAACCGATTTAAAAAGAGGGTCATTCCACGGGTCTGGGGCAATTTTTGTGACATACATGTAGATCTATATATATGTACCAGAAGTGAGAAACTATGTCTCCCATATATCAACCATATAACAATGCTGGCTAAAATTGAGTTCAGCGTAAGAAGCAGAGCCACTTACATAAATTATGTTTAGAATGTTTAGAAGTACTCTAGCTTAATGGTGAATCAATATGGCAGACCAAAATTGTGTGTAATGTTATCTAAATTTGATGTCCATGTAACGGTGGTAAAAAAGAGAAATGCATTTTAAGCAAAGCTTTGGAAGAGTACCAAGTGAAACAGGAATGATTCTGGCTGGGCTCTAGTACTATCATTACTACACATAATCATTTCATAAAATCTTCAACAGATGATTTCATCTTTCACGTGTAATAGAAGATCTCATATTAGCGTTACATGGACATCGTCATCATTTTTGCCCCAACCTTATGGAACGACCCAAGAGTGCCTGTTCAAGGATTTACACCAAAAATAACATGAAATATATATAATGATATAGTGATATACAATGTAATTATAACGATAAGTATTTGTTACGAAAGAAATAAGATACAGCCTGTAATGTTCGAAATGTCGTTTCATAGGAAATGACGGAGTACTGGTTTTTTCTGAAGACCATCGAATTGATTTGACACTTGAGCTCTGAAATACATAAAAATGGGCGACCTGCAATTTCGTAACTAACCATCTTAAATTGGATAAGATTTCGAGTTTGAATAAACTTTCAATATGAAATCACACTGTACTATTTTTTGTTGTTGAAGACTATCGAATAATCTAACACTCGAGCTCTGAAATACATAAAAATGGGCCACATGCCCTTTTGCTATCAACCACCTTAAATTGGATAAGATTTCGAGCATGACGTATGTAGCCATATGCCACACTGAAAGCCTGAGAAAAGGGTCCCTCGTGTAAGTCTCTATGTAATCTCGGCTGAATGGCACACCGCACAAAATAATACCTCGCAGAATTGAGAGTTTGCGCTGGAGATGGATTTTTTGCACAATATGAAATCGCTTCGCCAAATATACGACCACGTGAACTTCAGCTACCCTTTAAAGGTAACTGTGTGGTGTTGACGTATTTTGTCATAAGGATTGTGTTTTTTTTCGTAACATAATTATGAAGTAATTTTTCCATGTCAGAGCAAGATAAATCAGACAAAAAGGGCATAGAGAACAAATTTTATCATTAATTACTACTCTCTTAATTTCTAAGACTTATTTTGAAGTCCGAAAGGTTTGTTTTTAAGTCCAAGAGAGTTTTAAACGGGGGACAAAATCCTTAAGTCTTTTGGACTTAAGCATAAGTCTTAGAAATTAAGTGTATGTGCAGTACATTGAACGTTATTAATATCATTATCATCATTTACAAAGTACTCAGTACTTAATGCATGTTTTAAATAAGCCTCTACTTTATTTATGCATATAAGAAAATAATACTAAACTTTTCAACACAAATCTGAGCAAATATCATGAAAAAGCAGGCGAATAAAAGTTATAATAATTTCACATGTGTTCGTCTCCGGGATTATGATGGTAAAAGTGTTCTCTAAAAACTAAACTGCATAAACAACAAAAAGAGTCGAGCAGAGACAGCGTTTTCGAAAACTTAGACTTAACACTTTTTAACCGTTTAATAACTTTTAACTTTTTAAAGAGTTAGATCTAGCAATACAAATATACGGTGTGAAGCAACATTTTGAGAACGCTGAAACTCCTCGGCCATGTTTAATATCGATTTAGTATTTCATTTTTAGAGGGTATACACAATAGCATCCTTTTGCATCGTATGCAAGTATGTAAAAACAATATGTGTTCTTAATTAGCTAATTAACCTTGAGGCACTCAACAACGAATGCGGAAATTAGATGGATTGATTTCAGATTGATTTAGAGGATTATTTTAAAATTGTGTATTAAATAGAACAGAAAATACATGTAAAAAGGTACCCCCCAATAAAAGGGTAGGAGGGGTGCTTAATAATGCCCTTCTCTGTCCCTCTTCCTCCCACCCTCCCCCCATTCTCTCTCCGTCTCTTGCTCTCTATCAATCCCTCTCCATCCCCTCAACTTACGTCTATCTCTCTCTCTTTCTTTATCCCTTTTCTTTCTCTCTCTGCTTTCATCCCTTTCTCTCATTCTAACTCTCTCACTCTCTTTCGCTTTCTCTTCCTCTCTCCCTCACTATCACTCTCTCTCCCTGTCTCTTCCCCCTCTCTATATCTTGACCTTGCTTGTCCCCTCCTCTCTCTCTCTCTCTCTCTCTCTCTCTGTCTCCTACCCTCTCTCCCTCTCTCCCTCTCCATCACTCTCCCTGTATCCAGATTTGTCTGTCTGTAATTCGCTTTCACTCTCTATTTCTGGCTCGCCCTAATGTAACAGTTGTCTCTGTCAAACTAAGTGACGTAAATGGGTACCCGGCAGGAAAGAATCTCCAACCTATGTTCTACCGCTGTGACGGGGCCATGCTAAATCAAGTGTAGCAATATTTCTCAGTAATACGTAACCAGTGTGTGATTAGCGCTATACAAGAAAACAACGAAATATAGGTCTAAGTATACTGCTCTCTTGATGTTGACATTGTTGAGGTGATGAAATCCACTCGTTTTTAGGAGTCATTATCAGGAATCACTTCGTTTGGAGTTGAACCCACTCCAAATCACAGTGAAATCCACTCCAAAAGAAGTTTATCCCAAATATGACCTCAGAAGGTGATTTCCACTCGTCTACATGCAGAGAGTAGTGATAATAATTATAAGCATTTATTCAATTTACAAAAAATCAAGCAATCTCTATCTCTGCCTAAGGTCTACCTCCTTACCTCGATCCGAGTCAGTGCGATTATACACCATGAAAATCATCATGCTAATATTATCATTATTTACTTTGCAAAACCTTGCATTTTCAGTCTCCTCTATAAGTGTTTTTACTGTAAGATAAATCTGCCAATAAAAATTAAGGAAACTCTAATTTGATTGAGAATATCTCTCCGAATTACCTGATTACTTAGAAAGCCTAATTATTTCAATTTGCAACAATAATATTATTCACCATCTGTTATGATCAGGATGATTGTGGTTTTTCTTCGGAGAGTTTAGGTTATTGTAACAGTTTATGCAATCGAGCACACCACACAATATTATCTGACGATGTAAAGTACATTGTGGTTTTGCGATACCATCAAAGACACAACTATTGTCACGCACAGTCTTTTATAATAATATTTATTTCTTTAATTATTCACTGACTCACAGATTTATCAAATCAGGGTTGCCTCTTCATTAACTTTACATGCTGGCGTCACGGAGGGCCATGTATCATAAAAAGCATAAAATAATATAATATACAGAAAAATATGGACAGAGTTATTGACTAGG
Source organism: Heliocidaris tuberculata (assembly GCA_025618425.1). Classification (NCBI taxonomy): domain Eukaryota; kingdom Metazoa; phylum Echinodermata; class Echinoidea; order Camarodonta; family Echinometridae; genus Heliocidaris; species Heliocidaris tuberculata. The sequence goes on along the minus strand of CM046847.1, from coordinate 9,945,820 downwards.
GCCTAAAGATCGTATTCCGGGTATGATTTTCTTGACCATAACTGTCATTGGAGCTAAAAGTTATCATTTTACATACATATATATATATATATATATATATATATATATATATATATATATATATATATATATATATATATTGAGTATTGCGTTTTCTTGCTGCTGGATGCGTTTTGGAATAAAGTTCATCATTCCTGATGAAGCTCTATGGGTGAAAATTCGATATTTTTCATCTCTAAACGATTGTTTTATTTATTGTTGACTTTTGTGTTTTTCTTATCCACAGACGCAGGACAGTTATTATATATATATTATATATATATATATATATATATATATATATATATATATATATATATATATATATATATATATATATATATATATATATACATATATATATATTTATAAATATATATATCAAAGATCAGCAAAGAGAGAGAGAGAGAACAAAAATGTGTCCACTATTTCAACAACACAAGTATGTTATTCAAAATGCTTGTATAGTCAAGACTGCTCTTCGTTTGCTTACTAATCGACATTATGAGTGATTCCGCTGACACGCGTCATGCAAGTAGCCATGCGTCTCTGTCGTGCCGGCTTAAGTGGTCGGTTAATCAGCGAAATTGAAGCGCTAATAAAATGCTTTTCCTTCCCAGTTCACTGCGTGTTGCATGCTGATAATTATTTTTAGTTGAGGACACTGTTCGTCTTTTCATGGTCAACTAATAAGCTGGCATGTCCGACATGAATTCACTGCGGGTATCTGTTTGCCTTGTGCATGGGCTGTTACAGAGGGGGCGGCGGGGGTGGGCACCCCACTATCTCTCGACCTAGCATTCGGCACGCACCAAAGGCAGGCACGTACATTGTGTACGCTTTTGCGCATCGGAGGGGAAGACCGCCCTTCATTTTTCAGCCATGGCTCGAGAACACACACGCATGAAATTTTGTACCCCCTTCTATTACAAAATCCGAGATCCGCCACTGTTACGTCAATTTTTAGTGTAGCCTATTCAAACAAACAAATGTTAATGAATATATTACCGAATGGAATGTGAACATTTATTTTCACCTGTTCACTGGATGAACATAACAATAATGATACCAATAAAAGAGTATTACTCATGATCGAATCGAGGGACAAACAAACGGGACTGTGTAAACAAATTTCATGTTGATATTTATTGTCTGGGATAACATATTTTGATCGGATGCAGTATACAGGCATCTATATACGAGACTAGGATGAAAATTACTATGCACGCGGACACGATTTCATCAGGGGGATGACGACTCTTGCCCGAGTGTCAACTTTTCAGTTTCTAAAGCGAGCGAACTAAACTCTGCCCGAACAATGGAAGATTACAAAAACGTGGAAGGGCTGCAGTCCCTCTGAACGCCCCCTCCCACCGATCTCCGCCTCATACGCTTTCAAATAAGGAGATACTATAGGTTCTGACCTTGTAAATTTCTCTTTTTCTGATCTAGTCCTATATGCAATGTTTTTGATCAAGGACGAACTAGCATAGGCCCGAGATTTACAACACGATTTCAATTTTCTTTACCACTGTTTACGTTCTGCGTAACATTTCTTGTATTGTACTTTCGACACCGCTGTAGGTCCGTGAAGTTATGATTTTCTGCATGAATGAGGGAGGGGCTGGGTGGTGGTGGTGGGGCAGTGGTGGTGGTCAGTGGCGTACCCAGGATTTTTTACAAGGGGGGCAAATTTTGTCAACTGTCAAATTCTGCTTGGAGGGAGACCCGTATATTTTTCTTCTGGGGGGGGGGGGGGGGGGGGGGTGGCGAACTTCCAACAATTTTTTTTTTGCCAGCCATCAAAAAGTCGCTCGGTGGGGGGGGGGGGGTTATCAGCAGATGTTTCCCTCCATAATTCTCTGACAAGCAAGTAAAAAAAAAAAAAAAAAAAAAAAAAAAGGTCTAAAATGGCAGAATTTTTTTCTGTAAAAACTTGTCAGGGGGGACAGTCTGCCCCCTCCCCCCCCCTTCGGTACGCTAGTGGTGGTGGTGGCAGGGGGGGGGGGGGTAACCATACCCACAATCCAAAAAAAAAACACCAAAAAACAACAACAACAAAGCCCTGAATCACAGCGCAGTCTCGTGAGAGACGGTTAACAATCAGCATTCTCGGTGAAGTAATGGTCTGTTTCAGACATACACTCTAACTCTAGCTTTCAAGCAGGATAATCTATTATCAATCAAGCTTTATATCAATACTCTCGATTGTACTTCCAGGATAAATGGGATGGATATCCGTCGCTGTCGATTTCGCTTTCAACCTCCTTTTTAAACACGTATACTCTTAAAGATGTTCAGTTTTGTTTTGTCCTTTTTTGTTTTTTATTTTTTGTTTGTTGCCTTTTTGGGAGGAGGGTGTAAAGCCCTCGAACCACTTGTTACCTATCTAGATAATGGTAGTTAGGTCAAATATATTTCAAGATTTATTTTGATATAAATTATCGGAGTTATAATTAGGAAATTTAGAGGCTTAAGTTTTTCTAACAAGCCTCTGAATTCTAGTTTGAAATGATAAAATATACATACATTGAATTAGCCTCTGACATAATCTTATCACATCGATTCTGGAATGAAATAACAACCGAAAGAAACAGTCGACATTCTTCGGAGAAAAAGTTTGTGCATACTGAGAATTACTCCACTTATCTCCTAGATTTTTGTGATGTCTTTACACTGTATGTTCGGGAACCCACTTTCAATGTTCAAAGGGTTCCAGTAATTCAATAAAGCATCGGTCGATATGGGGCTACAGCTCTTTCCGAATGCGATTATGCCACAGGTTAACATTAGCAAATTTTGTCTCGGCAATATTACTCTCCATCATGACTCTACTCGATGGAAGCCATATTGTTTCATGCACCAAACACCACCCGCGGTGTTTCATATATAGGTAACCCTATACATATAGAAGTTAGGGCATGTATGCTATTACCAGTATACTGCATGTAGAGCAATACAGGAAATGTATAAAAGAAAAGCACTGTAGTCTGCACTTGCGGGCTCCAGGGGTATAGGGAGGAGGCTCCCAGCAAAAAGTTTACACCCGAATATACATCCGAAAAATGTGATAATCTTATTGTGGGGGGGGGGGGGGGGGGTCGGTCTTACCGGCTGATCCAGGGATAGGGGGCTCCCTGGCAGCAAATTAGACCGCACAACGCACCTTATAAAATGTCATAATCATTTCTTTTTGGGAGGTGGGGGGGGGGGGTGGACGCTTGTAAGAGATTTTTCGGACTTGTGCCCCTGGCGAATTACTGCTGGTTCCGGTAATAATCTTGACTCGGGGTTTCTCCTTATTGGATCGTGTTTTTACTCGAGAATGTACATGTATATGATTCCAGGGTACATTAAACTTCAGTAAATCGATAAATTTTGTTTTGTGTACCTTTTTAAGGTAAAAAATTCAAACTATCATATAACGCTTTCCCTTCCGTCTCTGTATTGTTCTGATGTCGCCATTCCTTCTCAGCTCAGTATAATAATAGGTCCAGTGTCGTAGTGTGGGATGGTTTTATTTTTTTTCACGTTCTTAATTCCTCACCCCACGCTTCTCCCTACTCTTCACTCTCTCGCTCTCTTTCTTTCTTTCCCCCTTTTCGCTATTTGATCGGGGGACACGGGCCCCCAGAGCCTCCGGTAGCCACGCCATTCTCAAAGTTGCATGAAACACTTTTATTAATAATTCATTCCGCTAACGGGAAAGCGAGGTAAGCTTTTGTTATATTTCACTAATGGGTATCAAGCATAATTGACAATGATAATTTTTTTTAAAGCGTAAATTGTTACAAGTCATAAATATTCATACATTATTTTGAATCATTAATCAGTACCGCATGGTTCTTAATTAGCTTGGCATTCGATGAAAATATTGCTCCAAGTATTCAAGGACTTGAATTAGGTACCTCAGGTAATATATGTGGGACTGGATCAATTAGAGAGACAACCGTGTAGATAAATTGCCTGTTAATTGTCTGAGAGGGAGCTGGATTCGAACCTTGAAAAGTCATGCGTATATGATCCATTATTATAATGTGCTTTCACAAATAATACATACGGAAGCGTTAAAGTGCCATTCTACTTGACGACATGACGAGATATTTCATCTTGTCAAGTCGACTTAATATCCATATCATGTCGACATCTAAAGATATATAACTTACCATGTCGACTTATCAACTTGTATTAGTCGACATGAGGAAATAAATTATCTTGCCAAGTTGACTTCACAAAAGTCGTCATGGTGACATAAACTATCTCGCCAAGTCGACTTCCCAAAAAGTATATGTCGTCTTGTCGACTAATAATAGTTGCTAAGTCGACATGGTAAGTTAAATATCTTTACATGTCGACAGGATTATGGGTATTAAGTCGGACTTGACAAGATGAAATATCTCGTCATGTCGTCAAGTAGAATGGCACTTTAACGCTTCCGTACATAGTCAACGTGCTCTGTCTCTTACATGAATCCTGCAGTCATGACAGTGGAAAGAGAACTTCCCAGTAGACGAACAGCTCCCGAGACTGACAGCCGACGAGACTGACAATATCGGCCTACTGAATCTAGTGGGCTGTAAGTTTCATAGGATTTCGGTCTTGTGGGCTGTTGGTTTTATGGGCTGTCGGTCTAGTGCATGGGTTGTCTTGTGGGCTGTCGGTCTCATAGGCTGTCGTTCTCCTGGGCTGTAGCCAACTGAACGTCATGTTGCTACTGCAACAGTCATGTTTCTCATGCGGATGTGCCGATATTGTTTTCCCGCCATTCGAATCGGATATGTCTCCAACATCAATATCTGTGACCTACTAACTTGTTTGATATTACATACTCTCATGAGTACGTGGGTGTATCATCATCTAACGCAGACATGTATCATAATTTATGTAGAATTAAAACAAACATATATGCCTATGCTAATATAACGAAGGATCAATAGACAAATAACTTGCTAGTCTTGAAGGCATGCCAGAAGCGGAGAGGGGCAGTGGGGATGCAGCCACTATCAGTCCCCATCAATATTCGGGAAGCTCCCGACGACATCTTCGGGAAGCGAGGTGGACTATTTGCCTTACCAAAGGGCACTACCGATCCACTTGGTTTCGAACCCGGCTCCTCCGAGTTACGAGACCACTGCCGTACCACTGAGCCATAGCGCCTCTGCATTGAGCCAGTTAGAAGCATCGTTTTATTTCGTGCTCAGGCATCTACGAAAAGGATACTTTCTATTGTCTGATCTGTACTACATAAAAGGCAAATACCATGGTAGGGCAAAACATTTACAATGACTTGGAAAGGGGGGGGGGGGGGGGTACCAGGATCACAATATTACCAAAAAGTTAACCAAAGGGCACCATATATCAACAAATAAAAACCAACACAATTTTCAAAAAAATCCTCGGGTATGAAAACTTTTCATCTAGTATGTCTAGAGTAAGCTGAGTAGCCACAATTTACGATTCCCCCAAAAGAAGAGAAAAGGGATCTCAAATTAGCCGACAAATTTAAAACAATCCTCCAGTCAAGAAATATGCCGACAAAAAAAAAACCTCGCCGATTTGCTGACAGAAAATTTAAAGAGAGTGTCAAAACCACAACACCCACATCCCTCTTCTGGCGACGCCACTGCAAGCATCGTATTTTATTTACACCCATTGAGTCCGCTCCATAATGTAATGGAGCTCTTTGTATAACTGTTCAATTTCAAATATCTTTTTCAAATAATGTGAGTTTGGGATTGTAAAGGTCTTACAGATCATAAGTCTTTTCACTCTTTTCCCACCCCAACCACTTAGATCCCAGGCCTCCATGTTGCAAAAGGCCTACTTTGTGTTTTTTACTGGCAAGAAAATCTATTCTGACACACCACAATGGCTATTTTAGGAAGAACACGAGCTCAAGAATCTTTAATCGCATTTGCAACGCCATAAGAAGGATTTACAGCATCAAATTATTAATGAATCGATGCAATGAGCTAAACATGTCGGCATGTGGGTTGTGATAAAAGCGTGACAGAAATATGCAATTACTTTAATTTAAGAAAATATTTTACGCAAGCAGAGAAACTCTGACAGTATGTTAAATGATTGTACATTTAACAAATTGTCCAATCACCAGTAACCGTTAACAACTAACGACGCCGTATAATTCTCGTAAGTGTGACGATTACTAAGAAAATAATATAAAGCGATTTTGTCCATCTTTTGTTTAGAAATAGACATCTTCGAAAATGTCATTTACTTTAGAACCAATTTGTAAAGTGTTTGCAGGAGATAAAATACAAAGGAAAACGAAATGTTATGAAAGAGGAAGTTGAGTGTTAAAGCCTTAAAGGTTTTTTAAAAAACTGAGTTTTCTCGTTATATCCGTATGGAAGCATATCATAGTAAAAATATGCTCGAAAAATGATTGCTCTTCATTATTCGAAATGTAAATTTTCATTTAAGTAGAAACAGATCAAAATCATGCCACATGTACGTGTACTGCATTCTAAAAAGTAGGATTTACCCAATATCGGGTAAAAAGGGAACATGCGCGTTTGTTTGGTGAACGTTTACCCGCAATTGGGTAAATTATACCCTGCTTTCAGTACATCTCACCTTAAATTGGATTTAATTTTACCCAACACATGTACATGTATGTTCCCTTTATAACTAATATTGGTAAAATTTTACGCAAATTATTTTAGAGCGTGTGTAGCCACAAATATACGCATATTCATGTGCAGTTATTTTCATTGTTAGCAAGATGTAGTTTCCTTGTATCCACTTTGCTCATTCAAAAACCTCACAGTACAGAAATTTTCTTGTTTACTACAATCCATTACTCAGAAAAAGCTTCTTCACTGTTTTTTTAAAAGATATATGCAATTACATGAAATTTACTTCATCTTTAACTTTGTCAGTACGTTGATATATACCAATGTCTGTTTTGTATGTTAACCCCACTCGAAATGTTGTCGGCATTTTTGCTATTCATCAATTTGAAAATCAAATAACTCCGACATGCTGGGCTTTAATAATTCAAGAATGATACATGGAAATGCACGCGACGTTGAAATATGACACGTAGTCAGATGTAATTAAACATCACTACCCCTCCCTCTTGCCCCCATTTATCTCCTTCGAGCGGGATAGATGTGAAGAAGGTTACCCCTGAGGGCCGGATATCCCCACTCTTCAAAAGGTCCTTGATCTTGCTCAACCCGCCTTTCTCTAAGCAAGCACTCTTGGTTCAGGCATAAGATAGAATTTTATAATAATGGTGATGATAACGATAAAACGTTCTTGTATAGAATCTTTATATAGTGTCCTCATGCTTTTCCTATTATACGTCTAGCTCCGACAGACATTATCAGCGCACATTGTATTTCAAGGAATAAAGCATGCCATGTACCCATTTAACACTTGGATGGAGAGAGGCAAGAGTAAATAAAATGCCTCGTCTAAGGACATACGCACTGGGCAGAGATTCGAACCCACAACCTTTTGTTTGAGAGTCAAGTGGACGAACCACTACATCACGGGTTTCGAAACATTGTTTAAAATCTTAAGATACCGATGAAAAAAAAAATGTTACAGAATTCAGCAAAACCTACACTGAATGTTAAGACTGCAATATCTTTCAAACATAGCAGAAAGAAATTGTTTAACAAAAGTTGTAGTCAAAGAAAAATCAAAAAAACAAGTTTCATTACAATGTCATGTAGTCGTCCAGACAGAATGGGGTCCCATATGTGCATATATGTGTGTTATGTTTTTTTAATGAATGTGATTTCTAGCAAGTTTTCAACGGTTTGTTCATTTTTTCCTGATCCTGGTCATCTACTGCATTGGCAAACAATTCGGAATTATTTTAGGCAAGTTCCTATACAGTTGTATTACCATAACTCAAGATTAGCCTCGAGCAAGCCACCTTGATTAATAATGCATCGCAATAAAAGGTAATTATAAGTTCTAGTAATGCCTAAAAATGTCATTCACATTCAATATAACAAACTCTACAGTAGATGTTCAAGCCTGCAACAGTGTGCTAGAATTTATATTAGCTGAGTAATGAGAGAGAGAGATGAGAATTGAAGCTGGTGGATTTAGTTGCGAACAACAGCACATCATCATTATAGTCCCATATGTGCATATTGTGTGTTCTTCAGCACAGTTTTTTTTTTTAAGGTTTTTTTTTTTAAGGTTTTGGCTGGTTCATCAACCCACTCATTGTACAATTAAATAATTCATAAATGTTTTATCCATATGCTCTCGAAATGATGTCCCATTACCATAAGTCTTGAGTACATTAAATCATATTTTAAGGAAAAAAAATTTGAATATGATTTTTTAGCAACGGTTTTGGGTGTTTATTCCCATTTTTTGCTAACCCATTTATTACATGATAAACGGTAATTATTTCTAGCAATTTCCTCTTGAAATGAAATCCCATTAAAAGAACTAATGACTACCTTTTAATATATATTTTTAAGGGAAGGCTGTGTTCTGATAAAGGTTAAAAAAAAAAATGTGAGCTTTGTCATTCTTCTTATGTCACTTTGGGAGAATCTAATAGTAGAAAGGGCCCTGAAAAGATTGCTGTTTAAATGCCCTCTGTTTCGAAATATGATGAGAAATAGCTGAAAAGTTTGAACAAAACATTCATGCCACATTATGTGTGTGTGTGTGTGTGTGTGTGTGTGTGTGTGTGTGTGTGTGTGCGTGTAGTCCCATATACCCATTATTGTGTACAGTGCATGTGATTTTCAGTAAGAATGAGTCAATCATTCTTATCACTTTGATGATATACATGATAACTATACATAAATCTCATGTCTTGCGTAATCGATCTTTCTCAATAAAAAATTGTTTCCAGTCTTTAACAATGTTATTGAAGTCATGACCATTACTCAACTTTAACTTTAAGAGCAAACATTGACAGTCGTAGCATACTGCTGAGAGTGGGTTCACCATCAGATATACATCACAGATAATTATCTCTTCTCTCCCTCTACCAATTCATTAGGCATGCTTTGGATGACTCTCGTGATGACTTCGCATAATTTGACCGACATTTACTCAAGTTGGTTGATTACAGAGGGCCTCGACAAAGACAATGGACGTTGATGTATCACAATGTGTTGATGATAACTGATGAATTGTATACAAACATCGTGCCTCTTATTTTTCATATGTATTTTATACCAACTATGTGCACGAATGGTTTCAAGATAAAGTTGAGTTCGTGTCATGCAATAACATAGTAAAAGAAACTGCCTCGAAGCAAGTGAGAAAGATTAATCATGTAAGAATAGGAAGTGGTTTATACTGTGAGGTTTTGAATAACACATGCACCACACACAAAAGTGGGTACATCGGACTAGATATATATGTGGCGTGAAAGTTTGGTCCAAACTTTCAAATAATTTCTTGTCATATTTTGAATATGACAGCATTCAGGGGACATTAATGTTCTACTATGATATTTTTTCCAACTGACATACAAAATAATGATAAAGCTCACAAACTATCATTCACCTTTATCAGAACTCAACTTTCTCTTTAAGACCATGACTAACTACCCAACTAACTAACTATATAAATATATATATATATATATATATATATATATTTTTATAGGATTATAATGTTATAACTACGATGAATACGATTATGACACAAAGGGAGAGAGAAAACGAGAGAGAGAGAGAGAGAGAGAGAGAGAGATGGGGGAACCCTAAGAATGAAGTAACATGTATAAGGCAAATAATATATACTCACCTGGGGGGCGTTTCATCAAATGTCTTGTCGGTGATTTTTACTGACAAATTTGCTTTCAGCCAATCAGATGCAAGGATTTTAGTAGCTTACAACAGTTATTGTAACTTATCATTGATGACAAGTTTTATGAAACAGGGCCCTGGCGTGTGGATTGTGATGATGGCATGTGTGATGATGATGATGGTGGTATAACGGTGATGGGTGTTTAGTGGTATTGAGTTGATGATGCACATGTTAGGTAATGATAATGGTAGTATGAGAATTAGGTGATGATGTTGATGGTACAGATGGAGAAGATGATGATGTTGGTGATGATGACAATGGTAACGATGGTAATGTTGGTGATGATGGTCATGACAAGTCAGTGATGATGATGATGATGGTGAATGGTGACAGTGATGATTAATGGCGATTGTGACAATAATGCTTATAATGGTGATGACGATGGTGATCGGTGTTACAGTGATTGTGATGATGTTGATAATGATGATGGTCGTATTGATGGCAATGGTAGTGATGGTTATAATGATGATGATGATGATGATGATGGTGAATGGGGACAGTGATAATAATGGTGATGGTGATGGTGATGATGATGATCATGTTGGTGATGATTGCCAAGGTTAGAGTCATAATGAGGGTTGCCAAGGTAATATTTTATGACATTTCACAATGTTGATGGTGATTGCAGCAATAATGGTCATACCAAAATTCCTTAAAATAATGTTGAGTTAATCCGATGAAAAATGCAATTAGGCTTTATTGCATCAAATAAGTTTATAACAGTGAGTCATGTACGTACAGGTAGATATTGATTTTAATGGCGACTGTTGTTGAGGTATTGCATGGGCCAACTATTTACTATGGCGATATAAATAGTACTGAAATAGTGGTATATATATATATATATATATATATATATATATATATATATATATATATATATAAACCAGTCTGTCCTTCACTAAACATAGGAAGAGGTTGCTTCCGAATAATTACTATGTGATTTTGTACGTAAGTGCTGGAATGTAGCATGATACTTACACGGATTTTGGTATATGACTTTTTTTTTATTGCTTCTACTCGTGTTCCGAAACAGAACCCTCAATTTACTTTATACATACACGAGCATATGTATATGCATGTATATAAATATAATACATGCATATGCATTTACATATATATATTTCTATATACATCACAAAATATTAAATATTACCCCCATTGGAAGAGGGTGGTGATTGTGGTGATGGCGATCATGGTAACGATGAAGATGATGACGAGGATGATGACGGAGATGAGGTTAACATACACTACCTTACCTCTTCTGTGATTCGAAGCCCCTGCAGATCGAATTCCCGCAGCCGCCATTTTGTGTCGGATGCTCAGCAGCAAATCAACGACCTTCTGATAGTCCAATTTATAAGTCCTTTATGCTCCGTAAGGATCGCCAGTCGGGTGTTTGGCTGGGTGCAGCGAAAAGTCAGGTCCCTAAGACTCCCTATTCCTTCTGCATCTGCTATCCAAAGTGATCAGAAGCTGGAGATCCTTAAAGAGCTGTCGTGAAACTGTGTCGAGTTGAGTCTCAACACCAGACGATGGCATCTGCAGTGCAATGTTCAAATTAATCAAATTGGCGGGAGTTGCTATAGATACATCAAGATGACATCAAGCAACCGATTCTTCCCCCAAATGAGAAACATACTCCACGCAGTGCCAAAAAAATTGCACCAATTTATCCAACCCTGGATTTGTAAATCAACTCTACGCTGTTTGGATTGGCGGGAGAAAGAAAGGAATGGCTGGTGGCTGTTATGACTGGAGAGAGTGCGCCAAATTGGAATGGTATGCTGTAGTCAGCTGTAGGAGTCGAGTGAAAAGCTCTTCCAAAAATGAGTGGTCGTGGAGAAGTCAAATCGCCACATGCCGAGATTTCAACTTTTACCTGATGCCTCAATAGTGCGCGGGGACGAAAGCTATATCGAGCTTGATGGGATGATTGCATGCGATGTATATGCTGGTAGATGGCATGAGCTCGAAAAAATACACTAGCAGACGACCGGTACATTCTCTACGGCTGAAAGCAGAAATTGAAGCAACGTTAGTATGCAGTCTTCCAATACGGGTTAGCAAACATAGCCGAGTGACCTTATTCATTAGTAGCTCGGCCTTAAAATGGTCCAGGAGCTCAAAATCTCCTACGAATTGAATTGGTTGTTGCTTAAATATGTGCTTACCTTTATCTTCACGAATTCATAAGAGAATAAAAAGGGATTATAGAGGTCTCTAAACAATGAAAAATAGTAATTACTCTTCAACATATTGCGCGTATGTACATGTTTTTGTTATGTTTTGATTTTTTATTTGTTTTGTTTTATTTGTTTGTTAGTTTGTTTGCAGGGGCGTCGCTAGAGGGGGAATATAAAGAAGTGACACCCCATTGAAAATTTTCTGTCACGAAATTTGAGAACGTCTTTCAGCAATAAACTATGAAAATATGAGGAGCTTTCGTATTTGCATAATTTCGTTGCAATGTCTATGACGTAACTTGATTTGCGACAGCTGCAAATTTCCTCATATATACACTGATATCCAACCATAATTCTACTAGAATCAGAGGCGGACCGAGGATTTCTGTAGAAGGGGAAGGGGTTCAAATCCCCCCCCAAAAACAAAAACAAAAACAAAAAAAAAATCTCTGACAAGCAAAACAAAAAAGAAGGAAAAGAAAAAAGGTTAACAAAAAAAATAAGGAGGATGGACTAATTCACAAAAACTTATGACAAGCAAAAAGGGGGGGGGGGTAGAAAAAGGGGGAGGGGTCAGGACCCCCGTAACCCCTGGATCCGCCACTGAAGATGGTGAATGGTATTACTCATGTATATCAGGGAAATGATGTACTAGAAAATGTTCCATCATCTGAATTTCAGTTACCGTGAAAATGCCTATGCCAGTCTCCGAATTTGGCTTGTCTAATTGGCTGAGAGTGCATTGGGAAATTGCATTTGCTTTTATTATTTGATTAAGCTCCCCATGTCCTTCATATATAGTGCATATGCAATGGAGTTTGAATTTGCTCACCCCCTTCCCCTACTCCCCCTATCACTTTTTCTTTGTCTGTTTGTCTGTGTTTCCATCTCTGTCTGTCTGTCTGTCTCTTTCTCTCCGTATCTGTTTTTCTCTCCCTCTTTCTGTTTCTCTTCCCGCCCCTTTTAATTCCTCTCTCTCTCTCTCTCTCTCTCTCTCTCTCTCTTCCTCTATCGTTTGTTTGTTTGTTTTTTGTTGTTGAGACTTAAAATGAAAATGTTGTGTATTTGAAAACATTTGTTTAAGGTGAATGTACAGATTAATTTTCGATTATAGGAACACTGTTGGTAATTATTATTTTCTTTCGTGTGGTGTGTATGCCAATATGAAGGTTATTCGACCCAATTTTTCTTTAAAATCACATGATATCCCGAGTGGCACAAAGGCGCTTATAACGATTTATATATACAGTATTGATTCGTTGACATTATACTGTATACCATTCCGTTTTCTTCTGGTGAAAACTGTGTAAGACCGTTTAAAGGCCAAGTCCACACTAATATTAAGTTGATTTGAATAAATAGAGTAAAATTAAACAAGCATAACAGTGAAATTTTTATTGAAATCGGATGTAAAATAAGAAAGTTACGGTATTTTTGAAGTTTTGCATTATTTCTTGAAACAGTGATATGCATAACATGGGAGGTATGAAAATGAGCGAACCGATGTCACACACTCACTTTTCCTTATGTATTTTATTACATGAAATATCGTATATTTCAATGCTTCAATAATGGAAAACATGTTTTGACTCCTTGTGGAACATGTAAAATCATCATTATTGTAACTTATTTTGATACAAGGGAGAGATTCTTTATTATCATGTCCATAAAACTTGAAATATTTGAAATTTCATATAATAAAATACATCAGGAAAAGTGAGTGTGTGATATCATCGGTTCACTCATTTGCATACCGCCCAAGTTATCACTGTTTCATGAAATAATGCAAAACTTCAAAATACCGTAACTTTCTTATTTTACCTCCGATTTCAATAAAATTTTCACTGTTATGCTTGTTTAATTTTACTCTATTTATTCAAATCAACTTGATATTAGTGTGGACTTGGCCTGCAAGTACTCATTTGCATTATGCCTTTTCTTATAAAAAGGGCATTTTCTTCAAAACAACAACATAAAACCTGAAATCTTACATAATTTGTTTTTAAAAATGAGGAAATTAGAGCCGTATAGTGCAGACATATCCTTGCTTACATTAAACTACACACAAATTAACTATAGTGATACACCCACTTCGATTATTTTTCTTACATTTTTGGATGAAATGGATTCAGTGCCCCTGGCAAGAATTTCATTACTGAAAACCTGTAATGGCAAAAACTAGTGTTATTTTAAAGTTTGTTTTTTTAATGTAACATAGAGTGCCGAATTACCATCTATATCATCATGCATGGCCCTCAGGAAGAACATGAATATTCATTGATGCTGATGAGGCTTCCCTGGGTAAACAAAATTATCATTGTTATTATTATAACAAAGGAGGTAAAGCTAAAGGATTTTTTATGGAGTTGTCGCTACATAAACTTACCTCTCATCACCATATGCAGTGCAAGTGTAAATACGGAGGAGGCACATGGGGCACGTGGGACATGTGCCCCCCCCCCGAATCTAATGGGAGAAAAGGGGGGAAAAGAAAGGGAGTTCTGAAGGTCACTCCTCCCCCCCCCCTCACCCCAGGGCCTTGTTCTCTTGCATTCCATGCATCCACCCAATATTTCCAATACCCCCAGACATAAGTGCCCCTTCACTGGCTCGTCTTATATATTATGCTACGCCACTGTCAACATGCATTGCAGAAGTTCAGTACTAATGTATAATACAGTGAAACATCAAGCTTGCATGCAGCCCTAAATATAAGCAAAGCACATGAGACTCTAATTGCACATCGATTTTCTGCTGACACAATAGGCAAATGAGGCATGAAATACGTTTGGACTTGCGGAAAATATTGCTGCAATTTCAGTTCTTTTTCCTTTTTAACAACCTAGTGAAAAAAAAAAAAATGACCTATCTTGCTAACACACACGGATGAGAAAATCCATATTTAAAGTACTGAATCATAGGGCACACGGGCGGATGGTTTTTGATGTAATTGTTCACGTTTGGTTTGCAATGAAATTTTAGGATAAAGGAATTTTAAATTATGACATATGTCGTGTTTGACTCTATTATGTATTGATAAACACTCACGATTCCACAACTTGCAATAACGTCTATTTTATAGTATCTTTAACCATGGAATATTCTGTCAGAATTTTCCTCTAAAATATCAGTTTAATTCAAATTAACATTTATTTTCTTCCATTGATTTTGACAACATTCAACATCTGTTCAAATAGTAAATTTACATGTATATAAAGTAGGTTAAATATAATCAAAAACTTGCAATACAAGGAAGAAGGAGCGATCCCAATAAGCAGACGCTTTCAGCGGATATACGCCTGAATACACAAATACAATATAAATTAATACAGGAAAAGAAGAAAGGGACAGACAAAGAGAGGGAGAGAAGAGGATAGGGAACTTGGAATAGAGAGAAAGGAAGAGGACTGCAACATATTAATAATCATAATGGAGTTGTATGGCATACATGAATAAGACAATGGCAAGATGTACGGTGGGAGTAAAATATCGAAATATTCACAGGCATTCTTACAAAAAGATACTGGGAAACAGGTTAGGATGATAGTAATTGAACATAATAATCAAGCAAGGCATCATGAACTATAATTCGATATCATACACTTTTTTTAGTTTCCATGAGCAGCTTAACAGAGACACAGAGTTTCTCATTGTGCAGGCAAATCGTTCCAAAGCTTACGGCCGGTGAAACGGATATTATGTTGAAAAATAAGTTTACGGTGTTTGGGAATATAGATTTCATCAGTTGATCTAGTACCATACTTATGAATATCTGAAACACGTTGGAAAAGGCAACAGAACAAAGAAGGTAATTGTGTGTTTAGACATTTATGTAACAAGGTACACTGTAGAAGTTTATTTATATCTTGAATTATATATATATATATTTTTAGTATGATTTGTATAGCGCTAAAATCTGGAGGCTTTGGAGAGTTGTAGAATATCGTGTAGTTACATTTCTTGTAGTTGATTCAATTCAAATTAACATATATTTTCTGCCAGTGATTTAATAGTTGATTCTTGTAGTTGATTCAATTCAAATTAACATTCATTTTCTTCCACTGATTTTGACAACATTCAACATCTGTTCAAATATTACAATTTACACGCATATATAAAGTAGTATCAGTACAATCAAGAACTTGCAAAATTACAAGGAAGAAGGCGCAATCCCAATAAGCAGACACTTGTAACGGGTACGCCTAAATACACAAATACAATATAATTTATATAGTACAGGAAAAGAAGAAAGGGACAGACAAAGCCAAAGACAAAGAGGAGGATTGCTAACTTATTAGCAGCAAACCAATCGCAAACTTTAAATAAATCAGTGTTTACAGTTTTATATAAAACATCAAATTTTTTAAATGAGACTATAGTAAATTTGAATCATCAGCGTTAAGAATAAAAGATTGTAGATTGGATGATCGGTAAATGCCATTTACAAACAGAATGAAAAGAAGGGGTACCTAACAGAGAGCCCTGGGGAACACCGGATGTAATTTATTTAAAGTCCGACTGAGAAGAATTATAAATGGTACACTGATGACGATTATGAAGGTAGCTATAAAAAAGATCGTATGCAGCCCCACAAATGCCAAAATAATTAAGTTTAGATAGCAAAATGTTGTGGTTAATAGTGTCAAAGGCCATTGACAGATAAATAAATACACCGATAGCGAATGAGTTGTTTTCAAATGCACCAATTATTTTGTTCGTATAAGTTCCAAAAGTGAAATTTGTGTTGAGTGGTCTTTCCGGAAGCCAAATTGATTTGTGAAAAGACATTTATGCTTTTCTAGGAAATTATATGTTCTATTGTAACTTATACGTTCCAAAATCTTAGAAAAAAACAGAGAGTACTGAAATAGGTGTGTAATTGTCAACTTGTTCTTTGACTACACTTTTGAAAATGGGGGTAACCCTTGCTGCTTTCATTTTTTCTGGGAATTTACCTGTACTAAGTGATAAATGAAATACGTGGCACGGTGGTTTACATATTAGATCAATAACAACTTTAACAATTTGGGGGGAGCATAAAAAAAAAGAAAGAAGGATGGGCTGTTTTTGACACGTTTTGGCTATTGTTGCAATGCAATTATTGTTTTTTTTTTTTTAAATCAAAATATTCAACATGGTCTATCAACGATAGCTTTATTACATGGAGTCGGAAGTGTATACAGCATATTACATTTGTGTTTTCGTAAATGAGATACAAACAATAATGAGATAATTAGGATTTTGTATTGAAAAATACAAATGATAATAACACTCTAAAATAGTACCCAGCACTGGCTAAACAGGGAACGTGCATGTTTGTTGGGTAAATTCTAACTCAATACTTCAATACCGGGTAACAAGCACCCAACACACATGCAAGTTCCCTTTTTATTCAATATTGGGTAAGTTTTACCCAGCTGTTTCTAGAGTGAAGAATTAGGATTGTTTAGATTTGTATTTACTTGTCAAAAAATGAAAATTAAAAACTTTATGAAAAGAGACAGATTTATGATGACAGCTCTTAGTTACAACTTACATTCGTTTATATTCTGTCCTTAGTACAGAAAGATAAATGATTACCCACAGGCATATTTTTTTAAAAAGAAAATATTGACACCCTTCAGATTTCATTCTTTATCTCCTAAGAAAGCCTGGAAATATGTCTTCTTTCTTTCTCCACCTTTTATTTCCCCCCTTTCAAAACAAAGTCTTTCCCCCTTTTTTATTCTTTTTTCTTTTCCCCCTTTTTGGCATGTTATGCATGATTGCCCAGTTTAATTTCCATGTATGGCATGAATTATAATTTTCCTTTTGCCAGGGACCAGCGCTTGTACAAGCTCTGCTTCTTTGCTGGTCTTTGTTTTCATTCTCATGTTCATATAATTACTTTAATGTAGTCTTCACTCTTGTCATTTTTTTCTTACAACTCAAATGTTATTGCTCTTTATTTCGCTTGAAATGATCGAAAATGTTTCCGCACTTAGTTTCGTTGTCAATTATTTTTTTTATATTGTTAATTGCACAATAATTATTGTTATATACTTTGAAAATGAAAATATAATGAAATAAAGTCTAAATCTGAATCTGAAATCTGAAATCATAATCAATAATCGGATGGGATGATGCGTTTGGTCTTTGTTGTCTTTTTACATGTTCTTTTGTATATTTTGCTGTCTGTTTTGTGGATTGTAACAAATGTTATGTTCTAATGAGTGATGTGAAAATGGATAATTTTGAATTCAAATTTGAATATGACTATGTCTCGAATTTGAATTTGAATTTAAATGCAAATGCGAATGTGAATTTCAATTTGCATTTAGATTTGAGTTTGAATTTGAATTTGAACTTGACATTGATTTTGAATTTTAATTAGTCCAGGTCACTAGAACATTGTTGATAGGCAGTGCTGATAACTTTCCCCCAAAGAAAGTAAAAACTGTCCACACGCAAGGAAAATAACAGGTACTCAAATTTGTTTCCTTTGGGGGGGGATTAACTATATTCCATATTTCACTAAACTTCATACATCATAAACAGCGAAACGTGCATTTTTCACTAAGTATTGGAAACATACAATATATGATATCAAGTCATGAAAGTAATAAAAAAAAGGCAAAATAATATACAGAGATACAAACTGGTATTCCGTCGTATTCAAATTGAGATTTGACTAATAAATGTGAGGTGAATTATGAGGGAATCTAGCAAAAAGCTTTGCTGGAAAATTATATATTCCCTTCAAAATAAAAATAACAGTCTTTGATATGAGAGATAATCGTGAAAAGGAAAAAAACAACTTGCCGAGAAAGGTTTTTAAAATGTCCTTGATAACGTTCTATTGGCCGACAACGATAATGGATTTTTCTGACAGAATTTAACCATACCCCCGCTCCCCCCCCCCCCCCCGCATCTAGCGACGCCCCTAATCCATGGGACAGTAATATACCAGAACGTGATCAGTTAAGGGTTAGCATTTTGTTCGTCCGTGACACAAAATATATTTTATCATAAAATGAATTGAAAGACTATCACTATCATGAAATACATCAAAAGCAGAGGCGGCGAAGCATCTCTCAAAGTGGGGGGGGGGGGGGGGGGCAGCAGCAAAAAAGGGCACTTTAAAATAAGGGGTACCTACAAACGGTGAACATAAAGCGAAAAAAATGACCATTTTGTGGTATTACCCTACAGTCTAATTAATATATTATCGAGCAACATTTTCATTTTATCTTTTTATATTTATGTGGTTCTGAATACTGCTTCAGCTTCCCCAATTAGCAGTTGTGTGTACTGGCCTAATGATTCATTTTTTTTCACATATTAGTAGGAAAAGGGGCACTTATAAGGAGTAAAAAGGGGTGCTTCTCCGAAGGAAAATGGGCACCTATCTGTAAAAAGGCACTTATCAAAGGAGAAAGAGGCACATATTAGAGAGAAAATGGGGAAATTATTAGATTATTTTGAAAAGAGGTACTTATCAGAAGGTGAAAAGGGAAAATTATCGGAAGGAGAAAGGACACTCATTAGAGAACAAAAGGGTTCTTTTTAAATAAAAATAAAAAAGTGTATTTATCAGAGGGGAAAAGGGCACTTATAAGAAATAAAAATGGGCAATTATCAGAAGTAAAAGTGGCACTTATCAGGAGAACAGGGCACTTATTAGAGAGAGAAGAGGAAAAGGAGCAATTATCAGATTAAAAAAAGACACTTATCAGAAGGGAAAAAGAGGCACTTATCAGAAGAGGAAGGGCGCTTATTAGAAAGGAAAAGGGGCACTTTTAGCAGTAAAAAGGGCACTTATCAGGGAGAAAGGTGGCACTTTCGGGGTACTCGAAAAAAGGGGGGCACTGTGCCCCATGCCCCCCCCCCCCCCCCCCCGAGAGCGCCGCCTCTGATCAAAAGTTACTAAAAACTTGGTTCTTCAAAGGGTTCCAAGGTGCCGGAGTTCATGGACGAAACAATTTTTAAGCGGGGGTGTGGGAAAAAAAATCTGTGATGCAAAATTTCCACATCCCTTACGAAATCTAAAGCTTGTTGTGAAATTAAAAATGTCTGATAGGGAAGTCAATTCATCTGACTAATATTTGCAAGTGAACGTATTAGACAATATCATGTTGTTCTGATATGAATAGGGAAAGAGTAACAAAATACCCGTCTCCCACTCTGCGACATGGAGCATTTCATTCATTCTCATTTAAATAAGTAACTCGAGGCAAGCAAATTTTATCAATTTTCAGTACACCTAGTGATACCCTCCACACTAAGTCATAAAGCAATCCATCACATCTAATCACTTATTTTTCCATGTCTTCCAACTTGGAAAATCTTGAAAATGTCCGTCCGTGACGTGAACTAA
The DNA here is from genome assembly GCA_025618425.1 of Heliocidaris tuberculata. Lineage (NCBI taxonomy): Eukaryota > Metazoa > Echinodermata > Echinoidea > Camarodonta > Echinometridae > Heliocidaris > Heliocidaris tuberculata. The sequence continues at coordinate 9,925,414 of CM046847.1, read as the reverse complement.
TGAGGGAACTGATCACACTCACCACAGGATTATGATGTCCAAGTCAGCGGTGCGTAATGGAGTTATGATGTGATGCACACTTTTAATGTAATTACAAGCAATACTATGACGTCATAGCACTACGCTTCAGAAGAAAGGCTGATTTGAGCGGGAAATATTTCAGCAGAACGCAACGTTTGTGTGGCCCTCTTTTTGACACACGCTGGTTAGACAATTTTGGAATAATAAAGTCGCTCTGAAATATGGTATGTTATCCCGCAAAAGGAAAAGAATGGACCCCCCCCCCCCCTTAAACTAACCTTCGGAAATCAATGTACTTTATGTCATTCTTGGAATGAAAAATTTTCACAATATTGAGCATACAGCATGCACTCGGCATATTCTAGTACAGCACTCGACATTAGGACGCAGTTTGGTCTACTACTCGGATAACGCGGCATGAGGATTTTAAATGTGCGGGTATTGGGGGACGGGGAAGAAAACTGAGGACCAAAAAAAAAGGTTTCCCCATTCATATAATGAGCCATTTCATCAGGTCAGTGGAGGGGGTGAGGGTTAGAAAAAAAATCGACTCGTAAAGGACATTGTGTCATTTTCAATCAGCCATAAAATATAAAAAAAAACAAACAAACAAACAAACAAACAAAAGGCCGGCGGTGGGGGGGGGGGGGCGGGAAAAAAACACAAACGAGTGCTACCAAAAAAAAAACCAAAAAAAAAAAAAAAATCGCCGTTTTTGACACCCCTCTACAGACTACTGTACATAAGATGACGGAGAGGGGCAAGGGTTTTGGTTGAGGGGGGGGGGGGTCAAATGCCCTACACCCCTTCGCCCTAAAGCCGCCACTGCGAATATGCCATTGACATGCATATAGTGCAGTAAGATCACATTACTGCCAGCGCATAAAGACCGACTTCATGCTCAACGACTACAGACAAGGGATGGAAAGCTAATTAACACAGCGGCACTAAGTCGTTTGAACCCAACGACCCCCACCCCCCCCCCCCTTAGTTACGGGCATTTTATTCGGCATTCTCTCGTTTTTCTCTATCGCTTAATTAAACTTTGGACCTCTTAACCTATGCAATGCACAATAGTTTGATCTATTATAAAACACTTGGTATTTCTTTATGATCCGCAAATTTAAATTAATGAGGCACATCAAGGTTAAAGCTCATCTACTACTCCCTATATCTCCCCCTCCCCCTCCATCGAACCCCTGGACTTATCTCTCTCTCTCTTTCTCTTTCCCTTTCTGTCTGTCTCTCTCTCTCTCTCTCTCTCATTTATTCTCTCACGTTTAATCTCTTTCTCTGTATTTTTCTCTTTCTCTTTCTCGATCTATCTAGCAGATTTATCCTTCTCTGTCAAAATCGTTAATTTTCTCTTTCCCCATCTCGTTCTATATCTCTCTTCCTAACGCACGAACACACACCCACCCACACACACACTTCCTCTCTCTCTCCCCTCCCCATACATCGACACTCAGCCACTCCCTTCCCCTCTTCGCCATTATCTCGCTTTCTTTCTTTCTTTCTTTCCATCCACAAATTCATTGCTAACTTTCTCTGTTTTTCTATAATCATTTCCTCAACTCTACTCGAGTAGTCCGACTGGTATATTTCTGTGTCAAGTCAAAAACGATATTTGCAGGAGGATGACACGATCATGATTCATAATTTCTCCATTATTCTATAGATCTGTCTGATCGGTAGCAATCAACACCTTGCGGATTAAAATGTAAACAGTAGTACGCGGAGGTACCAGGTTAGAAGACCAATAAAGACAAGCTATAGTCAAGTAAATATGCGTGTGATCGACATTTTATTTGCTGAAACATTCGAAGTTCTCGTGTCTAATGTGTCATCTCAGATCAAAGCGATTAAAAACATAATGGCAATATGTCCCATTTGATTAAACATTCCGTATTCTAATCTAAATCAAAATACCCTTTTTGCAACTGCATGCAATATCCAGTGGCGGATTTAGGGGGCACTTCCGGCCCGTCCCCCTAAGAAAGAAAAGAAAAGAAAAGAAAAGTGTACGCAGTGCCCCCCTTTTAGAACTGATAAGCTTTTTTTTTTTTTTTTTTTTTGCTAGTCAGAGAATTTGGAACGATAAAGAGAGCCCAAAATGTGTGTTGACTTATTTGTTTTTAATTGTTTGCTTGTCAGTGAATTTCAGACGAAAATTAGAGCAAAAAAATCTTGGATTCGCCCCTCAGGGCAATTTCATTTTGGTTTTGTTCCGAAATTCACGTCAAGGTATGTGATCTTGAAGTGACTGGTACAGGCCAGTCAAAAACTGATCCAGACAACTAAGAACTAAGCAAAATTAATTGATGATATCATGGAAACTAAATCATATTAATTTCATTTTTTTCCGCATTTCACGTTTTATGTATGGTCCGCGTTGCGTAGGTTTCCGGACCGGTCGGTTTTTATCATCTGTAATTTGAAAGCAAAAGAAATAAATCTCCATCAAAAGTCATAATATTCGACGCATTCTTTAACGTTTGGTATATCACTGTCATAAATAATGTACCACTCCCTCTCATTCTGGCACTAATTGAAGCGTAACTAGCCTCTGACTGTAAGGGAAAAATAAAAAAATGAAAAAATGAAAAACTATTAAAAAAGAAATAATAAAAATACTGACTGAGCAGGAAAATTAGTCGTCTATCATGCTTTATACTAACTAATAATTCTGCTTACATTTTATACATTTTCACAATAAAACTCGATATGTAAACTAAATAATATTTGGGCAGTTAAAATTACCATGTTATTTTATTTTTTGGTTTGTTTGAAGATTCATGTTCATTTAATGAAGAAAATACTAACCAGAGAGGAGAGAGAGCAAGTAAATAAATTAAGGGGGAATTTTGATATTCTTATCGGAAACGAGATAAAAAAAAGAAGGAGGAAAGATTCAAACCTAGACGTAAAGGAGAAGGTTTGGACAATCAGACTCCAGGTTGGAGAGTGCACCCGAAGTAGCTGCAGCAAGAACAGCTCCATCATTGTCACTGCCGTAGAGGGCGAGGGCACCTATAAATTAAGAAAATGAATTAGCTTTTGAGGTGAAAGAATACCAAACAACAGAAACAATTGAACACTTTTTTATTAGTATGCCCAAAATACGCAAGACAAAGAAATAAAATGTACAGTGCACTTAAGACAAAAAATCAAAAAGTATGTCATCTACTAGGAAACGAGGAATATATAGGAAAGGTGGTAACTTTCATAAAAGGAAGTGGAAGGTACAACGAATTATGATGCTCAAAGAGCATTAAAGTTAGTTGTATTATCAGCATTATAGTTAGGTAGTGATATTTATCGTTACGTGTATACAGCACTAGAGTTTATGATATTAAGGAAATTTTCATTATAGTTATAAAGATTATAAAAGAGGTAGGAACATGAAGGGTGTTTCTGATGCTGCTATACTGATGCGGATTTATACATTATTGGCTATAAATCGCAGATCTTTCCTTCTGACGATAAGGGGCTCCAAACTAACCTTTAAACATAACAAATTGAATCTATTTAACATACGTCTTCTTCATCCTTTCTTATATTTTTCTTTATAGTAACATACTGAAATAACAAATATAATAAAGTAGCTGCACTCAAACTAATATTAATCTTCAATGCACAACGCCACCTAAGGCCATTATCGATTCCACAGCTAGAGCAAAAATATGGCACGATCTGTGACATCGAGAGGAAAACAACGCCCTCTCATACTGCCTGGCGAAAATCATCCAATCACCGATGGGAAACGCCATCAAACCAACCAACAACAACAACAATAACAGCTTTTGAGGTGAATGAGCGACGAGAATACCATCGAGGTTATCCATCAAATTTCAGAAATTTTAGTCTATTTCTATTATCACTGGCTAGGTAACTGGGTTGAATTCACATCAGTCCGTCGAAAAATTAGGATTTGCATTCATTTACTATAATGTGCGTAGCTTAAGAACCCTTTAATCAATTTAGTTGAACAAAATTGTCCACGTTCATCAGTATCGACTTGAAACTATGTCATTCTTCGGGGGTTTTTTTCTCACCAATTTTAATAATGTAACTTCAGAATATGTCGAATTGGGTTCAAAAAAAAAAAAAAATCACCTAAGGTGCTGAATCTGTTGACTTTTTAACCTTTGAAAACACAGTGCGTAGTTTATGGTACCCTATCTTTTTGGTAGTTTTATTATTTAAATCAGGAACCGTGCGGTCCTTTTAGCATCATGTGCGTCAATCCATGCCTTTTTAATGAATTTATTTTTGAGAACTAATCTCGCCCCCCAAAAAAGAAGAAAAAAGAAGTCGCCCTTCTACTTCATAATCCGTTATCTTAACGTCAAACAAAATTAAAGAGTTAAATAATCTACGAGAAAAAAACTATCACCGGTTATTAAACAAAACCCGTTGGAACAGTGGATATTGCCAATAAGCCAGCCCCCGGGGGACATGTCTCATTGAGACCTGTACATCATCCGCGTAAATCACTTTCTAAAAAGCTCCCTAAACGGGGATTGCAGTAGAAGTATAGTTTTGATACCCTAAACCAGGGGCGGTGCCAGGGTATTTTGATAGGAGGGGCAAGACGACCTAAAGATGACGTCATATTTTTTTCCATTAAATAACAGGGGTAATATAGAGTTATATGTTTAAGCCCCCTCTTTTTAATACTCCTCTTTCTTCTTTCTTCCCTTTTCTTCCTCCTTTTCTTCTTTTTTTTTTTTTTTTTTCTTTTTTCACTACTTGAAAAATCATAGGGGGGGGCGGTCGCCCCCTCTGCCCCCCCCCCCTGTGGCGCCGCCCCTGCCCTAAACAGGGAAACCCGTCTCTGATTTTTATACCCTTAACGGCGATTTTATATCTTGCGTGGTATTTTACATCATTATCATAGACCCCTTTTTTTAGCCAAAAGGGAACCGTAAAAGAAATTTAACCTAATTTGGAACACATTACCGAACTATACCCCCCCCCCCCCCTTCCGCGGATCTTCTGGTGCACCTCTGAACGCGTAACCCGGGTTACCCGCCAAATTTGCTCTCAGCCAATCAGATGCAAGGATTTCAGTAGCTTATAGCAATTGTCGGATAAAAGTCACTGACAAAACGCTTGATGAAACGCTCCCCTGGGCCCCGATCTATCCCGATCTATCAGATCGGGATAGATCGGGGAAAGCGTACAGGGGTCGTTTGCAATCGGCGGAATCGTAAAAACAGCGTTGTGAGAACGGGGTAGGAGCGGGCATTTCTTCAGATCGGTGAGAAATTTGGAAAATGTTCAAAATTTCTCGCCGATCTCCCCGATCAGAAATTCATCGTAAGGCAAGCGGGAAGATCGTAATGACAGCGTAAAGAAAGCGGGATGAGCGTAGTAAGGTCTTTCTAAGCGTAGCAACAGTGGCACCAGAATGGCGCTTTAAGTAAACACCGACGTGGTCACGCTGCCGCCCAGCTCCACGCAGATCAAATCACGACTTTCCCGCTGTAATGCCGCTATCCCTACGCGCCCGGCTTCTTTATCCAGTTCCCAATACGCTCTCGGCACGTTGCTCTCCCGCTTTAACAACGCTGTTCCTGCTTTAGCTATGCTATTCTTGCGCTGTTCGTGATCGGATACAGCTCTCAAGGGTATAAAAGGAAATGGAAACTTTTTATAAATTATGCGAGAACGGGGGAACAGCGTGATTAGGTCGTATAGAGCGCACATAGATCGGATCACATCGGCAACATCGTGCAAACAGCGTAGTTATATCATTCTGGAGCGTAACTTGAGCGCCAGACGTCATACTCATGATCCCGATAATCGTATTCAGAGCGTATCGAGCACGTGCTAGTCGTAGACCCAGCGTTCTTAAAGCGTTGCTACATCGTATTTGCTCCAGATCGGCTCAATTTTTGCCCGATCCTGCCCGACCTGAAGAAATTGACAAATCGTAGCGAGAACGGCATAGTGGAATGGGGGGCTTTACAAACTGGCTTATATAATTGTAAAAGGTGCGTGGCAACGGCACTGAGTAAATGTCCTACCGGCGACATGTGGGCAGGCCATGGAGGTTCCGCTGATGGTATTGACATCATTGTTATTATCAATCCACGTGGAGGTGATGGAAGAACCAGGGGCGTAGATGTCCACACAGCTTCCAAAGTTGGAGAACGAGGAACGCCTGTCTAAACTAGTAGTAGATCCAACAGTGGTGGCCTGCAATGTAGGTGATTGGTTAAACGGTCCACTTTAGCATGTACTCGGTGTGAAAAAAAAAATACATTTGACACTTTTGATCATTAATAACTCCAAAGTTATAACTCGTGTCACCCTGAGGTTTTCACACATTGCACCGTTGGAGGATGTCAAATTTATTTGGAGTAAGTTTTACGACATTTCTTTCAATACTATTCTTAAAACAATGCTTTTAATATTTAACTAAATTTCCACTTTTTGAAAAATCAAGGCCCCAAAATCTGTGTGTATCAATAATTAATTCAGAACACAGCAATTGCCATTGTGCATTGCAGCTGAAATTCCAGAGCACATCTGGAACGAATTAATAATGAAACTGGATAGCAAAAGGTTGCGGGCAGAAATGAGAGATGCGATGCACAATGTATTGTTGTGTTCTGAATTAATTACTGATACACACAGAGTTTCTGGTCTGGTTTTTTCAAAAAGACAGTGAAAATCTAACTAAATGTTCAGAGCATTATTTTAGGAAAAGTATTCACAGAATTACTTCAAATAAATTTGACATCGTTCATTTAAAAATGTAAAAAAAAAAAAAAAAAAAAAAACCTCAGTCTAATTTTGGTTATAACTTTGGAATTTTTAACGATCAAAAGTGTCAAATTTTTTCACACCTAGTAGGACGTGGAACATGTCATACATCATAATAACGTACATAAAGTACGTTATAAATTTAGGACCGGCTGGAAATAAACTCGACGCAAGTTTAGGGATTGCCAATGTTTTGAAACGGGGCAATGCTTGTGCTTGTCAAAGTGTGTGTGTGTGTGTGTGGGGGGGGGGGCATTGATTGAATTGTCTACGGTGACATCATACAAGATTAAAGATTGCAGTGTACTGGAATATTAAATTAGGCAGCATACATCTCATTTAAAACCGGCCTTGTGACCCTCCAACTCAAGTCTTTTCTGTCTTTCACGATGGTGGTAGTAATTCATCTGTTACTTTGAAAATGCGCTCGGACGTTAACTGGGGCTCTCTTTTGGGCAAAAGAGGACTGAAAAGGGGCACTTGTTAGAGTAAAAAGGGACACCTCTTGAATGGGGCTCTTGTAAAAGGTGAGAAGGGGCATTTTTAGGGAACTTAAAAAAAGTGTGCGGGCACTTTGGGCCCCACCCCTGGAGCATCGCCTTTGCGTCACAATAAATTGAATGACCACGTACGTTGCCCATTTGAGATTCCCATACATTCAGCGATCCATCTACTTGAATAGACCGGTTCGGTAATGTATTCAAATTTTATACATACCTTTCAAACAAAGGTTGTTCTTGACAACCTGAAAGCTTGCCCGAGGCTTGCCGGATACAGCAACAATTAAGTAATGTAAGCAAACTGGATTCCAAGCACTGACTGGTTCATTTATAAAAAGCAGGTTAGTGGAATAGCTCGTACTAGGTGCTCAGAGAAGAAATGTGCATAAATTTGAATACATTACAGAACCGGTCTATAGGAATCATATCATTCACGCATGAGTGAGCATAGCCATGTAACAATAAATGAGTCTTTGAAATGATTTCGAAAATGACTCCGTCTGCTTGGTTATTGTTTTTTAAGAAAGGGGTTTCTTCGGGCTTTTACCCTGTTCCTCTTGACAGCTTACTGGGTCAGTGGAGCAGGCATATGTTCTGATGTGTTACCCTTTTTTTTTCTTTTTACCGTTTATTTCTTAGCTTTTTGTTTTTATTCGATGTTTTTGTTTACTCAATTACCGTAACAATTGCTTATAAATTTATGATTCTGATCATCTAATAAAACACATAAATAAAAAAAAAGAGGCATCTGGCCATTCAAAGGTTGATAAGCATTTCCATCTTGTAGAGTCAAATTACAACAATAATAATAATAAAAAAAAAACAATCACGAGAAACACTTGAATTTGCTTGTCAAAACCACGCAGTCCTGAGGCTACAGTTGACACCCAGAGCTCAATCCTCATTCTTTGGAATTGTTTCTCATTCTTTGATTTCATTGTTGAAAAAGAATGGCTACTTGCTCTGTTTTTGAAATTTTCGAATGCTTAAATGAATGTGCCCATCCAATCGTGAAAGTTCAAAACCTGATCTTAATTGATGTTGGTAGAGTATTGATTTTTCTCTAATTTGATATAATATATTGTATTATAATTCATTGACGGTTTATTTGAATTTTTTTGAACAATGAAGAGTGTACACCTTTTTTCCACTTTCTAAGTGTTATTATTTGAACTGAATAAACATAAGGGCTCAAACCATCAGAATGAAAAGAACAAACCTTCTGACCCATGGGATGAGCATGAAGGGAGGAACGAAACTGGGAGTGTATAGAGAGCATGAGAGAAGGTGATCATGTGATAGGAAGAGTTGCAGGGAGTTTGATGATAGAGGGAGACAAATGGAGAGATGGGGAGAGGGGAAGTGCAAGATTGTTACAGAACCGTCATGCAATATTCTTGTTCAAATGAACAATGATAGCGCGTCAAAGACTGTGCCAATCGCTGACTCCGGCCTACATCAGCAAAATGACGTTCCGTGTGCAAGGGGATTAATACTCATTTTAGTGTCTGTGAGTTTATTGGAAAATATTCATTGAAATTAGTCACTTAAAGAAAAGAACTCATAGATACGAGCTAAACTTACATCCGAAGCACGCGCTGGGGAAGCGAAGCAAGCATTAATGTCGCTGTTACCAGCGGCCACGGCGGTTGGGACTCCTGAAGCGACCAAATTGTTGACGGCGGTGTCCAGACTGCTCGATATGCCTCCTCCAAGAGACATTGAGGCCACAGCCTGGTTACCAGCGACGCTTGCGACATAGTTAACACCTGTTAAGAGGAATGAGACACATTCCCGCCATCTTGAAACGGGTTATGGAATATATATAGGCGACTGTGACAATGAAATCGCCGGAACGGCTTTTCTTGTAGGAGGACAGTTAAGACGATAATTGAGTTTCACACATTATGCTGATGTTAATAATGACTTTGATAACAAATATACACTGTAGTTCATATTAATGATAACGGCATTCGCATACGGATGGTAACAATAATAATATAAAAAGATGATATAGACCATAGCTGATATAGACTACTGCCAAAAAGCTTATAACTATACGATTGAAAAACAAATAAACCAAAAACAAGAGTTTAAAAAGCTTGAATATAAACAAATGAGTTGTTTCATCAAATAAAAAAACCGTTGGTAAAAGGTGAGGAAATGATGTCATAAACTCATGACAGAGTTGCCAATTTTTCTAATGGTATTCATAGTTTTCCACAGATTTTTATGTCATTTAAAAAAATCATAACTTTCTCATTCGTGGTCCGATTTTCCAACAAACCTTTTTTATCTGTTTGTCTGAATTTCTGCTTCTAGTAAAACCAATTTATTTTGGTATACTTGGCCTAAGTGAAATCACCGATAGTTGACAAAAATCCCGTGGATTTCAATCGCTTTTTGATCAGGATTTAAAGCGCGCCGATTTGAATCATGCCAACTATATACCCCTACGTTACCCTCTCTCCCGTAATAACAATTAGTCTTTAGTGGAATTTATCTAAGCTAAATCGCTTTAACAACACGTCATTTTTACCGTAATAAATGGCTACTTTTGCGAAGAATGAAATAATGTTTTTACCGGAGATGACTCCGCTTGTAGAGCCAGAACCTTGGCAGTTCAGAACCTTCACCCCTTTGAGTTGGACACTCGTTGCCACACCGTACGTTGCGGATCCAACAGTTCCAGCACAATGGGTTCCATGTCCGTTGCAGTCGTTCTGATGTGAAAATTAATAGCAGCTTGATTTACGTACATTTGATTCATTTTGACTAATTGAAAACAAACGTAAAGTTAATTCCCATGTCGAGATAACATAAACAGTGAAATTATCTAAAAGTATTACTTATCGTAATAACAGTGATCAGGAAAGGCGATGATAGTGATGAATGAGATCATGGAATCTTAACCCTTTCAAGACAATTGACCACATTTTGTGGTTTGGCTCAATAACTTTTGATTCAGAGCTCTAAAAAATATACCAGATGCATGAGGTGAAAGAGCAAAATTTTCTATACACACTATGTCCATTTTTATTGCATGACCATATTGCGTTTGATGCCAGGAATTTTAAAAAGGAGAATTAACTTTAAGATCCTTAAATTGGCAACACATTGAGAGGTTCAAAATCATTGTTTTTTCATCAAAATTGGTAATTTTTAAAACTTTACGGCAAATTCCTAACCATGTATATATTTTTCAAAGACATTACAAGTTATTCGAACTATGTAGCACTAAAAGAAAATATTATTGTTGCCAATTTGAAGAACAAAATGTGATCAATTTAACCCTTAAATAATACCTGTCCTGAAAGGGTTAATATCTATCATAAATATACCTGTAAGAATATCTGTGAAAACATGTTCAATGTACCCCCATTGGGCTTGGGCCCACGAGGCCGACAGTCCACGCGACCGATGACCCACGAGTCCAACAGACATAGACCGACAGCCCACTACATCGACAATGTCGGCCTTTGGGGCTTCTGAACAGTTGTCCGAAAGCCAAAGAGATCGACGGCCCACGAGAGACCGACAGCCCACTAGACCGACCAGGGGGAGGGGGGGGGGGGGGGGGCTAACGCCTCTTGCCCGAATATCAACCCCCCCCCCCCAAAAAAAAAAAAAAAAAAAAACACCTTATGGTAGAAATGTCATTAATAATAATAATAATAATTAAATATTTATATAGCGCCTATTAAAAATTTCTCTAAGCGCTTTACAATAATTATACAACATAACTACCTAACTTAACTACGGGCAAATTACAATATACAACATAACTACCTAACTTAACTACGGGCAAATTACAATATACAACATAGCTACCTAACTTAACTAACATAACTACAGCCATTTCGTCATTAAAAAGAAAATAGATAATTGTGATAATATATAAATTGCATATTTGTTAATCTCGCTGCAGAATATGAGGATATGTGGGCACCTCACTCCCCGAATAAGGGCGTTTGCTGCCAAAAAGTATCCCGTTTTTAAATCTTGGGAACGAGCGAGCCAAAAAAAGACAATTTATTGTCTTTAAAATATGATTTCGTTTATAATATTTCGGGCACCTTCCTACCCAATCATGAGGATATTCGGGCACCTCACTGCTGGATTATGAGGTTGCTCGCTATCCGAAACCATTCTTTTCTTCAAGTTTAAGAGCGATCGAACCGAACAAGCCAAAATTTGACACTTAATTATCTTTAAAATGTACTATAAAACTATTTTAAAAAAGGGGGAGGGGCTGCAGCCCCCTCCCCCCTGTTCCGCGGCCCTTGGTCTGTCTGTCTGTCTTGTGGGCCTTCTGACAGCTTTCTGAGGGTTCACTAGACCAATACTAATTTTGAAAAGATGGATTGTTGAAGCGCTCTGTACAGGAGCATGACAGGAGTTACTAATTTGGAAATGACTCATGATTTGGGATCCATCTTACGTTTTGAAAGTCCCCGGCATAATTCACAAGTTGTTCTGCGCGGCCTCCGAAATCGTTGTGGGTATCCATTATGCCAGTGTCAATTACGTACACCGTGTAGCCGCTACCAGTACCTACCAAAGTATAAGCGAAAATAATTTACCGCAATTTTTATTCTTCAAACATGTATCAATCAATCAAGAAATTGTTATTGTTCCTCTGATATAGATAAAAAGTGAAGAAAAAAATATTTCTGCTAATGCTTATAGAGAACATTTTCTTTTACAAATTAATGACAGGCTAACGCCTTGCATATGGTCTTTACAGTAATTCCATTTCACATTATTCTATTGTACCGGCCAACAGTTGCGTAGCCACCTTTCCAGTGTTGGGGGGGGGGGGTGGGGTGGGGGGTGGCGGCAGCCAAACCAAATTTATCGGCAGAAATCCAACCCATATTGCAGACAACACATATGATTTCCACATCAATCAACAATGCAAGATGATGGTTGGAGCGATGATAATAGTTATCATACTGAACATCGGTTTATCTATTTTACTTATTTGTCGTTTTATTTTGACAGAATAACCCTTTCAGATAGATAACTGCTCGACAAAGGGGCCATGTGTCAGCAATAATAAACACATGCACATTTACATAACATAATCATAAACATATATAAGCGAGGAATACATAGAATAAACATAAAGGAAAGAAAAAGAGCGCATAAAACAATAGAAAAAAGAATGTATTTAAGAAAATACAAACTAATGTAGAAATAATACATTCATGTATACGCATCAGAAAGATTATACCTATGTGTGAGAAAGTAGTTTGCAGTGTTTGGAAAAAAAAGGGATCCAACGAAGTTAAAGAACGTAAAGAAAAAAAAAAAGGTGGGGTGTGGGGGTGGGGGTAACGTATTCCATATAAAGGAGCCTTGATGACGAAAAGATCTGCTTTTGTTATTTCTGCAATAAACGTGTTTGTATGGGCACAAAATCTCATAGCCCCTACCCCAGGTCCATAATCTAGAAGGATTTAACAGCAATTTGATGATTATTTACCTAGTAATGATTTCCCCCAATGGACTGAAAAGTTACTAAGTCTTTTTTCTTGGTTTGAAATTTGTCAGGGGGGCAACTTATACCCCCTTGCCCCCTCCAAATAAGCTCCTGCTTCGTGTCCTAGGATATTAAATGTGAGCGGAAGGCGAAGTGAGTGGGCTCTTTATTGTTCTGATTATGGATAAACTATGTTTTTCGATACGAAATGCAAGCAAACAGAGCATGCAATTTAGTTTTCACAGGGCTATATGCTCTCCTCCGTTTTATTGTCCATCGTTATTGTACGGGTTATTATATTCCTAGAGCTAAAGTTTCAAGTCTACCGACTTAACTGCCTAACACTGAGGTGTGGACATTGCCCCCTCCCCTTTAAAGTATTGTTAAAAAGTTGTGCTATTCCTTACCCTGGTGAGGTGTGTAATAGTTGTCTGTGCCGGTGCGTGAATCGATACGGTCAATACCCCAAGATCCGACGGCTTGTGCACGGTAAACACCGTCCTGTTCCACGTACTCAACGGCGGGAAGGCTGCGGACCTGTGCCATAGATACCCAGCATAACATGTAATAGTCTGGGAGCCTGTCCCGAAATAGTTACCCCATATGATATTTGATCCCTAAAAGTTACTTAGACCATCCATGTCATTCACAAAAAGCTTGTCAGCTCTTGTCAGCTCGAACGAAGCCGCCGGGTTTGGCCCCAGATCCCCCCAAAAGGGCCCCAAGGTCTGGTCGATTTCAACCCATCTAACATATGGGCCAAACTTTGTTAGAAGGAAGGTGTATGACTATACATTACCAAAACACAAAAACTGACAAAATTTTCCGTCGGGATGGGTTGTCAGACGGCCCCTAAAAATTGGGGCAAATTTTCCCCTAAAGGCCCATGGACCAAATTTTGTCAGAAGGAAGAGGTATGGCCATGGGTGTACATTACAAAAATATCAAAACTGACAAAAATTTCCATCGGGAAGGGGGTGTAACACGCCCCTGAAAAAAACACCAAAGTGCCCCTAAACCAAGCTTTGCTGCACAAAATGCTCTGGATGTTAAGAAAAACAATTCTTAGACATTACAACCTTAATTACTCCAAAGTGTGCAATTCAATTCATGTCAAATCTACATAGTACAATTTTGAGTTATTGTAACTTTCTTGGGGTGCAATTTGGTGTCAAATGATCATTTCAATAATACGTTATTAAATGGTGAAAATTGTATTGCTTTCTCAAAAGTAGTCAAATGATATTGTCAGAATTATATAAACACACACATTGTCCATCTGCACCTGTTTGACAAGACATCATAGAGGAGCTTGTTGAGTATCTGGGCTATGTGGCTGCCATGCTGAAATCTACCATTCATGTGTTAATTACACAAATACCTTGCAAGCTCTCTATTATGCCTTGTCAAGCAGGCGCAGTGCATTCTCAATACGCACTTTGAAAAACATTTTTTTTTTTAAACCCAAGTTTACTTGAAACTTTCTCACTTTTGTCTCGCCCACCGGAGGTGAAGGCGAGACTAACAGGGATCCAAATGGCGTCCGTCCGTCGTCCGTCACAAATGTTAAAGTTTACCTGCAAGACTCTCTTAGGACGCATAACTTGGCAACTGTTGCTGCAATGGCAACCAAACTTGGGTGATAGAAGCACTAGGGGTATCTTCATGTTATGGTGTTGTCGGAGGTCACATGATGACGTCAAAGGTCATTTGAGGTCATATATTAAAAAGTACCTGCAAGACTCTCTTTCCATATGTTAAAGTTTACCTGCAAGACTCTCTTTTGACAAATAACTTCACATCAGTTGCTTAGATTACAACCTAACTTGGGTCATAGATGCATTGGGGCTACCTTCATGTTATGGTGCCGTCGGAGGTTACGTGATAAGGTCAAAGGTCATTTGAGGTCATACGTTTAAAGTTTACCTGCAAGACTCTTATGACACATAACTCGGCACATGTTGCTGCAATGACAACCAAACTTGGGTGATAGGTGCACTTGTGGTACATTCAAATTATGGTGCCTTTGGAGGTCACATGGTAAGGTCAAAGGTCATTTCAGGTCAAACGTTAAAGTTTACCTGCAAGACTCTCTTATGACAGATAACTTTGGAACCGTCACTCACTTTTCAACCAAACTTGGGTTGTAGATGCACTGAGGGGACCTGCATGTTATGGTGCCGTCGGAGGTCACGTGATAAGGTCAAAGGTCATTTGAGGTCATATGTTAAAGTTTACCTGCAAGACTCTTATGACACATAACTCTGCACATGTTGCTGCAATGACAACCAAACTTGGGTGATAGGTGCACTTGTGGTACATTCAAATTATGGTGCCTTTGGAGGTCACATGGTAAGGTCAAAGGTCATTTCAGGTCAAACGTTAAAGTTTACCTGCAAGACTCTCTTATGACAGATAACTTTGGAACCGTCACTCACTTTTCAACCAAACTTGGGTTGTAGATGCACTAAGGGGGCCTGCATGTTATGGTACCATCAGAGGTCACGTGATAAGGTCAAAGGTCATTTGAGGTCATATGTTAAAGTTTACCTGCAAGACTCTCTTATAACACATAACTCTGCACATGTTGCTGCAATGGCAACCGAACTTGGGTGATAGATGCACTTGGGGTACATTCATGTTATTTTTGCGAGTGGGCGAGACACAATATCGCTTATGCGCTTGTTTCTTACTCTTTCAGGATTGCATCATGCAATAGACCGGTTCTGTAATGTATAGGCCTACAAATTTATGCACATTTCTTCTCTGAGCACCTAGTGACGAGCTTTCCATTAACCTGCTTTTTATAAATGAGCCTCAATGCTTGGAATCTAGTTTGCATACATTACTTGTTGCTATGTCGGGCAAGCTTTCAGGTTGTCAAGAACAACCTTTGTTTGAAAGGTATATGCATAAAATCTGAATACATTACCGAACCGGTCTAGTGAACTGAAACGAGTAAATAATGATTTTGATGATATAATGTAATAACTTACAGCGTCAAGCACTTTGTCTGAGAGTTGTGCGGCGAATCCGTTGAGGACGTGTCTGAAGATGTTACCGACACGCCCACCGGTGAGGCGAACAGTGGCGGCAATCTCGTCGAGGTTGAATCCATCCTGTCAGGTAAGGTATAGGGACGATTTCGCATGAGAAAATCGACCTTTTTCAGTTATGTATTTAAGTCAGTTGCCTTGGTATTCATTTGATACAAGAAGGAACTAAAAACTCGTTTTGAATCTGAATCTGAATCTAAATCTGAATCTAAACCCGAATCTGAATTTGATTATGTGGAAATACAACGCGGACAGACGAATTATACTGACGGTCAAAGTATTTAGTCAACAGTAAAATGTACAGTTAATATTTGAAATTATCAGTGACTTATATTCATTTTTCGTGCGTAATTGAATTGTCTGGTGTAGATATTTCGATTAATAACTGCGTGAGGACTAAATCCCTCAAAAGAATTCCAGACGCAAGGTCAGTAAATCGAATGATATATTGTATTACAAACTTTTTGTGAAAATTTAAACAAAATTTCTTATGCATGAACTTTGACCACAAAAAGTAATAGTTAGGAACACAACATTCCTAAACGTTAGCGGAAAATACTTTGATGAAGGACTGGAACCTTAGAGTTATAAGCGATGAGTTCAAAAAAGAACTGACCTTTAGTTTGATGATGTACTTTCCTGGGATGGGCTCGATGTGCTCACGAAGAGGAGCCAGCTCGGCAGTGGCCACAGCCACGAAAAGAAGGGCGATGAAGGCACGCATATTGACTGAAATGAAACAGACCTACCGATCTTAAACCAAAGCGATTCTACTGTGCACTGATGGTTAAAACGGGCAAATGCATTCAGAAATGAAGAGTTCGGTATTTTCCAACGACAATGATTTCTTTCTTTTTGCATTAATTTACTAACATTCAATAGGAACCTACAAACATTTAAAATACTGTTGAATTTTTAATCTGAGAGTGAACAAAAATATCAGCCCATTTAGAGTTTTAATGTATTTGGTTCCAAAAAATGCCACATCCATTTGAGATTGGTTCCAGAAGAGTTCTACGTACATAGAACAATGACCTTCCCCAGTAACTGACCAATCACGGAGCAGCCCGACATGCATGAATAATCATACTCTGAAACTTCAGTTTCCTCATATAATGGAAGGTGGTTTGTTGCACTGTGGGCACTCAGGTATGATGGATCAGGATTACAATTTCAAAAAATGCTACATCCACAGATTTTGTAAATACAATCTTATAAAAATGGGACAGCCACATGGATTTTTAAAGAGTGATAGAAGAACAGCAGGACCAAATTTCACACCAAATGGCAAATCGATACAAAGTAACATTTTTTTTCCACCCTTGAGTAGATGTAGCATGTTTACAATTTACTCAATTAGTAGAATCACAATCCATAAGCACAAAATAAAGCATTTTCAATTTTGAAATATACTTATAGCTAATACTTTCAGGAAATACTGTATATTCAAGTGACAGAAATGCAGAGCTTACATCTAGATATTAGCATGGATGTGTTGAATATCCTTCCTCCTTATTGGAACTTGGAAGAATATTGGATCACTGTAGAATTGGAGGAGTATGAACAACTTACCGGATACAATAGGCTTCAGTAGAGCGGTGATCTCGAAGAGAGCTTCTGTATAGGTCTTCAGAGTGATGATCTAGTTTAGAACTGATCAGATCTGGTGATAGGCTTGGTGAAACGAGCTGTACTTAAGTCTTTTTTGGGGAGCAACAGATGTAGCTTTCCCTAAGTCCTACGTGCCTGCCTTACATGCCTAGTCACCTTAACTTTGGCTTCGTGCCAAAAAAAGAAGAAAAGAGTAGCATCTTTTATTTCTGTTTTGAGTCCTTCTAATTCTTACCACTATGAATTAAAAAGTTTATGTAGAGGGCGTCGAAAGGACATGCATGGAGTAAACACCACCCCCAGTATTTAATGAGGCCGTGGATGGCCTTATTATAACTATGCCATTCCTATACCAAAGGGTATGCATGAAAGAAGACACATATATCAGGTTCGTTGTAATATTTAATTCCCTCTTCTTTTCTTACTGTTAAAGATGAAGTTGAAATCTGGTCATGCAATTACATTGCGCAGGAAACCGTCTCAAAATATTATTGGGAAAGGTTGATTATCTAGCACATAACAATTGGTGTATGCTGTAAGGTTCTGGAATAACTAAAAAGAGAAGAAATTGACCGAATCCTGCTGAGGACTACACACATGATTTCTGAATGCATGTAAATGTAATTATGATATCTGTATGTAAAATGTGAGCAAATGAATAAAATTGAAACTGAAATCGAAATTAAAAATTGAACGAAAAGTGGAAGTATCTGCATCGGAAATTCTAGGGATAGATTGATTGTAGAGAATTTCCTTTTTAACTTTTTATAATATATATTCAATTTATAATCCATGAACTTATTGAAAATCAAATAGGCCATGATTTTATGAACAAGTGTCATATTAAATATGCCCTTACTCCTCCCTACTCTCTCAAGACCAGGCCATGCCTCCGATACGGCGCATGTATTTTCAAAAGTTTGCCTGTTCATCGCCCAAGATGCTGATTTATTTGCATTGCCAACCCGATATGGTTTGCACGTCAAACAAAGATAATTATTTTTGTAAATGTATATCTGTTATGATATTCATAATGTTAAAGAATTCATATCTGGAACATCTTGAGAAAAGAACAGGTGTTTGAAGGGCGGCATGATACAGCGGGTCATGGTCCTATGGTGTTGGTAAACACCGTCCGTCTGTGAATCGGTATATGTAGGTGCTCAAGTGCTCAATTCTCTCTGTTTTCTGATAAGTGTTGTGCATCTTGCTGTTATGAAAAGATCACTTATTTCTTTATCCGTTAAGTCAAATTTGCTACTACAATCCTTTACTTGCAAGTTATATGATTCACGTAAATCTTTGACAAAACAGTCATAAATTTTCTTTGATTTTGTAGCCTGAAACATTGTTATCTGACCAGAAATATTTAGGTTCATATCAAAATCAAACAAATCAACTTGCTGAAATTTAACAGAGGGGGTGGCGTTCTTCCAACTAGTGGGTATAACATGTGCAATTTCGATAATCTGAAGCAATTGATTCGCGTTTAACCCAATATTTTGGAAATGGGCCACAGGTTTCAAATGACCATTATCAAAAATATGGTTTACATGGTATATGCCTTTATCAAATAAATCTTTATCAAAAGTCATTTTACCTTTCATACATATATTTCTGTTATTAAATATTATAGGATTCACTTCATTTTCAGAGTATCTGAATTTTCCCATATCCTGCCAAGCCTTCAACATTTCTAAATAAAATGGAGGTATTTTCAGTGTTAATTTGGACGTATCGTAGTTAAATGAAAACAAAAATCTCCCCCTACGGTTCGAAAGCAGTGATCAAAGTACAGTTTCCATCCAGCATTCTTCTCTCCTTATAATAAATGTTTTAACCACATTATACGTTGTGTCTTCACAAAAAGTCTAAAATTCATCATTCTCAACCCCCCGTAAGCGTAGTCCTGATACATTACTTTCCTTTTTATACGGTCTTTTCCTGCCCATAAAAATTCAAAAGTTATTTTTTCCAGCTCATTAAGCAACCACTGAGGGACTACTATAAGAGATGAGACATAGTTCAACCTTGACAGTGCATATGTTTTTAACAAGTGTATCTTACCCATAAGTGTTAAATCCCTCTCTTTCCACCACCCTAATAGCCTCTTTATTTTACTAAGTATCTCTTTGTAATTCAAATCTTCTTTTATTCTAACATCTACCGAAAAATGAATACCCAATATTTTAACTTGCTGAACTAGGTTTCCAAACAAAGGTATATGAGGTCTATCACTATCCTTGCCCATCCACAAAAAGTTTGTTTTTCCTTTATTGATTTTAAGACCGCTGACTTTCCTGAATTCTTCAAAAAGATATTGTAGCCTATTAATTGAATTCGTATCTTTCACAAAAAGGGAAATATCATCTGCATACAAAATTTGTTTTATTTCATTTTTTTCAAATTGAACTCCCTTTACTGCATTATCTTTCCTTATTTCCAGAGCTAAAGTTTCGATAGCTAATAGAAACAAGTATGGCGACAATGGATCTCCCTGTCTTACTCCTCGC
The DNA here is from genome assembly GCA_025618425.1 of Heliocidaris tuberculata. Lineage (NCBI taxonomy): Eukaryota > Metazoa > Echinodermata > Echinoidea > Camarodonta > Echinometridae > Heliocidaris > Heliocidaris tuberculata. The sequence goes on along the minus strand of CM046847.1, from coordinate 9,905,454 downwards.
TTCAAGTTAAAGTATCCCGTGGAATATCCCCCATTCATTATACAACTGGTAATATCTGTGTAAAGCACCTTGACCCATGAACGAAACGTATGACCAAATCCAAATAATTCTAGGATATTAAATAAAAAATCATGAGAAACCGAGTCAAATGCGTTTTCAAAGTCCACTGTGACTAAAAATCCAATATTCTGATCAAACGAATGAAATAACATATCATCAACTAGTCTTACAGCTTCTCCTATATTCCTATCTTTGATATAACCTACTTGGTCATGATGGATTATCTCACTTAAAACCTCTTTTATTCTTTTTGCTAATACTTTCGATAATATCTTGTAATCAACATTTAGAAGCGTAATCGGTCTATAATTTTGAACATACATTTTATTCTTTCCCTCTTTTTCCAATAATGTAATTACACCTTGCTTTTGCGATGTTGACAAATTACCCCTATCATATGCTTCATTCAATACCTCTACTAAGGTTTCCCCCAAAACTGACCAAAAAGTATAATAAAATTCTACCTTGAAACCGTCATTCCCTGGAGATTTATTGAATTTCATTTCTTTTAAAACACTGAAACATTCATTTCTAGTTACTTTTCCTTCACAGAACTCTCGATTTTCTTTGCTTAATTTTGGAATATCGTTAAGAAATAGATCATTTTGATCACTGACTGCCTCATCATTTGAATACAACTTTTCATAATAGGATTTCACAATCTTTAATATTTCCTTACGGTCTTTTATTAACTCTTCATCTTGATTATATAATTCATTTATAACACTTTTCCTTTTATTGGACTTTAATAACTGTTAAAAATATTGTGTTTTCTTTTCTCCTTCCTCAAAATATTCAGCCCTAGATCGGATTTTTAAACCATGTCGAGCATAGTCATAAAGTTTGTTTAACCTGGATTTCTTTTCCTCAATTTCAACAACTACAGTTCTAGACGCTACATCCAAAAGCTGATTTTCAAGATGTTTGATTTCTTCTTCTAATTTATGAATTTCATGTTTTCTAAGTTTCGCCTTTTTCTTTGTGTAACTAATAATATATTCCCTTATTTTCATAGTATATATAAACGACCACATACGCACACACGCACACACACACACACACACACACACACACACACGCACACGCATACATACATAATAAACTTTAGGACGTTTGTAACCTACTTTTAGTATTTAAAGCATTTTAAAGAGAAATTTTCATTACTATTACCGTAGAGTCACTTATTTTTGTCGAAATTTTCAACAACTGATTGATTTAATTTTTTTTCTTGAAAAGTGAGGGTGTATTATTTTGTACAGGCCATCCCTCAAAAGTGTAGGGGGTATACCCCCCCCCCCCCAGTGGTGGATCTACGGGGGGGGGTTTAGGGGGTTTAAACCCCCCCCCCCCCCTTGGGCTGCCAAGTAAACATTTAATGTGCATAGGAAAACAAAAACAAAAAAAAAGAAAAAAAATAGAGCATGCAAGTATGCTTAAAATCGCAATCTGGCAACCCTAAAAATGAAAAATCTCCCTACTGTGGGAGGGGGGTATCCCCCCTCCCACACCATCCCCCCCTCGCTCGCTTTGCTCGCTCGGGCTCGGTCGCTACGCTCCCTCGCAATACCCAGCTCAGCCCCTCAAACCCCCCCTTGGAAAAAAGCTAGATCCGCCCCTGCCCCCCCCCCCCACATTCCCCTGGATTTACGCCCCTGAAGTGGATTGCCTCAAAGTGTATTGTAGTCGCTGGTGCTGAGACTGCAACAAAAGGTGTTCATCTTTAAACCCATTGCAAGCCAGGTCGGTTTTTGCGCTATGTACGGCAGCTTTTTATCACGGAGGTAATTAACTTTTGGTACACTCTTAAAATGTTGGGTAAATTTAGTTGGGTAACTGCTGGTTGGTTAAAAATATTCCCAATTCTGGGCCATTATCTAGAAAAAACAAATTACATGTTATTTAGTAATACTTTTAACGAACTACCTCATCCGATTTTAATAGATAATACACAAATACAGAAGGTGATTGAAACAAAATTTCTAGGCACAATAATAGATAATAAACTTTCATGGAAGCATCATATTGATAATGTATGTAAATTGATATCCAGAAACATTGGTATGATTAATAAACTCAAATGGTCTTTTCCGCCAAATATTCTTTTATCACTATACTCCACACTGGTTTTACCATATCTTAATTATGGAATATTAGCATGGGGAAACAGTGCGGCATGCCTGTTAGACAGAGTTTTTTTATTACAGAAAAAGGCTATGCGAATTATAAGTAATGTTAATTATCGCCACCACACAGATGGTCTGTTTCACTCTAATAATGTACTAAAAATTTATGATATTTATCGCCTCAACCTTGCTGTACTTATGTTTCAGTATCATAACCACGAATTGCCCACTGTCTTCAATAATATATTTACAGTAAATAACGAAATACATCATTATCCCACTAGACAAATAAATCTGTATCACTTGCCAAGAACTCGTACAGCATTAACCCAGAATACTTTTTCATTTACTGCTCCTAAATTTTGGAATTCCCTCCCTTTAAATACACGAGACAGTATAAGTTTAAGTACGCTCAAACGTAAATTGAAAAAATCACTAATTGCTTTTTATGAACATTGATCCCTCAGTGATCCTGATGACGACTGTTGTTTACCTGTGTAGCAAAATCTAAAGACGAAATGAAACCTTCAAGATCTTGTCCCTTTCCCACCCTCCCGTCCTAACCCCCACCTGTCACTTTGTCATTCTTGTTCCGTCTTTTGTAAAGTTTACTTCTTTAAAACTTTACAATTTTCCTATTACTATTTCCAGCTTTTTGTGTTTACAATATTTCTCAGTGCTTTCTCTTCTATAGCAAGTGTGTTATGTCTATAATTTGTTTGCTTTCCAAGGCCATGTATCTGTCTTCTTCTTTTTTCCCTTTTATTGGGCATTTTATGCATGATTGCCCAGTCTAGTTCTTTTTATGTACTGTATTCATGCTTCATCTTTTTGCCAGGGACCAGCGCTTCTACAAGCTTTGCTTCTAAGCTGGTCTCTGTTTTCATTCTCATTTTCATAAAATTAATCTTAAGTAGTCTTCATTGATGTTACTTTTTTTTTTCTCTCACAACTCAAACTTTAATGCACTTTGTTTTGCTTGTAATGATCGAAAAATGTTTATGCACTAAGTTGTGTTGTCAATTATTTTGAATATTGTCAGATTCATAATACTTATTGTTATATACTTTGAAAAAATGAAAATGTAATGAAATAAAATCTAAATCTGAAATCTGAATCTGATTATCAACCAACTGGACACTCGAGTGGTGTAACCAATATTGGTCAATAATTTTTACCGAAATATTGGGCATATATTTACCAACAGTATTTGGTAAGTATGGGTTGGGTACTTGTTGCCATGTAGTTGTGTAATTTTGTCACATTCCCTTTGCCAGTTGGGTAAATTTTGTTGGGTAACTGACTAACTGATGGTTGGTTAGAAATTCGCACAGAAATTTACCAACAGCTATTTGGTAAATCAGGGTTGGGAAATTCTTACCCTGATGTTGAGTAATTTTGTCACTTTCCCTTAGCGTTGTTGGGTAAATTTTGTTGAGCAACTAATGCTTGTTTAGAAATTCGCTGAACAGTGTATGTGGGCGTGTGTGTGTGTGTGTGTGAAGGGGATGGGGATTTTACCCAACAGGGGGTAAATTATTTACACGATGGAAAAAATTAATGGGTAATGAATAGGCCGCTTCTGTAATGTACTGTACAAATGTATGCACATAATTCTCTGAGCACCTAGTGACAAGCTATTCCATTAACCTGCTTTTTATAAATGAGCCTCAATGCTTGGAATCCAGTTTGCATATATTATCTGTTGCTATGTCCGGCAAGCCTCCGGCAAGCTTTCAGGTTGTCAAGAACAACCTTTGTTTGAAAGGTATGTATAAAATTTGCATGCATTACCCGGAAGCGGTCTATTGTTGGTTGTGATGGTGCCCAATCAAAGATAAATATATTTCCACTACCAGTGGCGGATTTAGGGGGGGGGGAGGGGGACAATCCTGGCCCGTCCCCCCCCCCCCTTTTTGAAAGAAAACAATGCATTGCAATTCTGACAATATTTTTTGGCTACTTTTGAGAAAGCAATACATTTTTCACAATTTAATAACTTAATAACCAGAAGGCCAATTAACACCAAATTGCACCTGAAGAAGATTATTATACTCAAAATTATGTTATGAAAATTTAAAGTGAATTGAATGAAATGCTTTTGAATGATCATAGTCAGAAGGTAAGAAAATGGTTTTTCTTTCCATACAGAGCATTTTGGGGGGCAAAGCCTTGTCAAAGGGCACTTTGGGGTTTTCATTTCAGGGGATCTGACACCCCTTCCCAATGGACAATTTTGTCAGTTTTTATATTTTTGGAATGTTCATCCATAGCTCTTCCTTCTGACAAAATTTGGTCTCTGGGCTTTAAGGGGAAAAATTTACCCCAATTTTTAGAGGGTGTCTTACACCCCATCCCGACGGAAATTTTTGTCAGTTTTTTGTATTTTGTAATGTCCAGTTATACTACTTCCTACTGACAAAGTTTGGTGCATGGGTGAGATGGGGTGAAATCGACCCGACTTTGGGGTCCCTTTTGGGGGCTCTGGGGGCTTAACCCGGCGGCTACGGTCAGGCTGACAACCGTTTTGTCAATGACTTAGATGGTCTAAGTAACTTTACGGGGTCAAATCTTATGGGTAAAATGGGGTGACTATTTCGGGACAGGCTCCTGGCCTATTACTCCTCCCAACTCTCAAGACCAATTAGGCATGCCTCCGATACGGCGCATGTATTTTCAAAAGTTTACCAGTTCATCGCCCAGGATGCTGATTCATTTGCAGTGCCAACCCGAGATGGTTTGCATGTCAAACAAAGATAATTATTTTTGTAAATGCATATCTGTTATGATATTCATAAAGTTAAAGAATTCATATCTGGAGCATCTTGGGAAAAGAGCATGTTCTTGAAGGACGTCATTGTACAGTGGGTCTGGGTCCAATGGTGTCAATGAAACACCGTCTGTGAATCGGTGTATATATACATGTAGGTGCTGAAGTGGATTGCCTCAAAGTGGAGATGTCGTGGTACAGTGGTCCATTCACTTGACTCTTAATCAAAAGGCTGAGGGTTCGAATCCCATCCCAGCACTAACGTCCTTTGGCAAGACATTAATCCACATTTGCCACTCTACACCCAGGTGTAAAATGGATACCCGATATAGAGCGCTACATATATCTTTTCCGCCACTTTTTAACCGGGGTAATAATGTTGGAGCGCCAAGAGCGTCACGACGTGACGAACATGAGCGACATACAAGAAGCCACCATTATTTGATTTGATTTGATTTGATTTTATTTGTTTCCACGATCGGTTTACATTTGTACATGAGAAAGCAAAATATAAGTATATAAATCAAATGGCATAATACAAAGGATAATACATAATAACAGCTCAGTATAATAAACATCTTCCAGTAGAGGTAAAAAACGCATACAGTATATACACTTGTGGGGGAACCTATTAAAAGCGAGGCTTATCGAGTTAGGTCCCCATTTAACAAAGAAGAGGAGCTGGAAAGTAGAATTATGAGATAAAGATGAGAAGAAACAAAGAGAGGACGGAAATCAGCGGATGGAAACAGAAGAGAACATAAAAGGATTAACTAATTATAGAGAGTGGAAGGGAGAGAGAGAGAGAGAGAGAGAGAAGAGAGAAAAGAGAAGAGAGAAGAGAGAAGCGAAGTGCAGATCGAGATCAGCAACCATGCAGCATTTTAGTATATGGTTTTAGCAAAAGAGATTTCAGTTCTTTTTTAAAACGGTGCAGTCTCTCTATTTCCTTAAGGTTTGGATCGAGACTGTTCCAAAATTTGGGACCTGTAAAGACGAATGTTTTGTGCGCTAAGAGCGTTCTCGTGCGGGGAAGATGGAAAAAGTTGGATTGTCTTGTTGGGTAGTTGTGGAGTGTATTGTTAGTTGTGAAAAGGTCTGAGAGAGCATTTGGAAGTTCATTATTGATTAGTTGGAACATAAATTGACCCAGATTATAAAGGTATAAGTCAGACACTTTGCGAACTTTATTATTATGAAAGAGCTGGTCAGTATGTGAGAGATAACCTGTAAGAAATACAATCCTCATGGCCTTTTTTTGGAGTAGTAGTAATCTGTTTAATTGTTGTGCGGTAGAGTTGCCCCATGCTAAAATTCCATAATTAAGATATGGAAAACATAAGGTTAAGTAAAGAGACAACAAAATAAAGGATGGGAATTGATATTTCAGCTTGTTAATTACTCCTATGTTTCTCGAAATCAGTTATTATTATTATTATTGTTGTTGTTGTTGTTGCTGTTCTTATTATTGTGGTCGCTGGTGCTGAGGCTGCTACAAGACAGGTCGGTGTATCCGCTAGTACACCAAACGGTAGCTGTTATACAACAGAAGTAAACAACTTTTTGGTATCGCTTCTGTAATAAAAACAGCATAACTTTCAGATTTCGTGCGGTAGGACTGAAGTTGGGTGTAAAACTAAGAATTAAGACTAAGAAATTATACTTTCAAATTCGTTTTCAGTGGGCATTCTCATACAAAGCTCTGGATGAATTCTCTTCTACGTTGGACTGATTGCATATGTCGCCTTCATCACGAACCGTCCTCTTTAGCCAAATTTGTAATTTCTTTCATTTTTGAGTTTTTTGCATTTTTCATATGTACTCATGGTTATCTTGCATCTGTGCAAGTTTCAGAATCTGAAAATGCGTGGTTACGTAATAATGACAACACTGCAAAGCGTCCTCTCATCAGTAAATGAGATTTATCTGCACCACGAAGCGTCCTCTCTTGAATGCGCGCATAGTCTATACACGCGCGCTCCGTACATTAGCACGTGGTGAAGGATCTGTTGGAATTTCTGTTATGTTCCAAGATGTGATACCGGTAAGCTTGTTTATTCAAAATAGATTGAGTGTAATGAGAAAACAAAACCCGTTTTCATGTGTTCATTCATTTCAACAATAAATAATTCAAATTTATTCCACTGCCTTCCTAGAATAATGTCTCCTACAAACATTAAGGTAACAGTGTTCCTATCGCTTAACTTCTTATGATTGTGGACTGGAGGTTTGAAATAACACTTAGATCTATGTGTTTCCTTTGTATATTTTGAATTGGAAAAGAAATTATGAATTTAAATACTTTACAAAAATGAAATGAAATTTGATTTGCTCAATGCAACGATGTAAGTCTAGTGAAGTATTTTGCCGAGCTTATGTGCCTTTGTTGCCATGTCAGAAATACTGTTTTTCACTTTAAAAAAATATAAAATAATCATTAAAATAATATCGAAAGGAATTTCATATATTGCTGAAACAAAACAAGAAAAAAAATATGATAATATGAAGAAAAGTGGATTTGTTTGATCATAATATGCGGGCCCTAATAACAAGCATGAATTGAGAATGACTGAAAACTGTGATGTTGTTAAGCAAAGCAAATTCCCATTAACAAAGGTATGAGTGAAGGAAGATGGTCTCAAGAAAAGGTTCTCACACGGAGAAATAATTAGAAAAGGCCTTTGTCATAATGAGAAAAATGGGTGAGGAATCAAGGTCGGAATTTTTAATTAAAAGAAATAGTCAAACATCTAAGAAATTTTCATATTAATATAACATTGAGGGGGGGGGGGATACTTTTTGCGTAGTTTTGAATATTTGAAAACACATATATTTGCGATTCTTTAGCAAGATGGAGAAGAGCCAAATGCCTGTTAAGAATGATTGAGTAATTCTATAGAGCAAACTATTTCCATCAGACATGCCCTTTCTGAAATATCCCCCTAAAAACAAATCTTTAAACGTGCGTGCATATGGGCACAGAATAGAATTCTCGAGCACTATAGGTAAACAAGGAGTAGGGAGTAGTAAGCAAACATAAAAATTAAAAAAAAATAATGAAATAATAATAGTAAATGTTTATATTAATAATAGTAGTAGTAATATGGGCACAGAATAGAATTTTTGAGCGCTATAGGCCTATAGGTCAACAAGGAGTAGGGTGTTAGCAAAAATAAAAATAGATAAATAATAAAATAATAATAATAAATGATAATAATAATAATAATAATAATAATAATAGTAGTAATAATAACAAACATAACATAAATAAATACTTAAATAATAGGGCTAATAAAAAGGGCCCATATGTCCCGAAATTATTTTGGGTTTGACATTCATTTTGTTGAAAATCAAGGGAGATCAGTTTAATCAGCAAAATGCGGCTGTGCAATTTATCTCTTATTACATACTCGAAATTCCTTCTCTGTAATATTATAGTATTAGGCCAATTAAAACCAAATAAAAAAATTTCTGGATGATTAAAAATCGTATATTTAATGCAAATAAATTCATATTGGTTACATTTATTTAGTAAAAAAAACCGGTAAAAAAACACCCAATAATGGTATTCAAACAACTTTAAAACTAACAGTTAATCAGAAAGATACCTTCAACTAGCAATTCCTTTGAATTTGTACACGTTCTGATGGGGCGCAAATGAGAGCGGACCATAGAGTTACGTATATAACTCTATGGAGCGGACGGTTCGTGGTGAAATATCTCAGCATGTTTGCGCATTTCATCTTTTCCACGAACCGTCCTCTCTGTTTGTAAGTCAGTATAGAGACAAAAGTACTTCATGAATATGGAAGAATTGATGCTGAGTGACAACAAATGTATCATGGAATACTCTAATCACATTGGTTATAGTCATCATCCCCCAAAAACTGTTTGAAAACTCGAATTAGAACATTCATGTCTGTAAATCACAATTTCCCAAAAGAGTTTCTTCCGCTTGCATTCAATTTGTACACTGTCGGGTTGCGCGCAAAGAGACCGGACGGTTCGTGGTGAAATAGCGAAGCGCGATCGCACATTTCATCTTTTCCACGAACCGTCCTCTCTGTTTATAAGTCATTAGAAACAAAACTATTCCATGGAAATGGAAGAATCGATGCTGAGTGAGAACAAATATGACATGGAATACTCTAATCATATTGGTTATATTTATCATCCCCAAAAACTTTTAGAAAACTCGAATTAGAACATCGATGTCTGTAAATCACGATTTCCCAAAAGAGTTTCTTCCGCTTTCATTCAATTTGTACACTGTCGGGTTGCGCGCAAGGAGACCGGACGGTTCGTGGTGAAATAGCGAAGCGCGTTCGCGCATTTCATCTTTTCCACGAACCGTCCTCTCTGTTTACAAACCAATTGTAGCTAAAATACCCCATCCCCAAAAATGCGATACATACTGTATAAAACTTTAAAACCTATGCTTTCAGGCATTCCCATTTATTTTCAATATCATCTGCTATAAGATGTAGAAATCTCCGTTTCAAAAAGTCCTTTCCTTTAAACGCGTTTTCTGCAAAACTGAGTTTCGCCTCGAAACGCGCAGAGAGGACGGTTCGTGATGCGGGCGAGGTCTACATACAAAGTATTATTTGTTGAGGTTAAGGTTCTATAGCTATAGATGAATGCGAATGGCCCATGTAATATTCCCTTCAACATTTCCATATCAAATCTTCCAATATGCCGTATCGTTATGATTTTTCTGTTAATCTGCTACTATATTACTGTTTATGATGTTTGCTATTGTTACCTTTTTAATGGAATGTGGAAATAAAACTTTAACTCGAACCTGAACACATTCACAAACACCCCCCCCCCCCACACACACACAAACAACTCTATATATTATTTTCTATGAAATTTCCCATTCAGCACGAGATATTTAGACATAAATGTTTTCCATGGATAACAAAAAACAAAAAACAAAAACAACAAACAAACAAAAAACTTATTATGCAGAGCATTAGATTGAATGTGAAATTTATATCATTATCTGTGAGCTCACTGAATATATATAGAGCTGTATAATTATGTTTCTCTGACATAAAATCTATGCACTTGATTTCCACTCAAACAGCAAAATAATGTCCAAAAACTGACACTTTGAACACTTTGGTAATGAAAGCAAATTATAATCCTTAATTCGAGATTGTTACGACTTTGAGATAGTTCAACAAACTTACCATGCTCGACGAAACGGATCAACGAATCAATAATAACACCTGACTATTTTCTCATTATGCTTCAGATATGAACTCTTTAAATTTGTGAATGCGATAACCGACTTAAAATACGATAAAATATTCAAATGTTGTTTGAATATTTGCACAACTGGGTAAACGTGGCGATTGCTATCCTAAAGTTAATTTTCAATTTTATTAGTGAATAGCGGTTAAGCCGGTTATCATATCCAGTATAACATGCATGAGTCCAGTCATAAAGGGGGCACTGGCATCATGGAGGGGGCACCATTTACTAAAAGAAAAAAAAAATTGACATGCGAATTTACGAGGCCGCTGATTGAGGGGGTGTCATACGCTTTCCTTTACTCGTCCTTTTGCCCGTTTTCCTTTTTCTTTCTCTTTTTTTTTTCTTCTTTTTTTTTTCTTCCTCATTCGATGAAGGTTGGGGTGGGGAGAAGGACGAACCTACGTGGCTCTGTAGCTACGCCACTGTTTTTTTTTTTTTTTTTTTTTTTTTTTTTGGGGGGGGGGGGGGTTTGTTGACCGTCCTGCATGGACATTAGTTTCAGTAATGCCTAATTTGGACACGATGCATCATTTTGATTGCGTCATTACCTGCGCTAATTGAGCCTGTGACGGCAATTAACCCATTGGCCAGTTTTTATCAAAAGCATTGTCTGCACTGTTCCTTTTGCAATCATTTTTTAAACGTCTCTCTCATGACTTATGCCATGAAGAGACCGTACCAGTCACTGACGCGGTCCTAACGTCAGCAAAATATTAAAATGACGTCTCGTGTGAGCCAGGCTTTACTGGACAAACTTGCACTCTTCATTTTGCATTTACTTTGTGTACGTTGTCATCAGTGGCGGATCCAGGATTTCTTGAGGGAGGGGGCTCAATATTCACAAAATTTTCTGACAAGCAAAAAAAAAAGAAAAAAAAAAACCTCAGCATTTTTGGGCCCCTTTTTAACTAAAACAAATCGCTGACAAGCAAAAAAAAAAAAAAAAATTCCTCAGCATTTTTGGGGCCCCTTTTTGGTCCCAGGGGAGGGGGCCCAGGCACCCTGGGTCCCCTCCCTGGATCCGCCACTGGCTATGGTTGTCATACTCTTGTGGTTATACTCAAATTGCGCATCAAGACCGCGCCAGTCGTTGACGCCTTGTTTGCAACGGGCATATTAATGATAGAGTTTTTTGAGAGAAAATGCCGGCTTTCTGAGATCCATTTACTAGTTCCAAAACGCTAGAATTCGATGAATTATTTTATGGATTTTGTGAAGATTTACTCTTTCACAACTCGTGAATGATTTTTTTTTTTCACAAATTGAATATCTATACGCAACTTTTTTTGGCGAATATGAAGTCTGAATCTTTTTGGAAAAGTGCAATATACTATTCAAAGTTCTTTGAACTTGAGACAGGCAAATTTGATTACTGAAGATCATGGGCGCAAATCCAGGGGGGCGACAGGGGAACATGTGCCCCCACCTTTTTGAAGATAGGCGAATGTCCCCCCCTCCCTCACCTTTTTGAATAACCTTCTTTTTTTTTTGTCAGAGAATTTTGGAGGAAAACTTTTTTTTTTTTTTTTTTTTTTTTTTTTTTTTTTTGCTTGTCAGAGAATTTTTAGAGGAAAACTAGACCCCCAAAATGTGATAACCCTTTTTTTTTGGGGGGGGGGGGGGTGTCAGAAAAATTTTCAGACATTTCGGACAGGTACAAAAGATAAATCATGTGGTGCCCCCCCCCCCCCCCACCCCGAATTTCAAAATGGATTTGCGCCACTGTTGAAGATTATCCAAAATCGTGTCAGTAAACACGCCTATTTTTGCACTCGGAAGCAGGAGCTTATACAAGTATCGTCTCCTATTGGCTGTTCAAACTCCGGGTCCTCGGTGACAATGTGAAAGATAGAATTGGACCGTCCCACCTTGCTTAGACACCCAGGGGCGGCGGAGCGTCTTTCAAAGTGGGGGGGGGGCACCAGCCGAAAAGGGAACTTTTTGAGAAAAAAGGGGCACCTACAAAAGGGTGAACATAAAGCAAAAACAGGGACCATGTTATGACATTGGTATTACTCTACAGTATAATTAATTCGTAATCAACTTCATCTTCTTCCTTTTTATTGTGGTTCTGGACAATGCTTCAGCTTCCTCAATCAGCAGCTGTGTGTAATGGTCTAATGATTCGTGTGCGAAGCGAGCGAAGCAAAAATTTTCTGACTTTTCCCCCTAATGCTGAAGTCCTCGGGTTGTGCATTATTTACAGCGATATAATGAAAATGACAACAACCAATTAATTTTGACGGAATGCCGAATGATCTTTTAATTTGTACATTAACCCTGTTCGTTTTCTATAGGATTACCATGATTACCTCAACTTTAGAAGATGGTCTTGACCATACTATCATACCTTTGAAAGCTAGCGCATCAAATTTATCATTCATTCGTGATAACGTTTTTGCTATTTCCATTATCATCCTCTCACTCGGCATCATCATCATCAACATCATCATCATTATCATCATCATCATCTTCACTTTCATCATCATCATTATCATCATCATCATCTTCACTTTCATCATCACCATAATAATCATCAGCAACACCGTGACCACTATCATCATCACCACCATCATAAACATCTTCATCATCGTCGTCATTGTCATCACAGTCGATCATCATCTGCGCCACCGCCACCACTATATCACCATCCTTAATAAAAAATATCTCGTTCTTGTATAGCGCATAATCCCTAGGTGCTTCCCAAGAGCTATATCATTAAGAATACCCCAGATTTATCTCCGGCCACGTACCGTATAAGTGTTTCAATAAGGAACACCTGATTCGAACGTTGCAAATGTTTCCAATAGGCCGGCTCTGTAATGCAGTGGCGGATTTAGGGGGTGGCAATCCCGGCCCGTGCCCCTCCCCCTTTTGAAAGAAAACAATGCATTGTGCCCCCCCCCCCCCTTTAGAACGGAAAACCTTTTTTTGTTTTCTTTTGGAGGGCTGGCGAAATTTTTTTTTGGGTCGCCACCCCCTCCCCCCCCCCCCCACACACACACACAATGAGCGACTTTGGGAGAGCTGGCGAGACCCAAAAAATACGGATCTCCCTCCAAGCAGTTTCCCAAAGTTGACAATCCTGCATTTGTGTGCCCCCCTGAGGCCCCCTTCCCTTTATGCAAAATCCTGGATCCGCCCCTGCTGTAATGTATTTAAATTTTATGCATACCTTTCAAACAAAGGTTGTTCTTGACAACATGAAAGCTTGCCCGAGGCTTGCCGGACATAGCAACAAGTAATGTTGCAAACTGGATTCCAAGCATTGAGGCTCAATTATAAAAAGCAGGTTATTGGAATAGCTCGTAACTAGGAGCTCAGAGAAGAAATGTGCGTAAATGTGTATACATTACAGAACCGGTCTATATATTGAATCCAGGCTTGTTCTCAAGGCTCAAGCTATTTCTTAAACTTCTTGAAGTACATGTAGTTTCTCTCATCACCAGGGTTTTCGCTGGTCTTTTCTTTGATTTACTCGGACAGCCCATAAAATGATCAATTTCCTGACAGAAAAATTGTGTGTGTTGGGGTGTATGCGTGTGTGTGTGAGGGGGATCACACTCCCTCCCTCCCTTCTTGCAACGCCCCTCCTCATCATACAGAGCTACTGACTTACCCCGAAAAGGGTTTGGGGAGAATCAAGACGAGAGCATGGCATGCATAGAGTGGGCAGTGAGAGATAGGTATGGTGTTTCATATGTCCCCGCACCTTGACCTCAGGAGGGGGGAAATATAAGAGATTAATTGATTAAGGAAACACATTTTTCTTCTCCATTGTTGAAAATTTATGGATATTGGACAAGTGCAAATTGTGTGGGAGGCAGGGAGAGGGCAACATCAGAGAGAGAGAGAGAGAGAGAGAGGGGGGGGGGGGGGAGTCTGAACAGTTCTATAACTGTCAGGTTTTGTTTGGTGTGTTTTGGGGGCCAAATTTTTCCTTTTTTTTCAAATTTGTGTGCATGATTGTTTATTGTTGTTGTACAATACGCTAATATAATCACGGGAAATGGGGTTTATACATTTTATATACATAATGGGGTAGGCCTACATATACTTATATTTCTGATTGAAATGCCAAAATGAATAATATTAATGAATTTCAGCCTTCCATGCATCAGTTGTGTCTCAGCATGTGTCATTATTATATTGTATTATTATATTCTGTTCTCCTTGTTCTTCACCTTGAGTTTCTGCGTATCAAACAAGAATGTATGAGCGGGGGGGGGGGGGGGGTTAATTGTGCCTGGAAAAAAAAAACCAACTTCCCCAACTTGCCTATCATTCAGGCCCTTAAAGTATTTGATATCTTTAAAAAATATACACGAATGATGTATGATTTTTTTGAGGGAAAAAATCTGTCTTACTGTGTTCATAGATAAATAAAAGACCAACAAAAAAAAAGTACAAAAATGCATGTACTTTAAATACAGCGGTAATGAGACTATCATAGTTTGGAAGGAAAAAACAAATCTCCCAACCCGTACTGGAAGCGAGACTAATTATAATCAACAGAAAACATAAATCTCGAAAAATGGCAGCAATCAAAGAAAGCGCAGTGCCCAATGGGCCAAAAGAGATGAGAAAACCGTTTCAGTATCCAGGCGAAATGCCCCCAGAGTTATATGACTGGGTTCCAGCACAGCAGGAAGGATTCAGAGAAAAATTGATCAAGAAACTGAAGCAGAATCCATTTGTCCCGATCGGTAAGGTTTCATGGTTATGCAACCGGTCCAACCTCGTTGTGTACGTGCCGTACCGTGCGTGTGACTTTGTGTGCGCTTGTGAGTGGCAGGGCCTATGCCACTCATACTAGGCCCTTTCCTTGGCTTTGTGGGACTACATGTATGTCCAACATTCACTGTTGCAGCAGTCAAAAACAGACAACAAAATTGCTCTAAGCAAGATTTAATTTACATAAATTTGCTAGATTACCTGATTCAGGGACTCTTCAACTCTTACTGTGTCACAAATTTGAGGATTCGGAATTGAAAGTGAAATATTAAATAGGCCTAGTTATTTTCCTCTCATGTATGAATTATCTAGCCTGGAAAAAGGCCTGCTGATACACACAAAAGCTATTGAAGCCTGTTCACCCATAAAAGCTAGTCTGGAGTACAAGGTTATCTTCAGATAAGCTTGTACATGTATAAGTGGGCCTATGCCTATGAGCAGGGCTCTGCATCTGCAGCGCTGCGGTATGGCGTTGCCGTTGCAGGCTGTTTGAATTGCATCTGGGAACTGTAAATAGAAGGAGTGGAAACAAGCTGCTCTCCTTTGATCCCATGCTGGGCGCCGCCGAAAAGTTATGCGCTACTCCGCAACTGTTAACCAGGTGGTTAGATAAAAGAGCGCATGAATTATCAGGGTTTCAAACTCCTACTAGACGTACTACTAGTACTGGCTCCTACGTCATCAGAAAATGGTATCTCATCTCAGCAACTGTTCGCTGTCCCTTTCAGTGATTTCTCATCAATTGTCGAATGTGTTATGAGTTGAACAAGGGAACAGAAACTTATGTAATTTCATACCTTTTTCAACTGCAAAATAACGAAATGCACGCGAATGCATGCATTAGCGAAGTAGACCCTACTTTATATCGAATATTGTAAGTCATGGATTAAATGACGGGACATTAAAACGACAGGAATATCCTAAAATATTGAGTTTTTGTCAGGATTTAATTTTCCTTTCACCGACGCTGGCACACAAAGAGCGGAGTACTAAATTTGAAAAATTGTTTGAGGCACTATTCCCAACACAATCCCCACATAAATTTTACAATTTACACTGAACCCCCCCTGCTGAAATTTGGCTGGTAATTTGATAATGCTATAAAACTGGTGCCTGGCCACCAAATTTCCCCGCAATGGAAGAGCAGCGCCTTGCATGGAACTTCAAAGCCAAGTGGAATGTTACGCATCCATTGTTAAGCTTTGGAACTCACTCATACATTTACGTAATTTTACAAGAGTTTCCACTCCTTCTATTTACAATTCCCTGATGTACTTTGCATCGGTCAGTGTAATCTGTTATCTAGTTCTGGACATATGTAATGACTTTGTATGTAAAATACCCTATGCATTTATGGTCTAATCGTGGAATGGGTGACTTAAGTTAGGTCCCCTCTCATTCAGTGTACATGCACACACCTTCGTGTTAAATCTAGATCTGTCTATTGTGGTGGAATGAAGTCCCCCTGGGGGGGGGGGGGCACTCAATGTATATTGAACAGACGGGTATGTGCCGCTTTGATGACCCCCTTTTCAAACGGCCAATCACCGTTCTCAAGATGTACCCTAATTTCCATTAACCCTTTCGAGACAACTGACCACATTTTGTGGTTTGGCTCAATAACTTTTGATTCAGAGCCCTGAAAAATATACCAGATACATGAGTAGAAAGAGCAAAAATTTCTGCACACACTGTGTCCATTTTTGTTACATGACCATATTGCGTTTGATCCCAGGAATTTTAAAAAGGAGAATAAGCTTTAAAATCCTTAAATTGGCAACACATTGAGAGGTTCAAAATCATTGTTTTTTATTGAAATTGGCAACTTTTTCAACTTTTCGACAATTCTTTTAACCATTGTTTTCAAAGACATTACCCCTTATTACAATCTTGTAGCACTAAAAGAAAAATATTATTGTTGCCAATTTGAAGAACAAAATGTGATCAATTTAGCCCTTAAATAATTCATGTCCTGAAAGGGTTAACTGATGTTCCCACCCTTCTCACGCGTTCTCAATATGTACTCAGCCGGAACAAAAGCGCTTGTCTCCCCAGCGCGCCCAGTTCCCTAGCTTTATGTACGTCCATTCACTTGCGACTGCGTGTACAATTGCATATATGCATGCACTATAGAATCCCCACACTAAAGTGCCTTAGTTCCTTAGTCTTAGACCATGTTTTTCACTCAGCTTGGTATAGATCCGCCGTTCCAAAGACCCTATGCTATGTTTTTCACTTCTAGTAAGGTCCTTAGACCCCCATTTTGGGGTTGGCTGAGGCACACACCAGTCAACATAAAACTTGAGTCCCCCCACAATAAACTGATACTGAGTAGGTATCTATTTCATGATAATGCTGCGTTTGCCCCGCATAGAGGGTGCAAATGTTAATAATTCAGTGATATCGTGGTTGAGGAAACCACTCGTTCGTTATCACGCAAAAATATAGTGCAGAGTCTATGGACGGGAAATGAGGAAACCAATGCGTGTAACGCAATGAAGTGCTTGTGTGCGGAGTCGATGGTGGTTTCCTCAACCACAATAATGCCGCTAATTCACCCACCCCTATTTTTTCAAGGAGAGTGCAGTGAATCAATGGACTTTGCGCTGTCTGTGCGGGGGTATCAGTGTTGGTTATTGAAGCACAAGTGTACAAAAATGCCAGCACATGATCATAATGAACAAAGTGACATTGTCGTGAAGTACATGTAGGAAAACACTATAAATACCTTCTGTTCTGCACACAGTAGGTCTAGCGCGTATTTCATGCTTGTCAGCGCAACAGAGCAAAACAAGCTAGTGAAAAAGCCTGCATGCTCTATCTACAGATACAAAAATGAGTTTAAAATATAGAGGAAAGGTCTGATTTCTGCAATATCATTTACAAGCCTCCAAAATACCGAACTATTAATAAAATGGATGAATTTGCCAACATAGCCATAGCCTATAGTATATGGGGCATATTTGTTTTTGCAATGTCAAAAATGACTAAGCACTCATTTTGGGGGTGAAAATGACATTGGAAGTGCATGTTGAACGGAAGTAAAGAACTTAAGATTATCGCCCCTAACTACCAATTCTCTTGTGCATGCTACTAAGTTTTGCAGTGCAATCGTAGCTTCACTTTCTGTTGCTGTCTTTTCACTCTATCTCCAGGTTGCCTGGCTACTGCAGGAGCTTTAACGTATGGTCTCGTTATGTTCAAACGAGGTAACACAGCAAGGTCCCAGACCATGATGAGAGCCAGAGTAGCGGCCCAAGGACTGACCATTGCAGCCGTACTGGTGGGAGTCGCCATGGGAGCAGGAAAGACCACCCCTACTCCGGGACCAAAGTAAAGGACCAGCCCATCTCTGGGACTGCATGATTGATTCTCACTATAAATGCGGAGATTGAAATAATGAAGTGTCTGAAGTAATAGCGCTTCCTTAAAGACTGATTCACTCTTAAGAACATGCTTAAATGTATATCAGCCGTAGCTGGGGCCTTTGAAAGCATAACAGTAGATGATACAATGGATTATGATAACAGATAATAAGTCTTGTTTTTAAACAGAATGCATTAATCGCGATCTGTTCAGTATTTCTGAATCCCTCAGCAATGGCAGACGTGGGGACTTTTTAACAGCAGCCAAACAGGATTGGTGTACTCTGACCATTTCATTGTGGATGAACTGATCCTTTTGCCCAAGAAGGCTGAGTTGGAGTTCAGATGAGTGGTGCAAAGGAACCCTAAGGATGGCGAATCAATGAGACAATCTTGCAACACTTTGTGACATCAGGGCCTCGTCTTGTAAAGAGTTGTGATTGAATCAAATAGATTGCAACCTGAGATTCATATCAATTGCAAGTTGGGGCCCATCTTGCAATTGAGTAAGCTAAAGAAGTTGTGGGATGGCATTTACCAATTTCTTGGCTGTCTCATATTTTACAGAATTGAAACAAGGCTTTCAAATTTGAAGTTGCTTTCACAGTTATTTTTTTTTTTTCAGTATCAGTATCTTCTATTAATGCTTTAGGAATAAATTATGTAAGAGGCTGTACTAAGATCCTCCACACTCAATTACTCAATTGTTGAGATATATGCAAAAGTTCCTTGCCCCTGAATAATTGCGAAAGTTTCTGGGTTTAACAGTTTATAAAACTTTCCAAACACAAATGGAGCAAAGAGATTGCAGGTGATACTGGAAAGATAGAGCTCTGGAGGTTGGACAGCACATCATGCTAGTAGAGATAACATGTTATGTAGTATGTTCATGTACAGATTTTCCTTTATTTTGAAATTGAAGTGGATTTAAGTGATTTAAAACTTTTAGAAGAACTTTACACAAAAAATGATACACATCCAGGGGTGCGTTTATACTTTCGTCGCGAAGGCAGAATGAGCGTTTTGAAATGCTCGTGTAAAACGCAGTTTCACGGGATGCTGTTTATCCTTCTTTTCTCCGGGCGAATTCAGTCTCTCTGGCTGGTTTTGCAAACCTCACTGCACATGCTACTAGTTTATGTGATGTAATATAAATGCGATTACAAATGATTGTACGTTTATGCTTCCCCAGAAACCATGTTTTGGGAGAAATGCTGATTCAAAACTCACCTTTTTGTGAGTTTTACATTAGCCTTTTTAATCAGCAATTATACAAAAAATGACTGGATGCAACAGTGTTATGAACTAAACGCATAACAAAAGGCTCATTCTGGCCTGAAAAATGGGAGTATAAACGCACCCTAAGAATATTAGTGTGCCCCATGTACATACCAGAGAGTACATCCATTTTTAAGACACATTTATGCTTGCTGAAGTATATGTAACCAACCATAAATGTACTGCTGTCTTGCAACATCGACAATTGGTCAACAATATTGTAAAGGTATCAACAAAATTTTGAATTCTTGCACACATGCACGTACAGTGGAACCTTGTTATAACATACTCCTTAGGACCAAGGAAATTACCTCTTTATATCGAAACTTGTTATATCAGGGCTTTAAAAAAACCAATAGAATACAAAGAAGTGGGTCCTGCAAAATTCACTTGTTATAACACGATTTTGTTATAACTGTTTTCTTTGTAACGAGGTTCCATGCAAATAACAGAACTCCAGAAGTGAATCAAACAGTGATGTTCTTTTCAGTAAAGCTATGAAAATTTTAATGATTTCACTGCTAAAACATCACCGTTTTGATTCACTTTTCTAATTTGCAACATATTGTTCTACATAGGTCAAAATGATTTAAAAAAAAAAAAAAGTAATTTTAGTTTAAATCATTTAAACTAAAATTACTTATAAAAAAAAAAAAATGTCTTTCCATTTTACATGATATTTCATAGGAATTTTTGAAATACGAATTTCACTGTTGGCAAGTTGAAGAAAAGTAGATCCAAATAGCCTTCTAAAAAATGTAATTGTTGATGGGAATATAAACAGGAAAAGCACATTCATTATTTTATCTTGAATGATCATGTATCGTACATAAATTCAGTACATGTATATGTTGAATGTAAGATGATATGGCGAATTAGATAGCAATGCATTTTCAAAACTGCTTGCCACCAATATGTACATGTACATGTAGGTCAAAAGGTCAAAGAAAGGTCATCATCATTTACAACATTTATGTAGTTATCTTGGCATCTTGGCTTGAACTCTTTCAGATTTTTTTATCGTAAATGTGGAATTTCCTTGCCGTTATCTATTTTATTGTTTACTTTGGCCTCATGGGCAATGTCTAGAGGATCTTCATTCATATTTCAAAAAGTCCAACTAAGCTGTGTTTATATTGGTCAAAGTGGAGTTTTACAAACAAACTGGACCATGGCTGGTGTGATCAACTCCTCTATAATCCAGCTAGTCTTTAATTTTGCGAGAAATGTTTGCTCATTTTCTTTGAGTGAAGTTTACAGTGATGTTTTCCACCCTTCACCTTGTATTAATTTTTGGAAACTCGGTTTTTCCTTAAACCTATCAATTCTGTGATGTGCATTAAACGGGTCACTTCAGTTTATAACAGTATTTCAGTTCAGGTATTTGAGACTATTCATGGAACAAGTACTATGAAAGCTAAATCATGTATCATGGCAGATTGGTAGACTGTTACTACTGTAGTACATGTACACACAATCATTTACAGAGTTAGAGGGACAAAAACCTTTTATTGTACATTATTGGGAAATTATTCATTATTTAAAAAAAAAAAGATGAAAAAAAAATTGTTTTAAGCTACTTTTAAATGAATTCAAATTAACTTAATGTCCAGTGATCATGGATTGGTGAAGGGCGATTGTTAATTAATGATTGTCTTTCACCTACCTACGATTAAACTACATGTAGCCTGGACATGGGCATGGGCATACGCCAGAAGTAGTCATTTAGGCTGCAGTATATGCCTACCCTGGTTAGAAAGGTCCCAGAAAGGGGAAAAACAAATGTTGATTGGTGAGGTGCAGTCCTTTGTTAAAAAGCTGCAGTTGTAGGTGCCACTACATTTTGTTCAGCTACATGTATATATGTAAAATGACCAACTTGTTATAAAGGTCTACATTTTGCCTATACATATGTACATGTACGTGTAATGGATCACAAGAGAGACACTAGAATAACTAAATCTGTCCATCAGTGGTAATATACATGCATACAAATGCAAGATGAATGAACATAAATTACATAATACATTTGTTTTATAAAATTATGTGCAAAGTGTGTGTATTTTGTAAATAATGTATGATTGTAAACAAATATCATTAGTTTTATTAAATCTCACCAACAGTGTTGAGCACAATAACCTTTATTTATCAGTATTGCTAATTTGAACTTTTTCTTGTATTGTTTGTACTTGAATTTGCTAAACTTACATCGAAGGAGACATGCCTGCACAAGTGTACAGAATATAAACAACTTTAATAATGGCCTTTCTCTTCTCAGAAAGGCAGAGAGGTTCACTTTATGTATACAAGAACTACATGTACAACTACATACCCAGTATTTTGCGCAGAACAAGAGTGACCTGCCAAGGCATCCATGTGGATGCCTTGGCGTTAACTCAATAGTGTGATGGACATGTGGGCATGTCTTCCAGACTTCAGGAGTTCAGGTGGGATGTGGACATGGTTGATATCACTATATCATTTGAGTTTTAATGAAAGTTTTTTAACACACGTTTTGTTCCAACCATTGCTGACATCAAAGATTTTTTTTTGTATACATGTACCTGGTGATCGCACAAAAATGATAGCCCATCTGGAGCAAGGATCAGACAAAATATTCAGAAATGTGATACTTTCCTTGCGAATTACACACATGTATGTTCATTATTCTGTAATATCTGAAGAGATTCATCTGATTGCATTTTCAACTGTGTAAAAGTTCATTTTGATGAAGCTTGCAGATCCTTAGCAGGCGAAAGTCTTATCAAAAAGGTAATCTTTTGACTGATTGTGTCAAAATGAACTTTTACACAATACTTAGTATCTGGTAATGTCTGGGACACAAAGGCCTGAATTCATGAAAGAGATTCATCTAACCCATGGTTCAAACCTCCGTAAGCGTAGTACGCATATGTCCTCATGTTCAGCGGGCATACAGTAATGTGCTTATACAGGCTTGTTTTAGTGCACGGCGGAGGTTTAAACCATGGTTTGGACCATGGGATACGATAAACCTCTTTTATGAATTCGGGCCAAAATAACTACAGTGGAAACTCAGTACAGTGAAAACTCAGTATAACGAGGTCCTTGGGACCATCAAAATTATCTTGTTATAGCAGGAATCTCGTTAAATCAGGATTAAAAAACAATAGAATATAAAGAGCTGGGACCGGAGTATTACCTTGTTATATCAGGAATATTGATATATCAGATCTCTTTATACTGAGTTTCCACTGTATAAAGAGTAAAGAAACAACAATATTCCCGATATAACAAGGTATAACAAGGTAATATTCCTGGTCCCAGCTCTTTATATTCTATTGTTTTTTTTTAAACTTGATATAACGAGATTCCTGCTATAACAAGGTGATTTTGATGGTCCCAAGGACCTCGTTATACTGAGTTTCCACTACCGGTAAATACCATGGACTTGCCCTACACAATACAAATCTTGGGCAGTATTTTAGAAAATTACAACAAAAATTTCAAGAATCATTCAAGTCGGACTGAATTTTTTTTATTAACCTCAGTTACAAAACATCAAATAGACATCTGATAGAGTTCTACTTTCTTTTTTTTTTTTTTTACACATTGACTGAACAATCTATTTACAATTTTCACGTAACTGAAATATATATAACTTGATGCATCACAACAGATATCAATCCAATCCAGCTTTTTACATAAAAATCTTACATAACAAAATATAAGACGTAAAGGGCAAGCCCACCCTGATATCAAGTTGGTTTTAAAAGAAGGAGAAAAATTAAAGAAACCGGTCATTGAACGTCTGAGCAAATTCTGATATGAAATAAGTAAGTTATGAATTTTTGAATTTTTAATCAATCAAACACAAACTGGCAACTCCATGACATATGATATCTCGTGAGACCCTCTCTAATTTGCCCTGTACTAAAATATTTTTTTTCCATTTTTGCTAAAGAAAATATTGTAAGTGTACCAATCACAAAAAAAAATTTTGCTCTGTATATTAGGGGTTCCATATCGCTATACTATATTACAAATATGAGCTTCAAATATTGATTTTATGAAGATATACTGCAAGTTGAAATACACTCCCAATAAACAAAACAGCGACTTGTGAGGAGACTAGTCGACGCACCCGTACGCGCTCGCATAGAATAATGACCCGCACGGAACCTGTTTTTCTTCATTTTCTTCATACTTCTTAACCATTAACCCATAGAAAGCTAGGTAAAGTATTTTGAGGTTGATTTTATACATTCTAGCTGTACACAAATTATTTTTTAGGTGATTGGTACACTTTAATCTTAAATGCAACCTAGACAAAATCATTGCACTTATGTTTATACCCAAAATCTGTATGAAACAAATGTATTCCTTTATCAAAAACTAAGAAAATGAACATTTATGAAATTTTCTGTACAGACCAATTGGGAGAGGAGCTTGCAAGATATGTCACTGAGTTGCGATATTTGTGTTTGATTACAACTACAAAAAATTCATAACTTTCTTATTTCTTATCAGATTTTGCTCAAACTCTGACTGCTTTTTCTCTCATTTATCTGCTTTTATTCAAATTAACTAAATACTAGGGTGGACTTCCCCTTTAAACATGAGATAAAAACACCATTTTCTGTTACATAAGATATAAATATACGTGCAAACGAATGAAGCCTGCAGAAATGGAGATGACAAATGAAGCATGAAAAAAGCAATGAGCATTTCATTAGAGAGTGATAGTGGTAAGACCCCCTCCCCCCTCCCCACCCTCCACAGAAATCCATATATGTCCTGGATAATAATCAGGAATTGTATATATTAATCATTTTCATCACAAAATTCTAACAAAGCCTTAAAAGAATAATACACAGAATGATAATCTCAATTTCATGCTGAAGCTTTTAACAAATACATGTATGTATAACTTAAAGTTACAGAATCATAATAATACTTGTACTTTTTTTCAAGGTGATAGAAATCTATCCAAATAATACTTACCCTTCATATATCTGGACAGGTTAGAAATGACTTATTTTTTTAGCACAGAATAGATTCAGATTTGGTTGTAAATGAACTACATGTACAACTACCTTGCATGCATTGTTAGAAAACTTTCATTTCCTAACGTTTTTATTCTCAGACACTCACTTCTTATCTTGAATAATCTGTCATTCTAACAGGGTTACCGATAATTGGTGATCAGCACAATTGGATAATTATGTTAGCAGAGATGGTGAGCGTACAGTGCTCCCTGATAGCACTTTTGATAGTATGGATTCATTGGTATGTTGGATATTGTCTGTTGATCGCCAGAAGATCGTTAACTCGTATATTTACAGAGTTAAATCCATTTGGCTCTCAACAGATGATATTCATGGGGAAGACCTTCCCAATCAGAGAATACATGTACAGGGAGGCTACAACATTCAAACACAATGAACTTGAGGACAGACAGAGAAAGGAGAGAGAGAGAGGGAGAAAGAGAGAGAGGGAGAGTGACAGAGAAGGAGAGGGAGAGAGAGAGAGATACAAAGAATGAAGTCAAGAGAATTAGTAAAAAGTGAAGGACAGAGGGAGTGGATGGGCTGAAATATAGTGGGAGACAAAGAAAGAGACAGAAAGCGAGAAGGCAAAGGATTCTATAGAGAGAGAGAGAGAGAAAGTGGGAGAAAAAGAGAAAAGGGAAAAAAGACAGATAAAGGGTAAGAGATAGATTGAGAGAGAGAGAGAGAGAGAGAGAGGAGAAAAAAGATAAATATATGAATTCTCAATTAGGCATGTACATGTACACACACATTTATATTTTGAATACTTCACTACAGACCTCTCTGATTGTCTTACCCCACAGTACTTTGGTGCTCCTCAGAACTGAAATACTGAATACATGTAACTACATGATACTTCACAAAGCAATTCAAAGAAACATACAGGAATGCAATCTCAAACAATATTATCAATAATAGATTATTACCATTATTATGATCAAGACAGATTTAGTCCAATGAATATAGTTTACAAATAGGAAAAGAATATCACGTACACCTTCTATCAAACCACTTGAATTTAATTCATTTATTTCTCTTCCAAGTATCAACAACACCCAACAACAACAGCAGCAACACTAACAGAAAACTCTCTTTACAAAATAATTACAGGTGTTATTTACAGCGATGTGTTACACACAAATAATGGACAGGTGGATGCCAACGAGGATCAGACTAGTTCTTTGAGAGGACGGACATGAGATCCAAGACTTCGGCCATGTTGGCGCTCTTCTTCTCCGCCAGGGAGCTCACTTCTAGTAGGTGGACGTCTCTGCCCTTGAGTGGTAGGACCAAGTCCAAGCTCTGTAAGAAAGCACCTCCTTTCTTAGCTCCAGGGAGATCCTGACAGAAAAAAAAAAAATTACTATCATCATGATGTATTTGGCCTTGTTGACGAACACTGTGCTTTACCTTTTAGACAAACTGACTGAAATTCATTCTAAATGAGTTACATTTACCATTATAATTCATAAGACTTACTTAAAATTCTTGAAAATCCCATACTCGGAAAAGCATTAACAAAGACCTACTCCTATAGAATCATGTGCCCATTGTATCAATTTTCCTCATCTTTGTAAACATATTACTCTCTGCATTTTTTTATTGAATCACTTAGTCGGATATCACTTTCCAAAGTGCTTTTTTTTTGGGGGGGGGGGGGGGAGAGGGAATTTCCTTGGATTCTATAAAGAAAAAGAAAAAAAAAAAAAAGATCATCATTACCAGAACTCCAGACTACTTTAAACTCTTACAATGCCAACAATATACAAAAAATAAAAATATCTCATAAGCAATTACATGAGACAAGTTTTTCATTATGGTTCCTTTTCTCATTCTTCATCTTAATACAGTGGAAACTCGCTATAACGAGGACCTTGGGACCATCAAAATTACCTTGTTATATCAGGAATCCCCTTATATTAGGATAAAAAAAAGTGAAGAACATAAAGACATGGGACCCACAAAATTACCTTGTTATATCAGGACTCTTGTTATATCGGAGCTCTTTATTACACTTTCCACTGTACAGATATTGTTCCATGAGAACAAACTCAACAATTCTTGAACCCCTATTTAATTCCAAGAAGAAAAACAACTTTTCTTTGTCCAAAAAATTATACAGAGAGTATCAAAATTATGGCATGGAAAAGGTTCATTTTCTCACCTGTTTGTTAGCAACAACCAAAAGGGGCACCTTTTCCAGGCGTCCGTCTTTCAGGAGTTTGTGAAGCTCTTCTTTGGCTTCCGGAAGCCTGACATCATCGGCTGAATCTACCACAAAGACAAGAAGCTCAGTGCCTTGCAGAAAATTATCCCAGTATGACCTCACATTCTTGGTTCCACCGACTGTACATAAAGGAAGAAGAAATAAATACATTCATGTAAGTAAAAGTGGCGATGATTGTCCATGTCAATGAAAAAAAAACAGTGATAACGCATCTCCATGGTTTCCTCAGTGCAGAATCTTTGCTAACAAAATGATGTTGCCATAGCAACAGAATGGTAAATGGTTTTGTACCTGTTGTTGTATTGTTTTTTTTAATATAAAGTTAAGAGCAAAAAAATTATAATTTACATGTAACATTTCTCTTTGTTTGCTATGAAAAGAAATCCTATCCATATTTTTTCTCATTCTGCAGCACTACTTTTGGCTCTTACGTCTTTGCAAACATGATGTAACTATGGACCTACTACTGATAAGGAAACCAAAGGCAAGTTACCAGGATTTGTGCATACCTTCCCAAACATTAAGAGTTGTATTCTTGGCTTGAATGCACATAACGTTGAAGCCCTCTGTTGGTTCGAGCTTTCCATCTCCCTCTTGATGACTCAAACATTTTAGAAGACTGCTTTTCCCAGCTCCATCCAATCCAAGAACAAGGACTCTCTTTTCTGGATTTTGAGTCTGTTAAGGATAGAACATTCAATTTTTTAAAGCCACTTTCTTTGTATATTTGGAAATCACATTACACATTACTTCTCATGAAATAGATCTAGATTCTAACATTAGATCTAGATCTATATCTACTCAGACATGTTGTTAGACTAAACTATTCCGTATTCATTAGCAAAATAATTTCAGATGAAAATGGAGATTTATGAATAGGTCTACAATAAAAATGGAGAAATGCTAACAAAGGAAATTAAAGAGTTGCCAGTGTGTATTTTGATTGTACAAGAAATATGAATTAAAATTACAAATTCACAATGTTAAACTTCATAATAAAACAGTTTCTTCCCCCCCCCCCCCCCCGCCCCCGACACCACTCACACTTTAATATGCGAGGTTATGGGTTATTGGAGATAAGATCTGGTGCCCCGACACCAGATCTACAGTTAGATTCCTTTTCCATGTTTTCATATTAGATCTATCTCAGATTTCCACTCATCTATTTTCCCATTTTCTCTGCTTTTGATAGGGTCAATTTGATATCAGGGACAGGGTGTAAGCCCCTTTACAGGTGAGTAAGTGGACTCGCGAGCTGTAGCTACATGCAGTTCACTAATTATGCAGCTGAGATTTTACATTGGCGATTCAACAAACTCAAAAACAAATGTATGGGGCATGATAAAACAAATCGGTTGATTTACATCGTCATGAGCACTTCTCCCAGATCCTCCAGTCCCACTAAAAGCTAATCTTTTGTAGAGGATGTAAGTTCCACCAATCAGAGATGCACTTGTTCCAATAACCACGGCAGCTTTTGACAAGAAAGACAATTCTTGGAACCAAGATAACGCCATTTCTGAAATTGCTTCATCAACTGAACTTAGACGTCTGTGTTATCACACATGGAGACGGGTGACCCTTTACGGTATCTTAGAAAATGCTCATAAATAATAAACTAAATTTGCAGATAGGTGATATATAGTTCAAGTTCAAGTTAAAAGTTGATATATGATGTGATTTCACAATTAAATGTTGCGTTACGTTGCTTTCTTTTGAGTTGGTTGGGAAGAATTTTATGTAAAATAACAAATATTTCTAGATTAGGGTAGGGGCAACATATTGGTAGGGGCAACAGGGTACCTGTTTTACGTTTTAAAGATTTTGGTAATAAACACACAAACAAAGTCTGCCCGGCAAATGGAGCAGCAACAAAATAGTGAAAGTTTGAGATAAATCAGATAAAAAGCCTGAAAGATACTACAGTATGTGTGTGAACCTCCCAGTCTCAATAACACATGGCAACTCCCGGGGGGGGGGGGGGGGGACTCGACCCCAAAAGTGGTAGGTATGTGCCACTGGCAAGACAAAAAAAAGGGGGGCTTCGGAAATAGCATATCATGAAAACGATGGTCTTCGGAACTACTAACAGTCTGGAAAAAGGGAGTCTTTGGAACTGGATTACAATATAAATATGATGCTAACTTGCTAAGGAACTGGTTCCTACAAGCTCCCATTAGCTAAATACACTGTGTGTCATGGCAAGTCTATGTAGGTGCGTCTCCATCAGCCCGAGTTTGCTCAAGCTCGAGATTCTAGCCCGATCAGCGCTTCTCGACAAAAAAGTCCGAGTTTGAAAAACCCCGTCTCCATCAGCCCGAGTCGAGTGATTCCCGCTCGTTCTTGGAATAAACTCGAGCTTCAGAGCATGCGCACTTCGAAGATGGAAAATTTAAAAAAAATATATAGGATAAATGAAGAGAAAAGAGCAAAGAAATACATAAGGAAAAGATAAAAAGAGAGAAGGAAAAACAAAGAAATATATAAGAATAGAAATAAGAATAGATAATTGGGAAAACAAAGAAATATATAAGGAGCAAAAGGAGAGAAGGAAAAACAAAGTAATACATAAGAAACAATGAAATACATAAGGAAAAAACAAAATAGAAAAACAAAGAAATATATAAGGAAATACGAAGAAAACTGGATAGAAAGAGGAACAAAGAAGTACATAAGAATAGAAAGAAGAATAAATAATGGGGAAAACAAAGAAATACATAAGGAGAAAAAAATAGAAGGAAAAACAAAGTAATACATAAGAAACAAAGAAATACATAAGGAAACAGATAAAATAGAAAGAAAAACAAAGAAATACATAAGGAAACATATAAAATAGAAAGAAAAACAAAGAAATACATAAGGAAACAGATAAAATAGAAAGAAAAACAAAGAAATACATAAGAAAATATAAAGAGAAGAGGACAGAAAGAACAAAGAAATACATAAACAAAGAAAAGAGGATAGCAAGATCGAAGAACAGAAAATGGGGAAAACAAAGAAATACGTAAGGAAAAGATAAAAATAGAGAAGGAAAACAAAGAAATATAAAGGGAAGAGGGTAAAAAAGAAGAATAAAGAAATACATATAAATAGACAGAAGAGTAGACAACAGGAAAACAAAGAAATACAAAAGGAAAGGATAAAAAGATAGAAGAAAACAAAGAAATACATAAAGAATCAAAGAAAAGAGGATAACAAGAAGAACAAAGAAATACATAAGAAATTAAAGAACAATAAAAAATTGGGAAAACAAAGAAATACATAAGGAAAAAGATAAAATAGAAAGAAAAATAAAGAAATATATATGAAGAGAAGAGGAGAGAAAGAAGAACAAAGAAATACATTAGAATAGAAAGAAGGAATAAATAATGGGGAAAACAAAGAAAAATATAAGGAGAAAAAAGAGAGAAGGAAAAACAAAGTAATACATAAGAAACAGGGAAATACATGAGGAAAATATAGAATAGAAAGAAAAATAAAGAAATACATAAGGAAATATAAAGAGAAGAGGACAGAAAGAACAAAGAAATACATAAACAAAGAAAAGAGGATAGCAAGATCGAAGAACAGAAAATGGAAAAACAAAGAAATACATAAGGAAAAGACAAATAGAGAAGAAAAACAAGAAATATATAAAGAAAATAGGATAGCAAGAAGAACAAATAAATACATAAGAATAGAAAGAAGAATAAAGAATGGGGAAAACAAAGAAATACATTAGGAGAAAAAAGAAAGAAGGAAAAACAAAGAAATACATAAGGAAAAGGTGGAAAGAGAGAAGAAAATCAAGAAATACATAAGGAAAATAACATTTCTAGGATTGGTGTCATGAATAAATTAACCCGAGTCAAAACCCGAGTGCGTCTTCACCTGCGAATTAGCGGGCTAATTCGCCAAATAGCGCGCTATTTCACAAAAAAACCCGAGTTGACTTAGGCTTCTAGCTCGAGCTAGAAACCCACGAAATAGCCAGCTAATTGCGTCTTCATTACAAACTAGCTCGAGCTAGTTCTGATCGGGTTAGTTTCCCGGATCAGAATTAGCGGGCTATTTTGGAAACTCGGGCTGATGAAGACGAGCCTTGTGTGTGTGTATTCTTATAAGCGGGGTTAATTCGCATGCATGCGCTCATCATGAATGTAAACTGAATTCCCTGGGGTGGATTGGAACAAGATTGGAAGCAATGAGGAAAGCCCGGAGGAATAAGCACCTGGAATGAAACTCGTTTTCAACTTTCACCAAAAATTATATTCTTCGAAACGAGCCCGGGGGGGGGGGGGGGGGGCAGAATGGCCAGAAGCCTTGAACGACGGAATGAAAACAAAGCGGTGCTTTAACGATTTTCTCTCTTATTTTTCTCAACAAGAAAAAAATGGTATGCTTTGGAACAGAAATTTGAGTGTAAAAATGTGGGTCTTCTCCGCGGCACATATCCACTGCACACTATATACTGAGTGCCCCCCCCCCCCAGGGGGCAACTCGTTTCAGTCCTGATTTATGAGCATGTGGCAGCTAGATGAGGACATCGCAGACCAGTGTTGGTAAATTTTACTGGACTTTTTTGTAGTCTCGTCAGCAAATCAAAATAATTGACCACTCAAACTTTTTTTTTAAATTTAATTGATTTTATTATTTATCAAATTGAGAAAAAAAATGTTGCTTACTTTGGAATCTTTGTCCCGAATTCTGAAAATGTGATGACCTGTTTTCATCCGGCCAATAGAAAATGTAAAAAAAGGCCTATTAATATGAGGCCTGTTGATTTTTTATTGTTAACTGCCTAATTACTGGTAAATTTGGTACGAATCCCCTCCCCCCCCCCCATTCGAAATGGTAAGGCGATGCCTCTAGTGATGTACATGGACAACTTTGCCGCATAAGCCTACTAAAAACTCCATGCTGAATATGCTTATAAAAGGTGGATGCAGTAGGAGCAGAAATGGTGCCCCCCTCTGCCATCGAACAAAAAAATATAAATCATAGATTAAGTTTAGGGTTAAAAAGGCCCGTGGCCCCCTCTCTGGGCTTTATGGAGGGCGGCAATTCATGTGGGAATTCCAGGGGAATATCTGATTTATTATTTTTTTCCCCCTCTTACTTTCTGCCCATCGAGAGAGCTGGAAGAGACCGATGGGACCCAATTGTCTAGAAAAAAAGAACAGCATTAAAAAAAAAAAAAAATTCTCCTACAACCCCCCCCCCCCCCTCACCCGCGCATTGTCTTAAAATTTCTTTTTCAATCTGTCTTTTCGAAGAGACAATATCTTTGTTCTCAATTCGAAATTCGAGTACGGCGCCTCGTCTGGTCGTCTACTCTTTCTTTGCCGCAGGCATGGCAAACAAATCTAATGTCAACGTTCGCTTTATTGATGAATTAAAGGTAACACTCAAATTAAAATGTATTTTATTTCTTACTGAATAAGCCTAATTAGTCTAAGAATCGTTAGCATGACCTTTACCCAATGAAGTGAATAATCCACCTCTCAATTGCAATTCCGTGCACGCCTACGCCTAGGCTTAGTCATGTACACGCACGCACACACTTTTTGCGTTTAAATGGGTGCAGCTGCGCAACCGCGTGGGTGCGGTGCCCTAGCTTGTTGAACAGTGAGGATGAGGTACAACAAGTCGAGGTAGACCCACTCACACTTATGCGAGGTTATTAGAGATAACCTCACACTCTGTACCTTCATACCGTGAGCAATTGCCTCCCATAGGCAAGTGTGTGATATCTTGCCCATATGTCTGTATGTGTGCAGGAGAAGAGCAAGATCACCGACCAAAAACAGCCTGAAAATTTCACTTGATCAAGATGATAAAGATCCTATCGAGGGATCTGGCATGAAATTAGATATTCTACCATTCTAAATTGTAGAATGAAGTATTTTCTCAAAATTTTGCTGATTATTTGGGTGTTTTTACCTCTTCAACTTAGAGGTCGTGACAGGCCAAAATTGACACAGCCCCATATAGTCATGATAGTGATGGTCCTAGGTAGACCTACACGGCACGGTCCTAGACTCTAGAGTCTATATTATTATTAATAATGAGACTCCCGTTTGAGAGACATTGTCATAAACTCATATTGGTATAATTGGACACTCTAGCTGTCAGTATGGTAGATGGTCATGGTGTAAGATGGGGTGACCGTATTTCGCGTATTTAAATGTTTTTTAGGATTCTAGGAATGTGACATTCGATCTATAATTTCTCAAAGTCATATTCTACAGTAATTTCTTTATAATCTAGATTTTGACTAAGTTCATGCAGTTAATACTAGTTAGAACGATTTATACAGGTCTATCAAATGAGAAAGCAACATTTTGGACTACAAAAGGGTCCAAGAAGAAAATTGATCTACAAAGAATTTTGAACTGAACTTAGATGTTGCGATCTCGAAATTTGATGTTGGATCGCAACGTGCTGGAACTGAAAAAAAGTAATGATAACAGACCAAACTTAGCGCACGTGAGTTTGCAATAACTTTGCATCTAATTTATTTAAAGTAACTTCATATTCTTTCATCAGTAGACTAGGATGGTAGCAAAATTTGCTGATCTTTTGTCAATAACTTCATAATTTCTCACCTAATTTCAAAATAAGATGTCATCTATAATTTATTGTCAGTTGGGTAATAAAACCTTTTGATTCGTCATTCTCATTTTACGGCAAAATTTTCTTTTTTGTATAATATTTTTGATACTTTCGTATTTTGTTCGACTAATTCTGATACCCATGTAGACTCTAGCATAATTCTAAGAAATAATGCCACAATCAATCTGTAAAGGGAAGGTTGTCAGTCATGAAAGGTTGTGTTTTTTTTGCTCTCCTGAACATCTTACATTTTTTCAGTTTAAGAGGTTTCATCACCCCACCATCATTCAGATTTTGAAATATTCTATACAATTTTCAAACAGAAAATCAAACAATTTTTCCTTCAAGATTTCATGAGTCTTATGTTGACAATATTCCACTTTCCACATGACAAATATTGACAGAATTTAGTGCTACTAGGTGCATACTTTTTGTAAAATTCATTCATCAAAACATAACAGCTTAATTTTTCTTAAAGTGTCCTGACACATAACCCACATTTTACTTTGTAAAACCCAAATCAGTTGGTACATTCCATTCTGGAATATATATGTTAAACCATTTCATTTTCATTTGACCAGGGAAGGGGTCTGTTTGCTACAAGAGACATAGCTGCTGGGACCGTGCTATTTGAAGAAAAGCCTCTTGTCTGCGCACAGTTTTTGTGGAATGAATGCTACCACTATGAGGCATGTGAATACTGCATGAGATCAATGGAGAATGCAGAAGAAATGGCCAGACGGCTTTCGGCCCACCCCTCCCTGGTGCTTCCTCACATGGAGTGCTGTAGAGTGGAGAAACAGAAGTATGTGCACTGCCCTCATTGTTGGGTAAGAGATCCTGTTCATTTTATCTGTTCTACAAAGGGGATTGGGGAGGGGGGAGGGGTCAGGATAGGAATGAGAACAAGAGATTAGAAAGAATAGAAAATTGTAACAAACTTGAGTTCCAAAAACTGCTTCCCTGTATGGATTGCTGTTGAATAGAGAAACAGAAGTATGTGCCATCGTTGTCATGAAAAGGATCTTGTGTTAATTCAGGTGTATGGTGCCAGAGGAAAAAAAAGGGGGAGGGGGGGGGGGGGGACTCCAAGTGCGAAAGGGAACAAGAAATTAATGGTAATCAAGAAAAGAAAGGTAAAATGACTATGAGTAGATGGTGAAAATCTTGGATGTGGTTATTCTGCACAATGATTTCAATAAGGATTAAAGAGAAGGTCGAGTCCTTAGAAAGGTGAAAAATAATTTGTGAGCCTTCTCCTTATCTTTATGTCAGTTTGAAAGATTGTCATTGAAGAAATGTCCCTTGAAAAGGATTGCTCTTCAAATGCCCTCATATTCAAAATATGACAAGAAGCAGCTAAAATGTTCGGCCAAACTTTCATGCTACATGCTTGCCTAGTTCCATATACACATTTCTGTGTGCAGTGCATGTGACTTTTAGCAGGATTGAGTCAATATCTTTTCATTTTGGTGTTTCCAAAACCTCACAGCATACACTAATTCTTATTTACTATTATAATCCACCTTTCCGTTTTTTTCTTTCTAGACAGTTTCTTTTTTTTAATGTAATCACATGACCAGAACTTGACTTTATCTTTAAGCAGTGCACATGCCAGTCACTATGCATGTATTCCTTTCAAGTCAACTGCAATCAAGATCAGCATACGTATATACATACAAAATTAGCTGCTACACCATTGGGTGTATGGGCGTGGCAATCTTTGATAGTTTTGGATTTGCCCTTTTTTTAATAGGATATTGGATATATCTTCTTGCTACCAAATACCATATGTTAGTCTCATGAATTCTTTAACTTTAAAAAATAAATACCTAAAGTCAAGTCAGAAATATCTATGGAATGTGTAGTGGCAGCTACTCTGGCAAATACCTCTGATACCTCCCTGTTGTAGGTCTCGTATTGCAGCAGTGAGTGTCGAGAGCAAGCATGGGAACAGTATCATCAAGTCCTTTGTTTATCACAGCATCCTTCAGATCCAAATCATCCCTTAGTCATCCTGCAAGAAGTGTGGAAGTAAGTAAGTCTAGGCCTATGATCAATAAACTGCTTAAAGAAATTTTTGCAGATTGGCCTAGATTTCTCTGTTGCACTTCTTATAAACTAGGTTAATATAGTCACAAGAGCATCACACTTTTCCAAACAATTCCCATTCACATCTTTTTTCTTGGGCAATACTTGGGCATGCCTGAGATAGCAACAGCTGTGTAGTTGTGAAAATCTGTGGGCTGCTCAAGTTACACAGGAAGGTGCGTTAAAGGGCAATCCAACCTTGGTAATGAGGTGATTTGTGTGAAACTGAAAATTAAGAAAAACTGGATGGTGAAAGTTTGAAAGAAATCAGACAAGGAATAAAAAAGTTATGGATGTTTGAAAAAGTAGTTCACTACATCCATGCGAATCTCAAATTGGCAATTTGGTGATTCAATTGTGACATGTTTGTGGACAACTCTCCCCTTTGTCGTACACAAAAATATCATTAATATGTGGTTTTCTTCGAGGCGCTTTTACCCTCGGGGCAGTACTCAAAATATATTGGAGATAGCATATTGTTATAGGTCCTCATGAAAGAAAGAGATCCTACTGAGTAATACATTTTGAAGAAAGTGACATTTTAGTCATTTTGTGTGTTGGAGTGAATGGGGGAGTTGTCCACAGCTACATCACAGTGACATTACCTATTTGGCCAATTTGAAATTCCCATATGTATAGTGATTACAACTTTCAAAAATTCATAACTTTCTTATTGCTTGTCCGATTAGGTTCAAACTTTCACCAATCTGCTTCTCTGATTTTTCCTCTTTCTTTCAAAGCAACTTGCTATTATTGGTTGGATTTCCCTTTAAAGAAATCTAAGCAGATGTGCTTACATTTCTTGCTAAGCAGTTTATAGAATGTGGGCTAAAATTGTGAAATTTTTAAATAAGACTTTTGATTCAAACTGTAGTAAAAACCTTTTTTTTTTATATAGTGCATGATGCATATCAATATCGCAGTAATGATGTTAGGTATGTGCTTTAGATATGGTTTTGATATTATCCTAGCTCTGTCTAGCCTTATCTAGAGTAATAATATGTTAATAATACTGTGTTATTGCTACATATAAGATGGATTTGGTTTTGCCAAGTTGATTGGATGTTAAAGTGAGAAGCTATAGTCGTATTCCCTTTGATTTTCTTGCTCCAGAACAATGCACTATCCTCCTGAAACTACCAGTATCATGTTGATTGCCAAAATGATAGCGTCAATCAAACAGGTATTTTATTTTTCATTTTCTCCTGGCAACAATGCAGTTATATTTCACGATTTCTTCTAACAGAATATATAGATCCGAACTAATATTAGGACTATATATATTTATGATGAGAGCCACTTCGTACCTCAATTTTAAAGGAAATTATTAGTTTCATCCGTAAACGAAAATAATTATTTTGTATTGTACTGTTTGTTGCCAGTTGAAGAAATTAATATTAATTTCCTAGAGCCACATTCTGTATCATTTGCAACAAAAATTATCACCTACATGTATTGAGCTATTTTCTTTCTTTTTTTTCTTTTTTTTTAGGGGGGGGGGATAAATATTGAATTTCTTTTGGATGGAAGACCATAAAATGAACAGTCGCTGGCTGAATAGCAAGAGTAGTCTTCTGTCTGTAAGATACCCCAAACCCAGTTCAAGTTATTTTATTGAAAAAGGGTGATTATTACTACTGTAAAACTAGAAACTTCTGCGGCATAAAACTTTCGCGAATTGTTAATGACAGCCAATTTTGTAGCGAGAAACTTTCACGAAATCAATAATTTTATGTTGTTTCAATTATGATTTTATTATTCCGCAGCATGAAACTTTCACGAATCTCAACCCCTCGCGAAATTCACAAAAGTTTCATGCACCCAAAAATTTCTGGTTTTACAGTAAGTCAAGCCAATCTGAGAAGTAAACACAGGTTTTCATGAATGAAACGCATGCAAAATGTTTTGATGGATTCCTTGCCAGGCCAAATCCAAAGAAGAAATGATTGCTACCTTCAACCAGTTTTGCCATGTTCCTCAAAATGAAGAAAGAGAACTGTCACACAAACTTCTAGGCAAGCAGTTTGAGGTGATTGTTTTTTTTAACCGTTTGATTTTTTAATAACCTTTAGATGATTTCATGAGTCCCATCTAATACAGAGTAGTGATGGATCAAAATCAATTGCAAGTCTTCAGATCAGTTGCAAAGTTATGATATCTATTTCCTTTTTCACAGAGTTGCAATTGATATCAAACTCAAATTAACTTGGGATTCATTCAAATCAATCCCAAATTTGTATAAGATGGGCCCAGTTCCAAATTACTTTCACATGGCATAAAAATCCTTTTATTAATTCATTTTTTCTTTTGTCAACCAGTTTAAACCATATCTTTTCCATGAACGCATAATCTGTAATCTTATTCAGTTGTAATGACGAGGGTTAGTTATTCAGTATGATGTTCAGAATTCTGGTGAGTATATGATATGTGGAAGAAAATGGTATTAGTTTAAAAGAAAGTTGACAAGGAGAAAATATGCTTGAATATGATTTTTGAAAGTAGAATCAGTGGACATGAATTGCATATTGCTTATTGTTATTTTCTTGTCTTTGCAGGGTCAGTATGAAGCTCTTCAACCGCTGTTACTCAATGCACTCTATGAAGAATCAGTAGCTCAGGTATATTACCATAAACCCTTGCACAATTCTCTCATTTCATTGCAGATTTACTGGAAGAATCAGTGGCTCCACTCAAAAGATAATTCATGATTTTTTTTTAGAAATTGGTTTCATTACTTGACATTAAAATTACCTGTAAATGGAAATCCGATCTTGATAGCATGTTGTTTTGGAGGAAAGCAGAAAAATCAGGATTTAATCTGAATGTAAAGTAGAGCATTGGTACTTTATATGCATGTATAGCACACCATATTGCTCTTTGCTTTCAGGCACTGCAAAATATGCTCTCTCATCAAATTTCCTTTTTCTCAAGAAATATGTCACCCAGAGTTTACTCCCATTTCCTTCTTAATGATTCATGACCTCTTTCATGGTTTTTAAATACAGTTGAACCTGCTTTAGCGACCACCTGTTTAGAAAGACCACCTGCTTATACAGACTACTTTTCTTGTTTACCGTTAGTGGACTTTATTTACAGGTTTGATTGTCATGACTGATTATGATATCCGATAATCAATTGTTTCTTTCATTAGATCCATTATTCCCCAATGTCTTTTATTCTTTATTCCTTGCTTCTCTTTCCTTCCAGTGGTTTACTCCAGATGGTCT
Source organism: Heliocidaris tuberculata (assembly GCA_025618425.1). Taxonomy (NCBI): domain Eukaryota; kingdom Metazoa; phylum Echinodermata; class Echinoidea; order Camarodonta; family Echinometridae; genus Heliocidaris; species Heliocidaris tuberculata. The sequence continues at coordinate 9,866,690 of CM046847.1, read as the reverse complement.
GAGATCTCTATTTGCTCTCATCGGTATGAATGGACAAGGAGTTGGGTCAAGGTAAATAGGACTTGTTTCATTCTTTGAAAACAATTCTTAAAAGTATGCCAAAAAAAGTGGCTGTCACTGGGTTTTCATACATCATGATATTCCTGAAATGTATATTGAATATTCATAACAGACAGAAATGAATTCATTCCTTTTATTTCAATTAAGATGTGAGGCAAATTATTTGTTTAATTTACAAAAAAAGTTCAATACAGCAATGTACATGTTTTCTGCAAATACCTTTCTCCATATCCACATATAGCTGGTCAATAAACTGATCTAGATTCTCTCTTTCTTCTGCTTCCAAGTCCAGCTCATCACAATTGTGTACATCACAATCATGATAGTGCTTATGAGGAGGGAAATCAAGTTGTGTTGTTTTTTTTCTCTACATTTGATTAAATTAGATTTAATTACAGCTTGGTTTTTAAGTGATAAGTATGCTATTCAGAAATATATTAAAGTGCATATTTACTTACACTTACAAAATTATGTGTTTTTTTTTCTTTTTCAGTTCTCTCAGTGTTTATGTACACAATTGTGATGAGCTGGACTTGGAAGCAGAAGAAAGACAGAATCTAGATCAGTTTATTGACCAGCTATATGTGGATATGGAGAAAGGTATTTGTAGAAAACATGTACATTGTTGTATTGAACTTTTTCGAAAGTAATCAGATGTGACATAATGAAATGTCATAATGTAACTAACGTGTAAACTCAGAGAAGAACTATTTGCATTGTGACTCCTAGATGGAACTCTCTACCAGAATGTAAGAATTTTTTCCTATGTTTTTTGTGATAAAAATAAATATTCTGATTTGTTCACATGTTCAGCCAAGATATTAAAATGATTATACTATTGGTAATGAGGCCAATCATAGACTCTCACTTACATTTGCTTTTGATCTTTTGATTTGAGATTTAAAAAAAAAATGGAGTCAAAAATTGGAGGGAGTTGTTTGCCCTGGAATGTGAGAGGGATCAAGTTATTTCTTGTTTTACCAATAATTTCGGATAAATCTGCTATTCCTATGATGCTGCTTTTATTGTGATTCTAAAGGTAAATTATACCTTTGCTTGTCGGAGGTATAATTGGTTTTTTCCATTTGATAAATATTCTCATTCTCATTCTTTTCTCGTTATCTGTAAATTCATTTCCACCTTCTCTTAGTCACTGGTTCGATTTTTTTCAACATTTTCTCTTCTTTATCAGAATCGGGAACTTTCTTGAATTGTGAGGGATCAGCACTCTACAAGCTTCAAAGTTGCTGTAAGTATTTTGATGCCTCTTGGCTTATCTGAGGTAATCTTGAGTAGTGGTAATAAAAAAAAATGAATTCTACAGAATCAAACAAAACTTTCACTGAATATTCAAGACTAAGAATATGTGTATTTTTACAATACTGGAGAGATTTTGGCTCAGAAAATTAAAATGTTGATATTTCCCCTGTCTCTTTAAATATCTTGATAATTTTTTCAGGAAATCTTAATGACACATACAGGATATAGTAAAGATAACACTGGGTTAGAAATGAAACAGGTTTCCAGATTTTGCAATTTTTTCTCTCAAAATACCCCCATTTGAGGACATCAATAGTGTGTGACATGCTCTGAGTGCATAGAATGAATGGGTAATTTTTGTACAAATTTTAACAATACTCTACATTTTTTCAATTCTTTTTCCTTGCAAGGGTCCATATTAAACATTAGATGCAAAAACAGTAATTAAAAATTGCAGAGAATGCCAAAAATAACCAGTTTTTAAAACATAGACATTTGTTACTCTTGGTGTCCACCCTATATTAGACTAATGAATGTTACACCACAATGTTGAATGAGGACCAAAGAAATGAAACTTCTCCAGTTTGAAGAACTCTATGAATAATGAAAGTATAACAAGAATGCAACTTAAATATTACAAATCTGTAAAAGCTGCTGCCTGCTAAACTTACTAAATTTTTTGGTGTCCTTGCCTAAAAAAACCCCCCAGTATTTGAAATTTCATGTAACGTTCATACTGTGGACACCACACATCATGCATACAAATATCCATAGGATTGCATGCTTAACAAGGAGTGAAAGTTCAAACTTTATAGACTATCTCCAACTTTTGAGTCAAGCACAAGTAAAGCACTTAACAGTGGTTTCTGGTTGATGTTACACTTAAATGTGTAAAAGTTTTTTTTCTTAGGAATTAATATTTATGTATAATGTCACACTTTCATTACCCAGTATTGTAAAACTACACATATGTGATATCTGTGAAATTGTTATGCTAGAAAATGTATAAAAGCTGTGTAATGAGAGAAAAAAAAGTTGGTATTTATTAATTGTAAAGCAAATTGAAAAAAACTATGCTACAACAATTCAAAATGTGTAATAGTATCTTTAACTTGGTTCAGTTAAGTGAACTGGCCTTGAAGAATTCTTTGGGGGGAATAGTGCAGAAGGATCAAAGTTTTTTAGCAGGTTAAAAGTGTTGATATATTTCTTATTCATTTGGGTTGCCCATGGTTGGGAGAAGTTATCCTAAAGACATCTCTTACTGGAGTCTAGACGCTTTTTATGAACACCGAATGTCATATAGTGGCAAAAAACCTGTGACAACCCTATGGTGCGTGTGCCACTTTAATTATTCAGAATTGATTTTAGACAGTTTCCTTCAAAGATCGATATTCTTAGATGGGAAGGAGTTGTTGAATACCCAGGAGGTTGTCCGAGCCGTTCACATTTACCTTGTAGCAGATCTGCTTGAGCACCATCTGACATCGTTGTATCCCAGCAGCACCATTTGATCTAACCTGGGGACGATGAAGGACTTTTTAGATGGTAATTGGCTCTTTCTGAAGATGACCCAGTGGTAGAGCAGTGGTCCTGTAAACTGCAGGTCACAGGTTCAAAACTAGGACGATGCACTTGTGCCCTTTGGTATTAAGGCATTGATCCTCATTACCAAGTCCCATGGATAGGATTTAAATCTGTAGGTTCCCCTGGCTGTTTACTTGCAAGTATATACTTACTTTCTGAGCGGTCGAGTTTAGTAAATTGTCAATCATATTTCATTCTTACTTTCTTCTTTCTATCGTTTCCTCTTATGCAGGTAATCATAGCTGTACACCTAATGCGGAGATTAGTTTCCTTCACAACAACTCTACACTAAGCCTTGTTGCTCTCACAGATATTGCTGAGGGGCAGGTAAGGCAACATTTTCCACATTCATTTTCTCTTCACTCATCAGTGACAAGGATCAGTGTGAAGGGTTGAAAGATCCAAAGTTCCCCCTTCAGACTGGCAACACTTTAAAAGTTTTTGTTAACAGTTATAATCATTCCATGAAAAGTTATGTTTGTGTTTCTACTATTAAGTATGTAAGATAAATATACATTGCAAATCTCTGAAAAATAATCAGTGTTTTATAAGAAATAATGATAGTTATGCATGTTGCCAACGATTCCAGAACACCTTTTGTAACCCAGAATTGCAGAGTATTAATAATTTTGGATAGCCAAAGGTTGTGGGGAATGGCACATGTCATGCACAATAGTATTGGTCATGAAACATACTTTCAAGGTTCTAACTGTAATTTGATACGAGTTGTAACTCGTGAGTTGTTGTGCAACATCATTTTTTTTGTTGTTGTTGTAACACCTAGTGTATGTTTCTGTACAGGAAGTATTAATCAGCTACCTTGATGAATGCAGTAGAGAGAGGAGCAGACATTCGAGACAAAAAGAGTTACGGTAAGTCAAACCAGCCAAGTATTTAACCCTTTCAGGACAGGAATTATTTAAGGGATAAATTGATCACATTTTTTCTTCAAAATGGCAACAATTATATTTTTCTTTTAGTTCTACATGGTTCTAATGAGGTGTAATGTCTTTGAAAACAATATATATGGTTAAGAATTTTGTTGAAAAGTTGAAAAAAAATGCAAATTTTGATAAAAAATAATGATTTTGAACCTCTCATTGTGTTGCCAATTTAAGGATTTTAAAGCTTATTCTTGTTTTTAAAATTCCTGACATGAAACGCAATATGGTCATGCAACAAAAATGGACATACTATGTGCAGAAATCTTTGCTCTTTCTACATCATGCATCTGGTATATTTTTTAGAGCTCTGAATCAAAAGTTATTGAGCCAAACCACAAAATGTAGACAATTGTCTTGAAAGGGTTAATAGGAATGAGGCTTCTGAATACAGCTAATTATTGCATTATTGCACAAAATCACAGTATTGCAAAATTTAATGTGTTTGTATCTCAGAAGTGAATAATGTTATAGTAATTTTCTTAAAGGCATTGATTAACTTTGCCCAGGATTGAAAAAAAAAATCACTGTTCCAGCTAATGCTGTAATCATAATTGCAAACCTTTAGCTCCGACAGGAATCGCCTGAGTTTTATAAGCTGATCGGTCGTTTATATATCAAGATATTTACGATTGAACAGTGATGTCGGGATAGAGTACCACCGAACCCTAAAGAACTCTTACGGTTGGCATACCTCGCTCTATCACAGAATACCGTACGGGCTGGAAACCCGCTCTGAAATCGCCAAGCGCCGGTGCTTGGTTTTTGTGACTGCAGCGCAGCGGAGAAGCCGAGTGACTTGCGCTAGCGATTGATCGCGGTTTTCTCTTTTTTAGGATAGTAAACGGGTTCCATTTTCTCTCATACTTTCACATATCCTTAATTATATATGTAGTTAGAGGACTGCACACAGTTCACTGGCATTTGAGCTGATTTTACAATTTTTCACAAAGTTAATCAATCACTTTAATGGTTATCAATTTCTTCCTCCATTGCAGGGAGAACTACCTCTTCACCTGTGCCTGCCCGAAATGCAGACTACAGTGTGATGATCCCGATGCAACATCCGATGAGGAAGAGGAGGAGGAGGAGGAGATGGAAGATGAAGAAGGATCAGAGGCAAAGAAGCAGGAAATGGCACTGGAGGACAGCTGATAGAGTACTACTTTTTAATGATATTGGAACTCAAATGGTAGCATATATATATAAAAAAAAAACTAATGCCACTTTCTTGCTTTCTGGTGTCGTGGTATAGTGGTTCATTCACTTGACTCTCAATCCAAGGGTTGAGGGTTCAAATCTCAGCCTGGCACTAGCGTCTTTTGGCAAGACATTAATCCACATTTGCCACTCTCCACCTAGGTGTGAAATGGGTACTTGGCAGGATTTATCCTTGAAATGCACTGTGCGCTGATTATGGCTGCCGGAGCTAAGCCAGGGTAATAATATCCAAACCCTTTGGAAGCGCATAGGGACGTTATATCATAATGTGATATGTGCTATACAAGAACGGTTTATTGTTATTATTATTATTCTCGGAAGATGCATATTGGTCTTGCTGTAGCTCACCCATTCTTTTCTCCATAAGCAAGATTCAAGAGACATTTTGGTTTTAAATTGTAGATATCAGTTTGTTCTGTTTGTTGGATTTTAAAGTAAAACTGGTCTTTCGGTAGCCAAGGTAATACTGGATTATATAAAAAATCAATTTACTCAAATATATTTGTTAAGTGAAAACCTCTTTTTTTAAAACAAAGATTCCATCTACCTTCACATGCTTAGCTGAGCTAGTGGGAAACATGTAGATTGACTACTGGTGGCTAACCTACAATTCTTATATGTAGTCCAGACTCTTTCCTTTAAAATAAAGTCTCCACAAATCACGTGATGCCCCTAATTCAAACCCATGGAAAAAACAAACAAACATGTACCTGTATGAATAATCTCATTATTGTGCAGGAACACACAACCCTAAAAGATAAAGTCTTGAATAATATAGATTTTCTCAGTAGATCAATAATAGAATAATAATTCAATTAGCAATTAGGTTATTATTATTAATTTGTTATACACGGTGAGAAGATTTAATAAAGGAGAGGCCAAGTGGCTCTGGCAGTGCTTATTGTAATATCATTAGAGGCCATGTGATTTCACTAGGCCACATAGAAGAGGAAGACCTCACAATAACGAGCTACTGCAAAAAATGGCTGCATTTGACTACAACATTTGACATGGGGAGGGGGTGGGTAAGATGGTTAAGATATAATTGAAGAGCTTTAAACTCCTCTTCAGTCATTCTAATTATGCATATCGGACTTGAATCCAGGTATGATTTCAGTATGAAGAAATAGATGTTGATCAATACAGGGGTCTAGTTCACTGAAGAGCTGAAGTAGAAATCCATGTCTGTTGAAAGAAAAGAGGAAAGATTTTAGAAAATAGCATCCATTATGTATTTTATAATTAAACAAACAACAATTAGAATTTGGAAAAAAAGAATTTTGGAGCTTCCTATTTACAGTTAACATTGACTCTTTAAATGAAATAGAATAATAAGTGGGAATTCTCAGAAGTATTTAAAGAGGGAAAAAGTTTGTCCAGTTGGACAGATAAATCATAAGAAGCCAGAAGAAAATTCAATTATGTTTATGTAAAAAAAAATGGCTTCCTAAACAAAAAATGTGTATCTTGATTGTATTGAGGTACTAATAGCAACCAGGGACGTCGATTATGGGGTGGCAAGTGGGCAGTTGCCCCCCCCCCCCCCTCACCCCGAAAATATTGGGAGGGCAAATATATCATTTTGCCCCCCCCCCAACACATTCTATGATTTTTCCTGCTTTATGTTACCGTGGAGAAGCTGGTAATTAAGAGGCATTGAAAAATAATCATAAAGGGTACCATTAGGCTGTTTTGCCTCCCCCCCCCCCCCCCCCCGAAGAATGGATTGACACCCTCATAGCTTCCTTACTCTTACAGCATAGGCCTACCATGCAAAACTGGAGCATCTAAGTATTTTTTTTTTTGTTCCTCTCAGAATCTGTCTTTATTCTCAGTGGGTAAGCCTTCATCTCCGTCATCATCATCTGTTGTAGAATAGATGAGGTAGAGAAGCATTATCCTGTATTAAGAAAAAAATCACAGATACACACATCCTCACCCTCTTGATCTTTTCAAAGAGGTTAAATACTAACTACAATCCATCCTGAAAAAATTCATGGATTCTAATTGAAAGTGTAATTTTTTTGGCCTGATAGTACTGGTAATAATAGTAATACTAATAATAACAATAATGATGATAATGATCATAATGATAATGATAAGAAAAATAATAGTAAATAATGCATGTATTATCAATTACATAAGTTCACCCATCTTATTTTGTTTTGCTGCTGTTTGCAGGAATTAATAAAATATTTTATATAATAATTAAGGGGACTGAAAATGTTATTTATACTGACATCACACTGAACATCCCCTAAAGATCTCCAATAATTGATTTTTAGAGACACACAAAAAAGCTAATTTAATATTCCACTGAAAACAGATCTCAGTGGTGGATAAAGGAAAAGGGCAAATGAAATGTCCATTCTCTCAGAAAAAATGATATTTTTTTGGTGTTTTGGTTGGACAATGTAAACTAAAAACTCCTCTCTTTATTGTGAACACATCCCCCTCCCCAGTTAACTGATCCTTGATCCACTACCACCACCAGACCTAAATAGGTCTAGGTCTAACTAGTTAGGTCTAGACCTACCTGTTTATTTCTCACATCTCATCAAAGTCTTTAATAGTAGGACTTTCTGCTTCATCTGGCACCTCCAACAGTTGTTGAGTTGTGCAAGTAGACCTCTAACATTAGGCTCTAGATCTTCGAAGTAGATCAGCCACAAGTTAGTTCCTTGCCATGTTTATCTGAGGGAAATCAAAGTCAACGTGATGAGACTAATGAATACGATACTGAAACAAAGGCCATCCAGCTATTACTCAGTGGAGATCTATTACCTCTCAACACACGATTTTGATTCTGGTCTAGAATCAAGACAAAATATGAATCCCTTCCCCCCCCCCCCCTCCCTCTCTCTCTTGAAATATGAAAAATATGAAAGGCCTCATCATCATCATCATCATCATCATGCTTGCCTAGCAATGAGGCCTAGCATGAGGCAATCTGCGCATGCTACCTTTCTGTATATAAGTTTTAATTTGTCTATGCATTGCGTACACTTAAACATGTTCATCTCCAACTGTGCCATGGTTTCTGCCAAGAGCATCACAAACCATTGTCCAAACATCAGTAGCAATTTTATGACTAGGCAAGCTGTACCTTCCTTAGAAAGCATTGAAATCCATCTCAACATTACTTTCCTCCAGAATTTGTTTGATGATTGTGGTAGAAAGACCACAGTCCATGTCTGGTCAGCAGTAGATGAAGTCAGCTTCAGTTGAAAGCAGATTGCTTCGATAATCCTCAAGAGCATGCTCCAAATTGTCCACTTGACTTCGGGTGGGAATATTCAGGGGAAATTCCTCACATTCGCCGTTATCTAAGGACTTTCGCATGCTCTTCTCAAAGTTGTCCAGTTCTTCTCCTTGACAACCACCCTCACAGGATTGTGCACAGACATCACAACTGTTGTGTGGGTCAACTCTGTTTGCTCTTTCCTGTCTTGAGCCTCCAAATACTTTCTAATCACACTTCTCCTACATCGGTTGCCTGCCACAAACTCCTTCATAGAAGGTGATAATGCCCTGCCAGCCAGCATTATCTCCTGGGTAACACAATGTCACTGCCACACTCTTGTTTCCCATCATGGCCCACCCTTCAACTCATCTGGATGTAATCCTCTTGGTCACTTGTCCGGCCACACAAAATGGTACTATGCACCGTGCTTGAGTCCACCCCCGTTCCTATAGTCACTGCCTTTGATGATCCTTTTTGGGAATTCTCTTTTGGTGTTCTTATGATACATGTTTATATACGCATTGTGGTCCTGTGGCGGCAGGGCAAAGAATGTAGCATACTCTTCACTACATATCTTACAGGACTGGCAGTAAATAATGGTCCTGTCACAGGAGGATCCTTTGACTTATCCTTACTTATATAAAGGAGATTTGAAAAGGTCATAATCTCTCGAGGGCAACTTGAATACCACATGCTTTATGTTCTTCTTGTCCGATGACTCGTCTATCCACAACCTAACCCCGTAACCCCAGGCTGTCAATGGTTGCATATCGCACTTCCTGTGTGGCTGTGGGGGCAACAGCTGCCACTTTTGATGTTAGTTTGGCGCCCACCTCCCCAAGTTCGATATACTCACTTCGGAACATCTTGGTATATCTCTTTTCCTGCATGTGCCTTTGGCTTCATGATGTACTTTGAACTTGGAGGCTTGGAGCTTGCATGGGGCAATAAAATACATAGCGACTAGTTACATTTCATTATAATCTTTATTACTATTATTATCATTATTTTTAAAAAACATCACGCTTTCAACATAAGAACATTATTCATGGTTTTTTTTTTACAAATTAGAAAAACAAAAGAAACATGCATTCGAATAGTTCCTCAAATCATTAAAAAAATTACTGAATTGATACATAATGGCACTTTTAAAGGTTTGATAAATATTTATTGGTAACACGATAGCCTATAGCATGGTTTCAAGGTGAATTTGTGAAATACTCACATTTTGCTTGTCATTCTTTGGGAAAAAGTCATCATAGTTATCTTTAATGTACTGACAAAGCATTTGTACAGTACCCTCACTATAGCTAGCTCTCCCAAATTCCTGTGCCAAAACAAAATAAAAATAGACGTTTAAACTAAAATGGCAACCAATCATTTGAATACTGTTTCATATCATCTGAACAAAGCAAATGGCAACACATCTTTAAACAAATACAAGACTCATTATTACTGGAACATCAGAAATGTCCAATCATTTGCGAAATATTTTGGCATGAGATTCAAAATCATGTTCCAAGCCAGAATTAACATACAAATACATACAAATACAATACTCATTATTACTGTAACATCTGACATGTGAAAATAAGGAAGCTCATGGTAGAAGACAGAAGCTACAGTAAAACTTGCAAAAGGAGTAAATTTTCAAAGAGCTGAACTTCATGTGTTCTTGTCTAAGTTTTACTCAGTCAATCATTTATTTACTGCTCATCATTTGTGTTCAAATAGTAAGTGAAGAGGAAGCTTCTCGTCAGGATTGGGCAAGTCAGGAGGTGCTTGCTCAGTCATCGGAGAGGATGCTCTGGACATCTGTTCTGGGGGTTCATCATCTGCTCTATGATAATACTCAGCAAAGTATGCTTCTTCATTAGAGCCGTCTGATTCTGTCTGGTGGTGGTGGACAGAAGCATGAAGTCGATAACGTTGTTCCTTCTTCCTGGTGGAGCGTCTGCTTTCGTCCTTCTCAGCTTGAGCAGTAGCACATTAGGCCTGCAAATCACTCCCTAGGGCGTCACACGGGAAGAGAAGATTCTGATGGAGCATCCGATTCCTCTTTCCTCCATTCTCCTGCTTCAGCTCGTACACAGGCAAGTCGCCTTTCTTTGCCACTACTACGTAAATCTCGTCTTCAGAGTAAGCTCGGAGCTTACCTGGACCTTCTTTTGGAGTACAGTTCTTGATGAGCACTTGGTCTCCAGCCAAAAGTGTGGTAATCACAACTTTCTTCCCGTCATGATGTTGCTTTGCCATGTCTGACGACTTCTGGGTGCTCTTCCTTGCCATAGCATAAGCCTCATTGAGCCTCTCCTTCCATTTTCGGACATGATGTAGTATGGATGTGGCAGGACTTAAACTGAATGCTAAGTCAACTGGTAATTGGGGAGAGTGTCCAAAAGGAAGGTAGTGTGGAGAAAACCCAGTGGTCTCATGTCTTGTGTTGTTATAGGCATGGATCACTTTGTTCAGATGTTATCTCCAGTCCTGCTTCTGTTCTGTAGTAAGGGTTCTGAGCATGGAGAAAAGAGTCTGATTGAACCGCTCGACTTGTCCATTGCCTTGAGGATGATAAGGAGTAGTTCGGGAGTGACCAACAGCGGAGAGTTCCCTCAGCCTGGCAAAGAGGTTGTTCTCAAATTCTCTGCCTTGGTCATGGTGTAACCGCCTTGGGTATCCAAACTTGAGTACAAAGTCGTTAAAGATTTTGTCAGCGGCGGTTCTTCCGGATTTATTGGAAGTAGGATAGGCTTGAGCGAATCTCGTAAAGTGATCCATTACCACGAGAATATACTCAAAACCTCCTTTACTCCTTTTTGACAAGCTCAAAGGGTTCAGTGGTGATGATTGGTACCAAAGGTGCCTTGGTGTGTCTGGTAGGGGCTTCTGCTTAATACAGGTACATTTCTTTGTGATGTAGGATTCGATGTAGCGCTCCATGTGTGGCCAGTAGAATTGTTCACGTGCTAGATGCAGAGTCCTGTCTGTTGCCAGGTGTCCCATCTTCTCATGGAGTTCTTGCAGGATGAGTGGCCACCACTTCTCTGGGACGACTAGTTGAGTCTTCGTCTTGGTGTATCGTCGAAGGATGCCATCATCGCCCTATTTGTCCCCAACTCTAACTTTTCTGTTTACGAGATCAAACTTATTTGCATTGTGGATGGTTGTCATGATTGTGACAATTCTCTTATATCTTCATTGTACTATTTATTTATCTCCATCCCTGAACCATTTCACATCCCCCCTCTTTGATAATCTATTCCAAGCAGCATCTGTTCCCTTGAACCTTCCCTTTTGAGTTGTTCCTCAAGCTAAGAAACCCTTTTTCTGTAGATCATCGAGAAGTGGAGTGGAAGTGAAGAAATTATCGAAATAAATGTGGTAACCATCATTCCTAAGAGATTCACAAAGGCCCATCACAATCTGATACCCTAACCCTTTGTCACGTTGATGAGGTCATAAGTGATCAATCGGTTCTTTTGTCACCATCTCCTTGGCGATACGCTCCTGGAAAAAGTGTGTGCTACTCTGCAATACTTCATTCCATATGTCCATATGGTCCTTGTCAAAGTTAAACCTTCACAGTTACATTTCCTTGGTGGGTATAAACAAGGACATGGCACCATCTTGCTTCTGTGATGCCTCTCTGGTGCTGCACTTGAGCACAGTAGTTGTGAGATCTCCTCAATCTCCAGGCTTGTCTCCAGATGTTAGGTATGACATGTTGTCCACAGAAGGCTTGATGTGAGTGATGCTATGAGGGCATTTTATCTCTAACACACCCATACCACAACAGGAGCATTTAATGATGCCATCTGGCATCTGGGCTTGCTCCTTTATACGCTTTGTCTTTTAGCACAAACAGTCCACAATCTTGCACCTCCAAATGCCTGTGACTCACCCTGTGTTCTTGCATGTATGCTCTCCTTGCTTCTCCCTCCAACTCTCAAGCATACTTTAAAGCTGTCCATGAAATTTTAAATCGGTAATCATCCGGTTCCTTTATCACCATCTCCTTGGCAATACACTTGTGGAAAAATTGTGTGCTTCTATGTACTACCTCATTCTATATATGTCCTCATCAAAGTTAATCCTCACAGTTACATTTCTTTGTCTGGTTTAAACAAAAAAAAAATGGCACCGTCTTGTTCCTGTGACCGCCGGTGTTGCACTTGTGTGTAGTAGGTGCGAGATCTTGTTTGAGCTTGTTTTTTTCCTGGCAGAAGATTTATTCCTGTATTTTTGGCCATTTTGGTTTGCATGTTAAAAGGTAATCTGGCTTGCAATATTTTGTCACAATTGTCATTGCATCCTGGTAATTTTGTTCCATAGCACGTGGTGGATTTTCCTGAAATGTGGATGGTAGTATGATAACTTTTCCAGGCAGAAGGTTTGATGCAGATAATACTGTCTGTAGCAGTCCATTCATTCTTGGTATGATCTCCTCTGAGTTTTAAGGTTTGATTCTGTTGTACGTATCTTCCCCAATTCTATCAATAATTTCAGAGATCGAAATCGAATCCACATAGTCAGATGCAAGCCCCCCAGGTTGTTGTCTCATTCCTGTAAAGAAAGTCCCCCTCCCCCCCCCCCCCCCCTCCCGTAGAAATTTCCACCTCCGCTATATGTCCAAGAATTCCCTTCTTCGTACCGTCATACTTCCGAGTCAGATTTTCCTTCTTGCGGAGAGCACCTGAGATCTGGATACGACTCAAGGCTTTCCTCTCTGATTCTATTTGGCTAGACTAGAGGTATACAAATTATTACCTGGGAACGTCCTGCTTTTTCGTAAACAGTCTTCATGTGTTTCTGGACCTCTTCATGTGGTTCTATGAAGACGCATTCATAGTATGGTTTCCTTGTCCCTCTGCATATTCAACAACAACAACAACAGAATTGTATAGGCAGTCCACTTTTCAAGGATTGTATTTGTGCAAATCCTTTTGAGGTTGCCATTTCAATAATGCAAAAAAGTAGATGTGACTGAATATATCTACCCTTAATTTCTTGAATACACAAAAAGAGTTTTTTTAAAGAATAAACACACCCCCTCCCCTACTTAGCAGACATCACGAGGGTCCATCTAACTAAAGTTGCCCCCCTCCCCCCCCCCTGATATTCTGTGTCTGCCACTGAGTGTCATCATTAGCATGAATGTCATAAATGATAAATGAAAATATAGAAATACCTATCTGTAATAAGACATACAAAATGAAATTAAAAATTAATGATAAATAGAGACAGAGTGTAAAAATAAGACATAGAATAAAAAACAACATGTATAATTAGTAGCATTGGCATTATAATTTATATTGAGATTGAAAAATTGAAAATTCCATCCCAATTGCCCACCCCCCCTTGCTAGTAATGTAATCATCACAAAATGCAGAGAAACAACGTCATTTAATTCTGGGCAAAAAAACTTGCATTTCAATTTACTGTCTCCAGAGACCCCATACCACCTAAACTTTCAAGACATTTCTCAACCAAATATTGTTTTTGTATTTGCTCTGCATAAATATTGGGTCTGCCTTTCAGTTTGCAATAAAAAGGGATAAAAAAATATGAATGAAGTCTAATTGAGAAGAAAAGTGAAAGGTAAGTTTGACTTCAAGATTAGACAAATTATGCCTTTCCATCATTCCAAGCATGAACAACCACTGCTGCACGCATGGGGATCAAACCGCGCGCGCAAATTTATTGGAAGAAATTCATCCCAATTCGCAGGAGGGTTTCCTGTCAAGCCAATTTCTGCAGGCTCTCACAGCCTCGGCGCTTCCCAGCACAACGGTAAACCAGTAGTATTTAGATAGATGACGATCTCAACTTCCATAAAATATTTAAAAATCAGACACTTTTCTTCACATTACCCACTAAGAATAGCAAAAAACAGAACAAGTATCGATAAAAATGCATCAAATTGTACACATACTACCACTATCTTGATCATTCAGAGAAGAATTCTTGGGTTAGGGGCCTAAAAATGGTTTCCTCAAATCATTGCAAACCACAGTCGCCCGATAACGTCATAGATGTTGCCAGCTTGTTGATCATTCCAAGGACAGCAAAGTTCTTGTTTTGCCTGACACAAGAGTGGCTGAATGGCATCACTTTCTTGATGGTTGGATCACTACACAAGTGCCTATCCAGAAAGTGTTTGAGAGCACTTCTTCCTTGGTTGGCACCTTTTTCCATTCTCTGTTCTCTCCCCAAGAGCTGAAATGGACATGTTTTTGGTTCTGTGTGCAGGTTGTATTCTTTCCTAGGATATCCCTTGACTTTGAAACTTTGTGTTTTTGTTTTTCTTCCGAAGACAGAATATGTTTTATTTGGTTTTGTTTTTGTTTTTGTATCTTCCATGCTTATTTGCTTGATTATACTGTTGTGTCCATGATGATGGACGCATTTTGCAGGTGTCTTCCTTGGACAAGCCCAGATAAGTTATTCATGCCCTTAACTATGTCTTTCTGTGTATGCTCCGTGAACATCCTGGCCTCGCCGCTATTTTGTTGCTCAGCCCATGCATTCCCTCAGTTGTTCCGCCAAGTACTTCACTGTTCTGATGTTATACTGCAATGAGCTGAGTTTTGCTGAAATATTTTGCCCCATGCTGGCAATGAGACTTGAAATTCTGTCCAAGTTATTGATGGAGTTGGTTGGATGCTCTGGTGAAGAGCATTTTCACCCCCAAATCCTACATGTCTTCCTTTGACAATAGAACATGTGTGAAAACAGCCATCAGGAATGTGATTTGCATTGTTTGCTACAATTCTCAGCAAGTGGCGACTTTCATTGTCACCTACAACTGATTTAGGGGAATTTTCTTTTGTTTTGTTGCTGATCGTGCCAGATTAATCAAAATGAATCTGCCAGATTAATTGAAATGAATCATCATACTTTATTCCACAATAGGGTGTTCGGTAGCCAATATGGATAAAAATGTGTGACATATGAAATATAACATCATAATAAGCATTATAAGAATATTGGTTATAAACAATACACAAACTAGTCTTCACTGGAGCTTGAAAACAAGTCTTCACTGGAGTTTGGTGTTGCACTTGCAGGACAAGATCCGATTTAGCTTGTGTCCCCCGTGATCCATTGGAGTTTACTGCAAACTCGATGCATTGAGTTAGCTTCCTTGCTGAACGAATCTGTATAAAAATCTAGAAAAATAACTTTAAATTAAGATTAAAATGGAAATAAGTATCAAGGAACCTATATAGAATGTGTTCTGTACTTAAAGCTAAGTGAAGACACTAAATGCTCTCCCCAAGCATGGTGAATCCTCAACGCTCTAGCTCTGCCTGCCATGCAGCAGCTTTGGCCACCTCCTTTTTGACAATCGCAGCAGCCTTGCTCCCCTCCATTAGGTTGTCTGATGCCCTTCTCATGCCATTTGTTGTATCCTTTTGAGAAAATGAAATAGAATGAAAACAATGTCCTTTGTATACTTTCTTGTATTTCTCAAGTTGTGGTGGATCTTTTTCCTTTCTTTTATTTTTTTTGGTAGCGATTTCATTGCAAGCTGACTCTTTTCCAGTGAATGTGTAAATTCCAAACATAATTCTCTTTTTTTTCTCCTGAAGAGTTTACAGACCATATCTTTCTTTTGCCATTTTAGTGCAATCCATAATTTCCTCCCAGTATAATTTGGCATGCTCTTTTTATGAGCTCTCGAGAATAAATTAGGTGTTTAGTGAGAGCCCTGGTATAGATTGGAGCTTCATATTCTGAGATTGATCTCACGTATCCCTAGAATATTGTTAGGAGGTCACACTTAGGCGGGTGGAATGATTTAAATGTTGTCGGTAACTTTACCACAAAGGCACCATCCTGGTTCAGCTGATGGTCGGAAACTCTTTCAGAGAGGAGAGTTGAGTAAATCAAGAAGAAGTCCACTCTCCCTCTCGACAACACTAAGTAACATGTCGTGTATTCAGTATCTCACAGAAAGCACCATTTTCCTTCTTATCTACCTTTACAGATTCTGTTTCAAAGAGGTTCTTTATTTTGGCCTCTAATGTGTTGACCCTCTTGTCTGATCTCTAGCTGTGAACTTTAGATGCACTCGGTCTCTTCACTAGCTTACACGGGTTGACATATTTGTAGTTCATTTTGGGAGCCGGGGATGTAGTGTCATTGTGTCTTTTTATGAATTTCGGACAAGGAAGATCGATAAGTGCTGCAGGCAGAACATCTGGTAGAGTTTGTTCTCAGGATTGGGCAGCTTACATGTCGAACAGTAATGGTGTTCAGTAGATGCTACTGATAGGCTGGCTTGTTTCAGAGAACAGATTCAGAAACAACAAAATTAGGGTTTCCAGGGTCCACATGGCTTTCAGATATTGATTTCACAAGCTCTAGTGGCAATTTTGTCATTACTATGTATGGAAATTTCACAAACTCTAAGTGACAACAAGTTGGCCATAAGTCCAAATAGCCCACTCTCCTTTCTCTTTACTTGACAAACATTCCTTTGTGTTGCCTTCATCATAACATAACATACAATACATACGAATGAATCCAAGAACTGAATCATTACGTGAAGTCTACTGGCAATATCTGGCCACTTTGTGTCAAGCGACATGGTATGATGTTTATGTTGTTGCCACGCTGTTGCAACTGCATGAATCCAGTTTTCCACATGACTGACACTCATCTCAGATAAAAGGTTGTAAGAATATTGGACTTCTTGATGTCCTACATCAACTCTAAGCTAAAATTGTGGTGCAAGTTTGATCCATGGAATATCAAAGTATTGTAAGTTCAAGTATCAAAGGCATTAAAAGAATGTATCAATTGCCATAGCCTTTGATACATTCTTGAAATTGGTATAAAAGGTGAATTCACACCCTTTTTTAAAGCAGAAACGTAACCAAGAATAGACTCCAGTCTATGCTTCTTTTTTTTTTAAAGTCAATGAAGAATTTCCAAAGAGTGGACTTTGATGAGGTAAACTCTTTCTCTGCTTGAAAAAGATGTTTAAGAATCATGACCTGGGCCCCGTTGCATAAAACTTACCATTAACGGTAACTTTGCCATCAATGGTAACTACCATGGTAACATCACTCAACAGTCAATCAAAATCAGGATTTCTATGGGAGTTACCATTGATGGCAAAGTTAACGTTAATGGTAAATTTTATGCAACGGGGCCCTGGAGCTAATAGTTAGAACAGCGCCCCGTTGCATAAAACTTACCATTAACGGTAACTTTGCCATCAATGGTAACTCCCATAGAAATCTTGATTTTGATTGGCTGTTGAGTGATGTTACCATGGTAGTTACCATTGATGGCAAAATTACCGTTAATGGTAAGTTTTAAGCAACGGGGCCCTGGTCTTCAGTTTAATTTACTCATGCTTCCCTGAGTAACTGTCAAAATAACTACAGAATTTATCACATAAATAACTCTGCATGCCACCATGTTTCAATAAACATAACCAATATTAAGTTTTTATAAAGGGGGTATATAAGGTTAATGTTCACATGAAAAGATAATGGTTTTTTATATTGTGATATTTTTTTATTAGGAGGAAAACATGTCAACCTCTCCGCCATCCACGCATGTGTACAATGTTGCTTATGCTATGTGTATCTGTATACAAATCATGAATTGTACAGAGAAGAGTGCAAGGGGGGGGGGGGGGGGGGGAGGGGTGCTTGACATCTGTTGAAATACGTTGTAGAAACCTTGGGGCTGTGTTCTTTGCAACTTGAAAAGTGACAGTGAATGAAGTCTGCCTTACTCCCCTGCTCTGCAACTTTATTGCCATATTTTTTATCATCATTGGCAATATTCTTATTGTTCATTATTTCATGGGTGGATTACAGCTTCAAGCAGTATTCTTTATTTCAAGTCCTATCACTTCAAATCTGATAAATTACCATATCCCAATCTAGAAGAGTTCATATTTCTTGAAATAAAGGCTTTCATTTATCTGTGAATAAAGACCAAATACCAAGCAATTATTGAACTGATAACTTGTTGTGTTGTTTGATACCATAATTATTTTTTTTCTGCAAGAATAAAATTCTATATGAAAATGAAAAATTTATTTGAATGTGTACATGTTCTATCTTGGCAAGTTCTTAGGATTGTGGTTCTTCATGTTGAAAGATACAGGCTTCTGAAGTTAGGTGTTGATGTCATAAAAGAGGATATTTCTGTGCCGGAAAAATTTTTAGCCGAGGGAGGGTGACATGATTTCAGTTCATTTAACGGTACTATAATTACACACATAAATTAGAACGCCATTTTGGGGGTTCTGCTTCTTTTTGGACAAGCCAAAGTTAGTGAACTGTAAAGTGTGATGATTAAATTCTGCATGTAATTCAAAATTTCAGGGTGATGTATGATGAGAGAGAATGGAAAAGAAATTGAAAACAGGAGAATGAAATCAGAGAGAAGGGGGAAGAGACTAAAGAAATAAAGTTGCAAGAGAAAGCTTGTTCTTCTTTTTAAAATTCTTGGTATCAAATGCAGTATGGTCATGCAACAAAAATGGACACAGTGTGTGCAGAAATTTTTGCTCTTTCTGCTCATCCATCTGGTATATTTTTTAGGGCTCAGAATCAAAAGTTATTGAGCCAAACCACAAAATGGGGAGTGATGTTGCAAAAGGGTTAAGAAAGATGATAAAGCATGGTAATGAAGGGGAAAGGATGGTAAAGCTGAGAGAAAATATACATGAGGGTGAGAGAGAGAGAGAGAAGGAGAAAAAGAAGATTTGAAGGAGAGAGATGATGAGGGTAAAAGGAGGGGAAAACTATAGACCACAAGGGTATATAGCAAAAGGGGGAGGAGAGAGCTAGATGGTTTAGGAGAAGGATAAAGTAGGAGTTACTGAAAAAGTTTGAGAAAAGGGAAAGAACCAGAAAGAAAGAAGATATGCCTGAAGAAAAAGAACATTTAGGCCTATTATGTCAAAGAATAGAGAATGGAAAGTGAAGATTATGAGGATTGAGGATTGAGGGGAAAAATAGGACATATTATAGGATATATGTTCTATTGATGTAGTCGACAAGGAAACAAAATGATATTGAGAGAAATAATCATATTATAGATATTGAAGCCTGTGTGAGAGTGACAACTCTGCTATTTTGGAAAAGGTTTTTGGTAACCCAGAGCAACTTCTGTTTCAAAATTTTTCTTGATTTGTTTATAAATTCTAACTTCTAAGGCTAAACCGGGCTTATGTGAGCAGACACCAGTTTTTAAAAAGTTCCCGGGGCTCCACCCATCGGCTCCACCCATCGGCTCCACCCATGAGATCGATGGTCTCTACCGGTATCATTTACGAAAATATGTCTGTCGCCATCTCCGACGGAATTCAGGTATGACCTCTTGACCCGATTACCTTCACAACCTGACGCTCCTGGGAATGAATGACCCTCTTTTTTGAGCCTGGAAGAACAGAAATTGCATCTTTATCATCATGTATCATAAATCAAAATCAGTACATTTGAAGAGCTCGGCGTCGTTGAGATACAACAACCTTTCTGTCCTGTGCTCGCCAGAGAGAAATGTGACATGTTACGCTGTTGTTCACAAGGCGGTGGTGAACATCTCGAATTGTGCTAGTGAAGGAGCGGGGAGCGGAGTGAGCCCCAATGTCACACAGCGCCAACTTCACTGCAAAGATGTAGCCGGTGTCACTCAAAACGCTGCCATCCTTGAGGTATTTATGGAAACTTCTTTTCATGAAATTGATAGTCTTTCTATTGATCAAACATTTGCTAATCATGCTCATGTAGTCTTGTCATTCTAATCATGCTAACTTTACAGGATATTTAAGCCACAAAAGGGCACAGCTCAGGGGTTGATTTAACTCCAGGGAGCTCGAACGCGTAGCGTTCGAGCTCCAGGTACAAATAACCGACGTCTGCATCGCCATGAGTTTGGTTAAATTCATTTGTTAGTTTTTGAAGGTAAGATGAAAATTTGTACTTACATGTCAGGATAATTACTTTATATATGCAGTAGGCTTTCAGATTTCACGATTTGACGTTCGAGCTCCCTGGAGTTAGGGTTGATTGTGAATGTGAGTTAACATGGTTAAGTTTGCAATTTGGAGTTATTAATTTTGTTTCGTGATAAATTGTGTTGCAGAGATGGGCACATCTTAATAATAATGTCTGTGCTCTTCTTTATTTTGCACTCTGTATCCAGTGGTGGATTAAGAAGTTCTGGCATTGCTGAATGTTGTAAGATCTTGATTAAATTAAAGAAATTAGGCTTTGGTTATTTTATCAATTTAAAATGGTTTTGTTCATTGTTCTTTTGCTGTCACTCATGCATGCATCAACAAATGCACTTGAATGGGGTTTGATGTCATAGATCTTAAATAATAGTAAAATAGATCTACAGTTGTTTTGAGACCTTGAAAATTTGCTGGTTCAGTGTTAAATTCAGGTTTGAAAAAATTCAGTCAAAGATCTGGACATAGAGGCATCACTATCTGCGTCCTGAACTCAACCTGAAATAACCTTAAGCAAATATTTTCTGATACAGTTAATAATGACTAACAGATCTAGACTAGACTCTACTTTTGATAATTAAAAAAAATGAGGGAAACATATACTTCATGAATTACTCTACTAATTTTCATGATATTGATCAAATCCACTAAGGAGCAAAATTTGACAAACTTCTAGATCTGCTATGAGGCAATAGCAGTGTATCCTTGTTTTTCTACAATGTAGGCCAAATTCTGTGAGCTGCCATCAAGAACTCTGATGGTTGTATGCTGCCAGAAAGGTGTACAGGTGAGAAAACAGGTTTGATGTCTGCTGAGAGGTAGAAGGACTCCAAACTTGTTTATGTATCTTTAACCCTTTCAGGGTAGGAATTATTTAAGGGCTAAATTGATCACATTTTGTTCTTCAAATTGGCAACCATAATAGTTTTCTTTTAGTGCTACATGTTTCTAACAAGGTGCAGTGTCTTTGAAAACAATAAACACGGTTGAGAATTTTGTCAAAAAGTTGAAAAAAAATGCCAATTTTGATTTTAAAAAACAATGATTTTGAATCTCTCCATGTATTGCCAATTTAAAGATTTTTAAGCTTATCCTCTTTTTAAAAAAATCCTGGCATCAAACACAATATGGTCATGCAACAAAAATGGACACACTGTGTGCAGAAATTTGTGCTCTTTCTACTCATGGATCTGGTATATTTTTTAGAGCTCTAAATCAAAAGTTATTGAGCCAAACCACAAAATGTGGACAATTGTCTTGAAAGGGTTAATGCCCTTCTGGTTTTCAGCAGTTGATCTCTTTAGTCCAACCTTCAAATGGATTTCAATAAAGGTGTTGTTGTCTAGCAGATAATTCAGTGGACTGCTAAGTACATTAAGTAATAAAGAATTTGAATCCCACTTTTGCAATTTTTGTCCTTAGGCAAGACATTTATCTAACTTTGCCACTCTCAGGGTTCCCACGGTCGTGGAAAAACTTGGAAAGTCAAAAATAAATTCTTCTGAAAAGGCATGGAAAGTCATGGAAAATGAACAAAATCTTCCAAAGTCATGGAAAGTCATGGAAAATAAAAAAGTCTCCTGAAGTCATGGAAAATGAAAAAGATCTCCCATAGTCATGGAAAGTAATGGAAAACAAAAAAAGGTCTTCCAAAGTCCTGGAAAATGACCAAAAAAAAAGTCTCCCAAAGTCATGGAAAATGAAAAAAATCTCCCAAAGTCATGGAAATTGAAAAAAATCTCCCCAAGTCATGGAAAATCATGGAAAATGAAAACAAAATCTCCTACAGTCATGGAGAGCCATGGCAATTGATAGTGGATTCAGGGCCGTGTTTCGCTGTGGCAGCCTTCCATCACAAACATGAAATAAAATATATTACTGCTGTTGTTTGTATGCTTCTTGGGTACCGCGATCCATACCAAAATGGTACTTATCTGGTCATGGAAAGTCATGGAAATTGGTTCCTAAATTTTTTGGGGAACCCTGCACTCTCAACCCTGACAAATAATTTACCCAGTAGGAAGTCTTTCCTTAAATGTTTATGCACCTTATCAGGGAAGCTTGGCTAAATATGGAGGTAATAATTTCCAAATTAATAGCTTTGTGCATAATAAACAAAATGTTTGTAGGACAATAAAAGTAATGAAATTTCCTTAAATGTACATGTAAAGTAAGATGTGAGTGCAATATTCAAATAAATTTCTTATACAGAATATTAAAGAACAGCTTGAATTATAAACACATTAGGCCATAGTACGTCTTTACAGTTTAAAGATACATGTATTCTGTACATGTACATGTACACTCGTTATTTCCGTACATGTAGTATGAAAAAAAAAAAATGTTTTTGTTTTACTAGTGATAATGTATTTACGAAATAGAAGTTGGAATATTAAATGCAGACACACTAAAATACATTTTACCCATTTTATGTAACCTTGATATCCTCCCTCCTTCCTGTTGTCTAGATGTTTGAACCTGACAGCTCAGCACTCATATTTTGGCATGCTCTCTTCAACTCTGATGGCAGTGATGGTAAATTGAGTCTATTAAGTATTATCCTATGTTTCATTATGGGGTGTACATGTATGAAGATCTCTGTCTCAACACATTTAAGAAAGTAGTTAAGCAAAATGGAGCAGCTTATTCTCAACAGGCAAAATGGGTTAAAGAAAAACATTCAATATTATATATTCCTCCAACAAAATATAAGTTGAATAAAAGTGAATAATTATATAATATTGAATGGCCTTGAGTGGGATACAAGGATATATTGCATGAGCTATGAGCATATTTCACGACGAGTGAAATATTTTCAAAGCGAGTACGATATATCCTTGTGTCCCACGAAAGAAAAGCCATTCAATATTATTATTAATTGTATGATACCTAGTTCCTCAATTTTCACCATTACATGTCCTTATGTTTTTGTATGGACTTCGACATAAAACACAGGGAGAAAATCATTTTTGTCCTTACCCAAGCATCTTGCAAGAGCTACGCGCATACATCCATTGTCTTAACCTTTGCGTATTTAAGTGCGTATTCACTTTTTTACACGTCACGCGCACCCCAAACCATGAGATATGGAGATATATTGCACGGTCATCCAGGTACTTTTACACAAACCATGAGATATTGTTTTAAAATTGCACGGTCATCCAGGTACTCATGCGCAAACCATGAGATACGCCAATTTTTCTGGTCGCCTGAAAACCCTTCATACAAATAATAATAGATATTACACAATACAACTGCCAATTTCTATTTGGTTCTATATTTTACAAATTTGAAGGCTTGAATGCTTATTTTCCCACAAACATTCTATTTATTATGTAAACTGGAACAATTGATGATTTCATAAATTGCATTCAATCGATAATTCTTGGAGCTTTTTCAGCTGAAGAAGTTTTGTTTAAATTTGATACATGATGATATTGATACTATATGTTATGTAATCATAATTATCATATGTTGTATTTTTTTTCTTATTTGGTCGTTATGCAGGTTTTCTGTTTACCAGAGGAATAGCATCTGTGCTAGACAGCTTTATTGCAGTTGGTAAGTTTGTGATATCTATGAATTGTAACTGTTTATGTAATAGGTGTATGCAGCATTTGGTAATTAATGATACGATTCAGTATCAACAATCAGTGTGGATTTATTAGACTAATTTGTGCTTCGTGCATGCAAAATACCTAATTCTTTTTGAGCTAGATCTGAGAGGCATATGTTTTCATAAACACCTATCTAGCTCTTTTTAGACAATTATAGTTGCATGGTACAGGCAATATTCATTTTTATATATTTACGTCCATAATTCTTTTCTAAATTGACACAGTGTATCTTTGTGCACTTATCGTAGGAAAAGATTAGTTTTACTATCACAAGTACTATTCTATGTTTTCATGCAGATGAAATGATGCATATGCATTTAAATTGCTTGCACAAAATACTGGAAAGTTAACATTCAAACAATGTGTCTCTTCTGTTTTACAGATGTATGTTGAAACGGATACATGTACTTTGTATCTTCTGTATCTTTACATTCTTTCCCTTTGGCAAACATACACATACTGGTTAGACCAAAATTGTTGTTGTTGTTATCTACAACGTAAACTTTTGTGGGTAATGTTTCACCTTTTCTTTGGGCCTTCACCGGTTGCTACTGTAGTGCTAGTTGTGCCATTATACATACTTGCATTCCTATAATACTTTGGACAGATTTTTTGTCAAAGCCCCCAGAATTTTGAATGATGTAATTTGTTCACTTTTTTAGCCCAGGAAAATTAAATTCCAATCTCCTCGTTACCACATGTAAAAATTTAAAACAACATTGATGTTACCATCTTAAATGCTCCTTGCTGGTTTATCAGTTAACTTTTCAAATTGGAAACCAGGTACATGTATATTTAAATGGATGAGAAGTTTGCACTTGCAGGCTTCTCGGCAGAAAAAAGGTTTACACATGGTTCAAATTGACAGAAATATGGCTTTACAGAATCCATGGGGGCGATCTGAGAGGACCAAAGCAATTTTGGAGGTTGAAAGTACTCACTGACACATGTATTGATCCATATCAAGTGAAATATGGCCTTATGACATCCCAGGGAGGTGGTTTAGGAGGACCAAAACAACTTTGGAGATTGAAAGAAGGCATTTGACTGATTTATCACCTTGTTGGGGGAATAAGGCATGGTTTTTATTTTCTGAAATTCCTTACCCATACTATCAACACTTAGGGTGTTATGCACTGGCGAGAAGGCTGTGCACTTGAATAGAACAGCACAATTTAGTTTGAATGGTATTTTCTCCCCTTCCATTCAATTCGCATTCAGGGGCCGCATTCGTACGTGATCCCGAATCACCAGGTCCGGTATTTGTAATTTAATCAAGTTGTGTCTGCACAGATTGCAGTTGTACTCGTTGCACTCAATTTGTGTTATGTTATTAACACGTGAAGTAAATGTGTGTTTCAGCACGTTTAGGCCTACCCTGTTTCTTTTGCATAACGCATGTATAATTTATTTCAGAAGTATATACTGTACATGTAGTTAGTTCAGGAAAAATACAAGGGAAAAAAGGGGGAATAAACATCTTGTAGACAAAATATGAAAGAGGAGACGGTTGAAACAGAGACATAACAAAGACAGACTTAAGTGAATAATACTACTACCACTAGTCCACTACCGCTGCTGCTGCTGTTGCTGCCCCTGCTGCTCTGCTACTTCTACCACTTATTCGTGTGTTTGGTTTGGCGCAAATCAATTTATTGCACATTTTAGTTTTATGTTTACCCACCTCACTTTTTTTTCTGATTTGGAACCCAACTTTTGTATATACAGTCAAACCTGCTTTAGCGACCACCTGTATAGAAAGACCACCTGTCTATAAAGACCACAACTTTCGTTTCCCTTGGAAAGTTTTTCTCATTGAAACATGTAATATAGGAACCTGTACATAAAGACCACCTGCTCGTGAAGACCGCTTTCCTTGTCTCCCTTGAGCGGTCTTTATATGCAGGTTTCACCGTAAATGTCTTCTGGGCCTACATGTACATGTATCTAGAGTGTTTTGATCTGTTTGATGCATGTATTTGTGAATGTCATATAGGAACTGTGGCTTTCAGAATAATGTAGGAATGCTGTTAATCTTATGAGTTCCCTTCCTGCACTATTTTAATTCATTTTCTTTTGGGGTGTAAATTTAATATAATGTGAATTGACGTGTACAGTAAATATGAGAATTTAAAATTTCAATTTATTTTGCAGATTATAAAGTGCAATGATAAAGCAAAGTTTAATCTTTATTTTAGAATGGAATGACACAATTCTTGGATGCAGTAGTAGTAGTAGTAGTAGTAGTAGTAGTAGTAGTAGTAGTAGTAGTAGTAGTAGTAGTAGTAGTAGTAGTAGTAGTAGTAGTAGTAGTAGTAGTAGTAGTAGTAGTAGTAGTAGTAGTAGTAGTAGTAGTAGTAGTAGTAGTAGTAGTAGTAGTAGTAGTAGTAGTAGTAGTAGTAGTAGTAGTAGTAGTAGTAGTAGTAGTAGTAGTAGTAGTAGTAGTAGTAGTAGTAGTAGTAGTAGTAGTAGTAGTAGTAGTAGTAGTAGTAGTAGTAGTAGTAGTAGTAGTAGTAGTAGTAGTAGTAGTAGTAGTAGTAGTAGTAGTAGTAGTAGTAGTAGTAGTAGTAGTAGTAGTAGTAGTAGTAGTAGTAGTAGTAGTAGTAGTAGTAGTAGTAGTAGTAGTAGTAGTAGTAGTAGTAGTAGTAGTAGTAGTAGTAGTAGTAGTAGTAGTAGTAGTAGTAGTAGTAGTAGTAGTAGTAGTAGTAGTAGTAGTAGTAGTAGTAGTAGTAGTAGTAGTAGGAGGAGGAGGAGGAGGAGGAGTAAGTAATAGAATTAGTAATAGCAGAGTAGCAGCAGTAGTAGTAGTACTAGTAGTGGTTGTAGTAGTAGCAGTAGAAGTAGTAACAATAGTAGTAGTAGTGGCACTAGTAGCATATAGTATTGATTACAGCAATAGAAGCATTGTTATATTTTTTAGCTTTTGTAGATTACATGTATGTCATTTTAATTGTTATTATAATCATCCAATCCCTTTTTTTTATTTCTCTATATTCATATTCATATTTTCATGTATATTTTTATCTAGGTACATCAACCGGTTCAGTGCTGGTGTTTTCTATCCCATCCCGAGGAACCAACGTCCAGCTGAGTGAGACACTGAGCGGTCATTCCTACCCTATCAGCGCGGTGGCCGGTGCAGGCGACATGATGGCCAGCGGCGATGACAGTGGATGTATCATGGTCTGGCAGGCCGGACCAAAGTTCTACCAGCTGACCAGGATCAATGGCGGAGGGTCAGTTTCTGTCATTTTTGCTTTTATTTAGGATTTAACCCTAAAAAAGGCACTCAGGCAGGTTGTTTTGTGATCTCAAAGCCAGGAGGAGGAATGGGTTCTGGACTGCGTAGTGGTGGAATATTATGAAACAATTGGCATACAGACAGACCATCTTATAATGAACACCAGTAACCCCAGAAGTTTCATATCTTTACAAAGATTGATTTTGAATTATTGTTCAGTATGCTATTCATGTATGGGAATCCTGCAAAGTGTACTATACATATGGGGAAATGTCTGTTTTGGTAGCATGTATAGTCACGCAATGTATTTCCGAACAGCATTGTATTACTGAACGCGTACAGTTAAGCACTTGAAATGGCTTTACGCATATGTTCTCCACACTATTTGACACACAGAACACAGGGCAGATGATCATAAAATGAGGCAAAAAACATAAGTAATATCTTATAACCTGCTCTCTCGTCACCCCCAGTCTTTATCCCGTTGGCCCGAAATCGGGGTAGGTTGTGTCTTTTTCCCATAGGTTTCACACGTTCAGTAATACAATACTTTTTTCAAGGGACCAAAACGCCACGTCGTTGGGAAGGGGTTTGCTCAGAAGGGAATATCATATTAAATCTACGTTGTCTTTTTCAAATTCCACCACCTTCTTTTTCTGTAGACTGTAGAACTTTAAGCATTCATTATGTAAGTTTGACAGATATTCGTTTGATATTTTATTTGCTATCGTTGATTTTCTGAAAAGTGTTCGGAAATTGGATCCACTACCATCTACCATACACGTAGCACAGCATTTTAATATAGAAATCTTCAACGTTCTCATTGAAAATGGAAAAACTGGCCTAGTTCTCATAGATGCTGATTATGGGGCACCACATGTAACATTTGCAAGTCCATAACATAGCCGACAATGCCGTAACACAGTAAATCTGACCAATTTCCTTTTTTTTTTGCACATAATCGATTCCAAAGTTGATTTCATGGATGAATTTATTTGGTCTGATTAATCACTTTGTTGTCCTTTCTCTGAAAAATTGTTTCTTGATATGTCTTTTCTGCCAGGGCCACATGTTCATTTCTTTGTCTATACAAGAACCGTGTGATTGGAGGGTACGGAACAGGTCATATATGTATCTGTGATACACAGAAGGGAAAATTCATGATCAAAATATGTTTCTTTGTTATGTTTTCTTGACAGGGCTACATGTTCATCTCTATGTCTGTACAAGAACCTAGTAATAGGAGGGTACGGGACTGGTCATATCCGCATCTTTGACACTCAGAAAGGAAACCTCATGACCGAAATATGTGCACACGCCAAGTGGATCCATGCCATGGATCTAGCTCCCTCTGCTGGCCTGGTGAGTAAACTTTTCATTTCAGATGTTTGTCCTCATTTTATTGTTTTAATGAAAATATGGGAAAATTGAATAGAACTTCACAGATACAATGTATACATGTAGAAAGTGGCCATTCATACTGGTAGAAAGGATTTGCAAATTAAGTTGTAAACTGAATTTGAATGTATATATGCAGGAACATTTTTCTTATGCACAATTTTCTTGCTGAGATATATATTATTTTCTTCAAGAATTTCTTTTTTTTTATTAAAGTGATGTAGAAACTATTTCAGATCCATTTTCATCCGTTCTTTCACCACATGATTGAAATCAGAAGCTGACTTGCCAATGATGTATGTATATTCATAAAGGCATCGACTTGATTTTTTTCATTTCTAGGTGTTGTAAGCCTTGTGTATCTTTTGATATTCTTTCCAGTTGTTATCAACATCAGAAGACACCATGCTGAGAGTATGGTCATTGCAAGCAGATGACAACCAAGCTAAGGTAAAGACATTACCAAATAACCCAATGAGATTGTTTGTTTAACCCCTCACAGTACTACTGTAGGCGATGTCAGCTGCCTTAATTCAATCATTATAATGATATTTTTGGACTAGTTAATAAAAGTCTGTCAGTTGTCTCAAAATTCCAAATTGACCTTTATGACTTGTGCAGTTTGGCTCCACGGACCACAGATTTTGATAAGATGGAAGGAGAAAAAAACATATGATGATGATTTAAACCTCGTCTCATGAAATTGTAGTTTTTGTACAGACTTGTTGACACTGCCAGGGTCCAAGATACCATATTTGGGCATGGGTAAGTAATGATGACTAGTCGCCTCTAATCTCAATCTCTTGTGATTTGGCCAAAAGGTATCGCTTGCACACCAAGAATGCATCACAGATGTGCAGCTGTGCGGAGCAAAGTTCCTGGACAAGGAGGGCCATTCCTTCTGCGTGAGCGGATACGACGCTCCAGAGGTTGTGTGTTTCACTAGAGGGTAAAGGTCAGCGAGAGATTCTTAACTTGCTAGATGATGTTGTTGTAATTTCTGCAAAGTGGGAGGTATTCTTAACAGGGCCGATGCGACAGACAAGAGTCTTACAGTTATGGTAAACCTGTCTATAAAGGCCTCTTTGGGCAGATGGCTTTTACAGAGAGGTGGCTTTATTATCAAAGACAGGGTTGACTGTATGTAAAGAATATGTACTTGTGAGCTCTTGCTAGGGTTACATTGATGAATTATTTCAGTGTTTTAATGTGGGCACATATATCTTGCATTTCTTTGTACTCCTTAGCCCAAATAAACGTGAGCTCTAGAAAGTGGCAAAGTTTTACGACCCTTTCGTCCATTTATGATTTATGTAATGACATGAACAGTTTCATTAGGTGAATATTGTTGATTGCCCATTGTGGTATAAAAGCACAATATTCTAAGACTTCAGAAAGTTGTTTTTAAAATTGTTATTTTTTAGAAAGTTTGGTTTACAAAACGGGCTTACCTGATATCCCTGTTTTTGCCTCCTAAAGAGTCCAAAATCTATAAATTGTTAGGCTTGTTCAGGTAATATTCTGTGCTATAATGATGCATTTCATGATAACAGTGAATTTTGTGTAAACCGTATCTAACTTGCTGTTCTGATTAGGCATACGTTTTACTATTTAAATTGGATCAAAGAACTTGCCACACGAACACACCATTTTCAAAGTAGATTAAAGAGATACAGCATAGACAGTCTAACATACTCTGAGCGATTAATATAATAATAATGCTTTGGTGTATTGTAGCAGTTGTAGCTGTATTGAAGGATCTGCAGAATGGACCACAATCTTTTTAGTACTGGATGTGGGTGAAAGTTATCATTGTCTGGTGCCTTTGTGCTCATTTTTGATGAGAAAGTATACCAAGATTTTAGTCATTTGTTTTGATTTTGAGTGGAAAATCAAATGTTCTGTGTTGAATAGACTGAAACCATATCATGTTTATGCACTGCTCTGCATATGGTATTGTTGTGATACTTGAAGTACGTTATAATCTGTGGATAGCCTGTAAGTTGGTAGCTATGTTGAAACTGTGTTGATTGTATTCATTACAGAAGTATTTAGTACTAAAATTGTACTATCACCGTCTTTATTTGAATTTGTGTACCATCACCTTGAAATATTGTTCATCTTGTAATTATTCAAAGGAAATTATATTTAGATGACTTATTATTCTTGCAGCTATGGTTATTTTATGATGCATCAAAATTTATGTATATCAGGAGATTTTAGATCCCATGGGGAGTACATGTGTATGTGTAGATGCAATGATGCAAAAAAAATAAAACAACAAAAATATTTGGAAATCATATCAAAAATTTATATGCTAGAAATTGTTCAGAAATATAGATGAAGTTTAATAGCATGCAAAATTGTGATCTAGCTATTAGGTATTGCCAATTTGTAAACCTGAAGTCAGTAATTCACATAGATTTGCACACTTAACTTTCTTTGTTTGTATTATCCTCAAATATATTAAAGTTCAATGTATACTATTTGGACCAGTTTTCACAAATATATTAATTTGACCTTGTTTGATAGGAAATTGTGGTATGCTACATTTGTTAAAGTATTTATGTTAGGACCATGTTTTCATTATTTTGACATGTATTATCATCAATTCTAATGGATTTTCTGACAGTTTACAAGTAGGTGTAATAGTAGCCTGAAAAATCAGTCTATTTCGATCGGGGATATGCTCCGCTGAGACTGCGTCTGGCTTCATGGAATCTCTCTCCTGTCTTACAAGAGAGCCTCAAAAGTAAAAAAAAAAAATTATGAAACTCCTTGAACTTAACAGACAGATTTTTCTGTCTAGTGTACTATTAGCTCTAAGCCCCCCTCCCCATCTCATTAATTTTATTATTATTCACTATTATTATTATTATAATTATTAATCCTCATTATCATGATATCTATGTTTATGCTCCCTGTTAGTCTACAGATTCAAGTGAAAGTCTCCCCTGATAACAATTTGGTTTTTGTAACAGAAGAAAAATGAGAAAAACAGCTCAGTGAAAGTTTGAGGAAAATCTGATGGAGGTTAAGGATATTATGAACTTTTAATCTTGGGCATAGGTATGATCAAATATTTAATATGGAAAAAAGGTGGAAAAATTATGCAATTTTTAGCACAATTGGAGAGCTGCTTGCAAAGGAATCACAGCGTTGCCAATCTGCATTTGATCGACCACAACTTTGAACTTAATGCCCTTATCAGATTTCCTTCAAACTTTCATCAGTATCTTTGTCTTATTTTCCCTGCTTTTATTAAAGCCAACTTGATGCTAAGAGTGGACTTCCCCTTGAAAAATAGGAGTACATTCCTTGTGCTTGTAAATTTCAAGACTAAGACTTTATGAAGTGTACTGCAGTGGAACCTCGCTATAAAGAACACTGTTATAACAAACTCTCATTATAACAAGGTAATTTTCCCAGTCCCACTACTTGTATTCTATTGTCTTTAGCCCTGATATAACAAGGTTTCAGTATAAAGAGATAATTTCCTTGGTGACTTGGTCCCAAGGAGTTTGTTATAACGCGGTTCAACTGTATCATCAGGATTGAAATGGTTATATGTTTTTCATTACGTCACTAGATGGATTAGATGTTTTGTAGTGTTTCATATGGAGGTGCAATCTACGGTATTTTACCATTTTATGAAAGAAATAGTATGTTACTAAATGCTTGTATATTTCTTTTGCCTGTGTTTTACGTTTGTTTACTTGATATATGAAAGTTGTTTGTGTGCTTGTGCCATTTATGTAAATTGAACAGTTCCCATTTCCTAGGAGAAAGGAAAGGAGCAGTGTCAAGACAACTTGACTGTTTGCCGCATAGTGGGGAATAGGTTAGCAAAGTGTTTTCGTAAATACATGGAAGTTTTGTTTTTGTGGCAGACGGGTGGAATACAAGCTGCTTGTCCATTACCATATTTAATTAGTCCATGGCATTTCAGGTCATGAACAAAATGCATTGTTAAAGTGGTAAATGTATATGTCATTGCTTAAGTTGATGGCCTGTAATCATTATTACTACAAAGAAATATTCACCTGGGTCCGTTTCATAAAACTCGTTATCAGTAACAACTGCTACATTTCTATGACAAATTTGGTTTCAGCCAATCAGATGCAAGGATTTCAGTAGCTTATAACAGTTATTGCAAGTTATTGTTAACAAGTTTTATGAAACAGGGCCCAGGTAATGCTTGCACAATGTATGTAAGTGGTCTCGCATTGTATTAAAGTATACAATCATACCTCGCTTTTCATTTGTTTTCTGGTAAATTAAGATGGAGACGATATCAAACAAGGAGACAGAGTTGAACGTTCTGGACAACTACCCCCCCCCGGACAATTACCCCCCCTCCCCCAGGACAATTACCCCCCCCCCCCCTGGACAACTACCCCCTCCCCCAGGACAACTACCCTCCAGATTCTGGGGGTAGTTGTCCTGGGGATCAAATGTCGGGGGGAGGTATCATCCTTGGGGGTAATCGTCATTGCATGGGGGGGGGGGTAATTTTCAGGGGAGGGGGGGGGTAACTGTCCTGGGTGTAGTTGTCAAGGGGGGTAGTTGTCCTATACATGAAATCGTCTTTGTATGGAAACAGATGTAAGGGAGCAAGAATAGAGGAGTATTAATGATTGTTTGGTTCAAAGTCAAGCCATAAAGATGGAGTGAGAGAATTTGTAAGTGGAACATAGGAACATACCACGCAAAAAAAGAAGAAGTTGAAAATGTTGAAATTTTAGAGAAAGACGGAGGAGAAAGTGGGTAAGGTCAAAGAGAAGAACGGGAGAAAGGACTGATGAGGAAAAAATTCATGAAAAGATAGGTGGATACATTGTTTCTGATGGAACGATTCATGCCCCTTTTAGAAGTTCAAATCTAAAAGTTCTATCAAAAATGTATCTTTAGACTAGCATGGTTCATAATGTAATTATCAAATGTAAGCGAAGGATTGATAAAATGAAAGACAGAAAAATTAGCTTTAAGGCATATATTTTGTATTTTATCTTTTTTTGAGGGGGGGGGGGATTGGGAACTAAACAAAATACATATAACGAGTATGAAACATTTAGTGGTACACTTCACAAGTCTCAAATTATTTTATTGATACAACTGTAATATATTTGTATGCACACAGAATACTCAATAATGCTGAAAAGTAGAGACTATAAACTCTGTATAGGACACAGGTAGTACAGCAATATTAGTCATACATTTCACCAAAACGCACAAAAAAGTTACAAATCAGTGTATAATGATTGAAATAAAACTAGAAGAGAAAAGAACAAGAGAGAGAGAGAGAGAGAGAGAGAGAGAGAGGGGGAGGGAGGGAGAGGAACAGACAAACATACAGAAACTACTGGTATATTTCATTTAAATACCAATTTGTCACATATTTTAGTTTACATTGAATGCACAAAGCTGGAATTACAAAGTTTTCATAAATATATAGATGTTTATAAATCCACCATATAAGTGTTTTTCAACTGGAAACACTTGCCTTGGCACAGTATTTCAAAGTTACCTGAATGATCACAGTTACCTGAATGATCACGGTTACCACAAAACAAAACAAAAAACAAAAAGAAAATAACATTTTTTGAAAAATTGAAAAAAAAACAAAAAACTTAATATTCAAGTTCCTAACACCATGCAGTCACATGCACAACATAGAATCCAGATCATGGAAATTAAAGTTATGATACACATATGAATATAGTAATATATTTCATGATAATAGTACTTTGAATACACCTACTTTGGAAGCACAACAGGTAGTTGAAAATAACTTCATAATAATACATCTAGAAAGACCAAGGTATGATGAATAGATTAACTATCACTGTAACAATTAGAAATGAATGAGTACTGCAACCAATGGAAGATGAGGTCATTGAAAGAAGCTGCTTTGATTGGAAGTCAACATTTAAAAAAAGAGGAAATGATTGGTGAAACTAAAGAAGAAAATATATCATACTAATAATTCATAGAGAATTCTTAATATTGTTTGAAGTCAAGATCGTCAAATATATGGCAACAGCAATAAGCAAAGTTGTTATGTATGTCCATGTGTATTGGCGGAAATATGCAGGAAATTCTCTTCATGGGGGGGGGGGGGGAGGGATATAACAATAGGTTCCTCCCCCCATGAACAAAATGACGTATCGATCAGTTTCAAATTGTTAATCAAAATGTTTTCAAAATATTTTAATCTTTTCTTCATTCGGAAAGAATCATTACCTAGTTCTTTTGAAAGAGAGAGAAGTAAATACTTTGTGATCTTTGCTACTGTGACAGATACTTCATGTATTAGTCCAATAATTTAAAAAGAAAATAATTAAAGCTCAAAATATGTCATGTGATATTTCATCTATGCCAAATGGTCATAGACTTAGTGGCACAGGCATGGTTGATAACATACTTCAAATTATTTAATTGCACAAAGAACAGTAAATGTTAACAACATAAAACATAATCTGATGAGTTGAATTTAGTCATATCTGAAGAAAATTGTGCACTTTTTGCAATTAAAATATCATTCTTAAGCTTGTCACATAATCATCCATTTCATCCCTATTTATACTTTATACTCAAATGTTACTACAGTGAAATGAAAAAAAAAGTTTATCATTACTCAAAACAGTACTGGTAATAGGTAACATTACAAGCATACTAGGCAAATGCACTAAGAAATCTATTAATCTTATTAATTCAGAAGTTAACCTGATGGTGTTTTAAATGCTTATTTAGTATCAGTTGTAACATAAATATAAATAAATCTTGGTATAGATAAACAAATGGTCAGCATATTGGATTAGAATAATAGATTGCGTACTTCAGCAATTTCAGCCACTAAACGGTAAAGTTTTTACTTGAAAATTTTAAAATCTGAATTTTCTAGTAATTTAGAATAGATATATGAATAACCCAACCCACAGGACGCATATTTTTAGTGATGGGTAGCAAAGTTATCCAAACCCTTCAAATATACACTTTATATCCCTCTTAAAAGCCTTATGGCCTAGTGGTTTACAACAGGGGTCTCAAATTAATGATATCCAAGATTTAAAACCCAGTCAATGCGCTCACGATCTTTGGTAAGGTATCAATCGTCCAAAACCTAGTTCCTCAAACAGACAGGAATTACAGATTTAGATCTCAAATTTTTAAAAGAAAATAAACATTTTTTTTTTTTTGGCAATCAAAGTCAAATAAATATCGAATAATGATGTGAAAATCCAAAACCAACTAATTCTCCATCTGTTAGTGTACAATCTCTGTGTCTGGCACACAGAACATAAACAACCAAGGTCTAGGAAAGCAACTTGCCAACATACAAGGGCCCCATTTTATGAATCTTGTTATCAAGAACAACTGCTGGAGATCTATGACAAATTCGTTCTTAGCCAATCAAATTCAATGATTTCAGTAGCTTATAACAACTATCGTAATTTGTCATTGATAACAAGTTTTATGAAACAGGACTCAGATTAATAAAAGTTTTCACATGTGTCAGCAAAGTATAAATACAGACTGTCTGGGCAAATCAATTATCAATTTACATACAATTTTGTATGAAAATTGAGATAAGCAGTCTGCCAAAATAACGTTAGGAAATCTCCAGTGATAACATAGTTTGACAAATTCACAAAATGAGTAAATTATAAGAAAATAATCCTGGAAACACTCTGAGCAAGTGAATCTGATCTTTGGGCAAGTAATCTTAAAATCCACCTGCCAAACTGTTGAAGTTGTCACAAGTTTCTGCCAGTATCCAGGAGGAATGGTTTCAAAAGTCACTGTATTTCTTCATGGTAGCCTCCAGGTCTTGGGTACGTCTTGCCCTACTCTTGAAGTTGTCACCACTTTTTTTGCCGCATCGAGAAGGAATGTCGTCAAAAGTCACTGTATTTCTTCATGGTAGCCTCCAGGTCTTGGGTACGTCTTGCTAACATCTTGGTGACCAGTCGCTGGTGGGCTAGGGCCTCACTCTTGTCATTCAGCTATAAAATAAGGAGAATTATGTGAGGAAAGCAGTTCGTGAATATATGTATCAAGTGTCAGTTGTTTTTTTTTCTTGAAATATAAACAATAATAAGCACATGAACTGTCAAACCAATTGATATGGCTCAGCAAAAAGAGCAACAGTCTTGGAAACAGGTTCTATGACACATTCTCCAGTGATAATTGCTCTGCATTCCATTTCTTACAACAACAACAACATCAACAACAACCAAAACAACATGAACAAAAGAAGAATTCCTAAATTCACAAACACTATCCCTAACTATAGTTTTAAACCCAAACTAACCTAAAAACCAAATTACAACCACAACCCTAACCCTATATCTTTGACGAAATATATCATGCAGCAAATATCGCTAGAGGAAATGTCTGAGAAATGCAAGAGAGAGCAACAGAATTTATGATAAATGAATGATTAATGATTTATAAAGCAGAAGAATGGGTCCACACATAGGGACCAGCTCCCCTAATGTGACCAAATAAATCGAAAATCATAGATTCTCACCAGTTCTGCCATATTCCGGATTAAATCTGGCATGGGCTGAGAGACTTGAACCCCGACACTTCTTGACCCTTCATGGTGGATCTCATCCAGTTCACTGACCACTAGTGCCTGTATGTCCATTGTCTCGGCAAGCAGCTGACCCATGTCCTCTGTTTGGCTGTGTCCTATATTGGATTGTTTTGAAAAATTCAGCTAATAGTGGTAAAAGTAGTAGCAGACTTTATCGGCCAACTTGTTTAGGACAAGGTTATTCTGCCACTTTGTCCATAATACATGGAGTATTGAGCTAAATTCAATGAATTAAGACCCACTGGAGCATCTTGAGAAAATTTCACCTTTTTTTTTCACCTCTTCAACTTTGTGCAATACTTTTAAATCACAAACCTATGTTTATGAATGGTTCAAGGACTAAATTTTCAGCCAAAGTGATGTCTTTTGGAACATATTGTTTTCACCATCATAATTACATCTGATTAAATAATGATGACAACAGATGATATAAGAATAACTTGGGGTTTTTAGGGGGGTAGTGGATTAATAAATTTCATATACAGTAACTACAGTTGCATTACACAGGGAGTAAACCACACGGACCAAAAAATTATGTTTTGGGGGTATCGGCACCGACAAGGGGTAGATAGGGATGCAATGCCTAAAAGGTGAAACATACTGCTTTAATCCCTTGAAACTGTACTTTTGATATGGATGAACCCAAATAGAAATTATAGATACCATTCTTTGGTTGTCCTTTCTTCATCCATGGTAGGAGAGGTCTGCGTTTCATCCCGTTCTTCTCGGCTTCATTTGAGGCAGGATGAGGCGGGGCGACTGCAAGCTCTCTGCTCATTGAGGAGTTTCGGTTGAGTTGCTCTTCAAAGGCTTTCCGGAAGGCATCTGCAACGAGGTATGCTTCCTGGAGTTTCTCATTTAACTTGAAATTCTACATTTAAAGAGAGAGTGAGTGAAGTAGAATTTATCATATTTAAAATTAAATACTTGGACAGAACATACACAACTGTTTGGATGATTAAAACTTAAAAGTTAAACATCAGGGATGAAAACAGAAAAATGAATGTTTGTAAAAAGAAACTGGCACAAAATTGAAAGGATATAGACGTTGTAGCATTCAAAGTTCAATCTAGGTACATCTACCTCAGAATATTACAGAATTAAAAAATACTGTTTATTTACTCGTAAAAACTGACATAAGAATAGTAGTGTTTCATTAGTGCTCTCCACACTATCACTGAATAAATTTGGTTTCATCATAACTTACCTCATCTTTGAGAATACTGTTATCTTTCTTTAGCAGGGCAGCTGTTTTAGCACATCGGCAAGGCTCTGGTTTGTTACCCCGACATAGACACGAACCAAGAACAGCCATTTGCTGAGGGATATAACAGAAAAAAGAGGATAGGGTAGAGAGTAGAGACATCATCCTTATCGTTTCTCCTCCATAAGTTTATAAGTATAAAATACAAGTAGAGTCTGCGCATAGCAAGAGATGTATGGATATATTGTGATTCTGCCTTTCCCCTCCCCCCCTCCAAAAATGGGGTCCACTCGCTATTCATAAGGACCGCTATTCATAGAAAACCGATAATCATTTAACACGCATTATGAATAGCGGACCTCCTGAATAGTTATGATTAGTGGTCCTTATGAATGGAAGTCCTAATGAATAGCGAGGTAATTTGTCTTTGGTTTCCTCGCTATGTAGAAGGGCCGCTATTTATTTAGTCACGCGTTATGGATAGTGGTCCTTATGAATAAGTGGTTCTTATGAATAGCGGTCCTTATGACTAGCGAGGTTACCCCCCAAAAATATCCCATGAATGTGGCACAGTAAAAATGTCTTTCAAATCAGTGATTTTAATTGGTGTTTCAAGTTCTGGCTTCAAAGCCATAAGAAAGCATTCTCTAAAGTAGGCCTTCGGTAAGCTGTGAAAAACGTGCGACTCGGAAATGAGTGACTACCGGATCGTGGAAAGAGGGAGAGGGAGGGGGTTATAAGGTTTTCTGCTTATCCGGTGTTAATTTGAGGTTATATTAATGTATAAAAATGTTTACACAAGGAGGCTGAAAAAGACAATAAGATACAACATATTGCAATCTTTTCTTCCTTTCACAATTTCATCTCATTTTTTAATTTTCCTTTCATCACTTCATTTCTTCCATTCATCTATCCTTCCACCAACCTACCCCAGAAACTGAGTTTTTCATGCAGGCATCATTCTTAGAAAACCAATGTCTATCATATTGCAGCTTTTTGTTTGCATCCATCATAGCTGGCAGTTCATCCCCTTCCCACTCCATTTTGCTTCCATAATCTTATCTGCATTTTATTATATCATCTTCATTTCATATTTGTCTCTCCTTCCATTAACTTACCTCCGATACTGAGTTGTTTAAGCAGGCATCATTCTTAGAGGACCAATGCCTATCATATTGCAGCCTCTCATTAGCATCCATCATAGCTAGCAGTTCATCTCTCTCCCTCTTCAAAGCTGTGAATTAAACAATTTATTCTATAATTCACAAAAAAATCCTTATAAATTAAAGCAAAACAAACTGCAAAGGGATTTCCACTTCCTAGGGGGTATAATTGTAACAAAGTGCACTGGGTTGAAGTAC
Organism: Heliocidaris tuberculata; assembly: GCA_025618425.1. NCBI lineage: Eukaryota > Metazoa > Echinodermata > Echinoidea > Camarodonta > Echinometridae > Heliocidaris > Heliocidaris tuberculata. The sequence goes on along the minus strand of CM046847.1, from coordinate 9,826,968 downwards.
ACAATATTTTTTGAAGAGGGGAATAAAAAGTTTCCATAACTTATCGTTTCACTCAAGCAAGTCAAACTTTTGGCTTACTCAAAGTAAGCAATGAAAAATACATGTGTATGAAATATATATAAATATGAAATATACATGTACATGAGGTATATATATGAAATCATGTACCTGTATGTGAAATATACTTGAAATATATATATATATGTATATATATATATACATGTATATACACTGATTATTTCCTACGTTAGGGGGAATCCTATCAATGTGGTTTATTTCGTCACAATAGAAATTCGACGTTACAGCGAAAGCGACCGTGCGTTAAGGCGAATGATAACGATAGGCTGAGATAATAGGATTCCCCTAAACGCTGGAATAAGAGTTTTATATATATATATATATATATATATATATATATATATATATATATGTACATGAAATATATATTCAATATATGAAACATACATATATGTACATTGTATATATATATACCAGATGATAAAATACTCATCTGTTTACTCAAACCAATGAACATTTTCAGTTCAAATGAAGTATATGAAAAATAACAAATAAATACCATTAATAATAGTCTTTCCATAACTCACCTGTTTTGTCAGCATGTAAGCGCCTGACCTCATCTGACCTGGCCTGTAGTGTTGCCATGAGGGCAGTATTCTCTATGCTCAACCTGACAGCACAGAAAAGAAAGTAAAAGAAATCATTAGTAAGAAATATAGATATATGTACAAAATATACATCTTTGTAAAATACATATATAGATCATCTACAACAACTGTTCTATAATAAAATCATGAACAGTTGAATACTTTCCAGAATATTTCATTTCAACCAGCAGGTTATTTTTCAAGGAGCAAAACACATTGTTCCATCAAGTAAGTCAGATTCACTTCTCTGAAAACTGAGCCTACTTATTTCTTATATCTCAACAAACCAATGAATCATTGTGTCAATGATAATATATGTACATGTTCAATTCAATAATGTTTTTATTAAAACAAACAACACAAAAAAACAAATGCCTTGCAGCCAAAGGGTGAATTGTGCATGTTTTACGTTGTTGTGAATAGCTGTAAGTACATTTATTTCAAATTAAAAACATACAAACCAATATATCATTAAAATATCAGTCTTGATGGCATTTACATAAAAAATTAGATCCCAAACATGTAAAGAAAATTATTTGCATTTAAGAATTCTTAATCAATAAAAAATGGAAATTAAGAATTGTATTTACATTGCTATACTTACAGTTTAGTTTTGTACACATTTTTGGTATATATTTTACAAAGATTCACATGGACAAAAGTCTAAAATCATTTTTTCACCTGTCAAATCTCTCTGCCCATGTCTGTTCACTAAACATGAAAGAACTTGACTTTGCATCCAGTTCAAACTGTAGAGCATTCACCTCCTATATCAAGATAAATGGAATGAATATTACATTTATTTATGCAAATTTCAAAGTAAATCTCCAAATTTTGAAGCCTTTAAAGCTTATGTTGCAACCAGTAAAGGTCTTGAATACCAAATTGCAAAAAGGAAACACAAACTTGTATCTCATTTTCGGAAGTGGAGATTTGATATATGACTTTTTTCCCCCCCTGCCTGCCTGCCTGCCTGCCAGTTATTTAATTGATTGTTTACATAAGTATGCCTTTATTATGTCTTGTCTACTTCATGGAGGCAGCTCGGGTGTCTGGGGGATCCACGCCTGGGATGCCAGGCGATAGGGGCATGTTCTGGCTGGTTGCTTGGTTGGCTGTCTTGCCGGTTCTGGGGGTTCCTTGGACGGGACAGGCTTCATGCACGCCTTTTTGCCTTGTGATGTATGTCAGTGATGAGTCAGTGTAGTGATTGCATATTGCGTATTTAGTTGGGATGAAGTGGTTGCTTGATTTATACATGTGCGAGTTGGAGTCTGTTGAGTCTATTGGGCCCTTGTTCCAGCGGGGCTGTCGGCCTTTCGATCGGCGGGTCTATGTCGGCCTCGCCTGTGCTTCTTGGACTGGTTTTTCCTTTGTCCCCTTGATGCCTTCATGGGGTCAAATGTGTTGGTTTATTTTTCTATCCATAATCACCTTATAATCATATGTAAATGATATGATTGTTTTGATTCAATAAAACCCTTTAAAAAAAAAAAAAGTTAAATGGAATGAAGAATAGAAATAGATAATCAGCGAAAAGAGAATGGGGGTGGGTAATGAGGACTTATAAGTACTACACAACATGTACGTTGGCTATAGCACATAAACATGTGTAATATAAAATATGAATTAAATATTATCTCTAGAATTTTCAAATATTATTAGAGAGGATATTAAAAGTATGTGCATGTCCCTATATATACAAAGTTGGAACATGGTTATCATATTATGTTAAATGAATATCAAATATTGTGAGATAAAGGGAATATTAAAATAGATATACATGTACATGTAAAGGGATACCTAGAAGGAGACATGTAGTATTCATGAGACTAACAAAGTCATGAAGATCATAGAGAAAGAGAGAAAAAGAGAGAGATACAGATTTAAAAAAATTGAAAATACAGCAAAGAAAGAAATAGAGAGTAGAGAGAGAGGGAGAGATAAAAAATGGAAAATAAAGTAAAGAAAGAGAGAGTAGAGAGAGAGAGAGAGAGAGAGAGAACAAATTGAAAATACAACGAAGAAATAAATAGAGAATAGAGGGAGAAAGAGAGAGATAAATTGAAATTACAGCAAAGAAAGAAATAGCGAGTAGAGAAAGAGAGATAGAGATTAAAAAATGGAAATACAGCAAAGAAAGAAATAGAGAGTAGAGAGAGAGACACAGATAATAAAATTGAAAATACAGCAAAAAAAGAAATATAGAGTAGAAAGAAAGAGAGACAGAGATAAATTGAAAATACAGCAAAGAAAGAAATAGAGAGTAGAGAGAGACAGACAGAGAGAATAAATTGAAAATAGAGCAAAGAAAGAAAAGAGAGAATAAATTGAAAATAGAGCAAAGAAAGAAATAGAGAATAAAGAGAGAAAGAGAGAGATAATAAATTGAAATTACAGCAAAGAAAGAAATAGCGAGTAGAGAAAGAGAAAGAGAGAGAGAGAGATAGAGATTAAAAATTGGTGGAAGTACAGCAAAGAAAGAAATAGAGAGTAGAGAGAGATACAGACAATAAAATTGAAAATACAGCAAAGAAAGAAATATAGAGTAGAGAGAGATACAGACAATAAAATTGAAAATACAGCAAAGAAAGAAATATAGAGTAGAGAGAGATACAGACAATAAAATTGAAAATACAGCAAAGAAAGAAATATAGAGTAGAGAGAGATACAGACAATAAAATTGAAAATACAGCAAAGAAAGAAATATAGAGTAGAGAGAGAGAGAGAGAGAGAGAGAAATTGAAAATACAGCAAAGAAAGAAATAGAGAGTAGAGAGAGAGATAGAGATATATAACAAATTGAAAATACAGCAGAGAAAGAAATAGAGAGAGAAAGAGAGAGAGAAAGAGAGAGAGAAAGAGATAAAGATAAAAAATTTGAAATACAGCAAAGAAAGAAATAGAGATTTCAGAGAGAGAGAGAGACAGACAGATAAAAACAATTGAAAATACAGCAAAGCAAGAGTAGAGAGATAGAGAGAGAGAGAGAGAGATAGCCAACAACTGAAAAATAATTGTTAAGAGGAGCTCAAAAAATATTTATACCTTCTGTAGAACTTTGGCTTGGTCCTGTACTGTATCAATGTTTCTTTGTTTCTCAGCATTCAATGCAGCTACCTAACAACAAATAAACAAAAATAAAGTCAATGACATTATAAAAAGAAAAGAACCTGCTCACCTCCAAATGCATAATTTTTATTTGAATTGGTTCCAAATCTTTTTATTGTTTTTTAGAATTATCACTCACATGTAATATCCACTTTGATAGCAACAATTTTGTTTGATTTTTTAACCCTTTCAGGACAGGAATTATTTAAGAGCTCAATTGATCACATTTTGTTCTGCAAATTGGCAACAATAATATTTTTCTTTTAGTGCTATGTGGTTCTAGTAAGATGTAATGTCTTGAAAATAATATACATGATTAGGAACTTTGTCGAAAAGTTGAAAAAGTTGCCAATTTGGACAAAAAAACAATGATTTTGAACCTCTCAATGTGTTATAATAATAATAATAATAATAATTATAACATTTATATAGCGCTTTATACTGGTGTTTCTAAGCGCACAGTATTCTTGCTATTAATAGAGTAACCTGAATTATTATTCAATCAAATTGAATTAATATTCATATTTGAGGGGAAAAAAAAAAAAAAAAAAAAAAAAAAAAAAAGGAAAATGATGTGCACCTCCATAAGTGTAGACCAACCCACAGCTGAGTGGAGAAAACTAAGCATTAAAAAGATGGGTTTTGAGTAAAGTCTTAAATTGTTCAAGGGAGTTGGCATTGTGGATATATGAGGGTAATCGATTCCAAAGGCATGGGGCAATTACAGAAAAGGCTCGATCACCATAATTGGTATTAGTTCGGGGTCCGCGGGTAAGCTGCAAGGTTGCCAATTTGAGGATGTTCAAGCTTATTCTCCTTTTTAAAATTCCTGGCATCGAACGCAATATGATCATGCAACAAAAATGGACACAGTATATGCAGAAATTTTTGCTCTTTCCACTCATGCATCTGGTATATTTTTTAAGGCTCTAAATCAAAAGTTATTGGGCCAAACCACAAAATGTGGTCAATTGTTTCAAAAGGGTTAATGATCAGATTTAAGACAGAGGGTGCTCCAGGTAAAATGGATCGGAAATTGACTATCGAATACATTGAAAATTAGGTTTACTTGATGAATTTTATTTTGCAAAATAATGAATTTATCACATTATATAATTTTTCATTAAAAATCTACATTTAAAAAACGACATGCGTATAACTGTGCAGTCATGAGGGTGAGATGAACTATAGCTTTAGGACAGAAATGAGCTGACAAGAAATACAGAATTCAAACATAAATCATAAATTTATAAAACATTTGCTTAGTAAGAGCACACAATGTATGGAGGGGGAACACAAAGAATCAATTACAAGTGTATATATATTTTTTGCATAATCACACATTTTTTTACCTAGGATATACTAAACATTAATCATACATATGGTTTCCATGAAGAGAATCAATAAACTATTGCATCTAACCCTGGATATAAAATACGATAGGACTCTTCTTCCTCTTTTTTTTTTAAATTAAAAAAAAATTTTTTTTTAGAGAAATATTAGACAGGTGGACATGAGAGACATGTGCCGGTATCACAGAACAAGAACAAATGAACTGAATGAAACCTACGTACAGCAAAGGAGCAAATAAAACATACTTTAGAAAGAAAACCCAAAGAAAACAAATGGGGCATATGATTTTAAAAAAAAATGAAACAACCAAGATACATGAACATGTATTTCATATCAAAACACAAGGTCTATATTCAGGCTAGATACATGTATCGTCATTACCAATAGACCAAATGCATGAGTTATGTTCCATGCCAAGATCCAATTAGTATGAGAAGAAGGAAGAAAAGATTAAAAAAAAAAGAATCCCTACAACATCCCACACGACTTGAAGAATTGAATGTTTACTTTAAGCAAACAGGCAGCAGAAATATGTACACAGAGACACCCTAGTGTAAATTTGTGTTGCATGCCAAACTTATTTGAAATGTAGTACAATCTGCATGTAAACACTTTACAACCGACATGTGTTATCTTTGCACATCACTCTGTATTAGCAGCTCATAGTTTCTTAGTGTCTAAATTAATCAGCTTTCCCTCCTCAAATGGGCACCAATTATTCTTTATTCTTAATGTCTAAATTATTCAGCTTTCCCTCCTCAAATTGGCAACAATTATTCCTTTCTCCAACTCCCACATAGTTTGAAAAAATACAAATATTTATCAAATGAATCAATGTGAATGAATATTGCAACAATTAACAGAAAAATTGCCAATTTGCACACAAAAATAGTTATTATACATATTACACTGCATTGATAATTAAGAAACTCTAATGATTAGCACAACATACTGCATAAAAAAAGGACTAAAACATTTCAGTGAATTTTTCTCTTTATGCTCATGTATAATGTGTAACTCCTAGCATTTTGGATCAAAAGATACTGCAAAAGTGTCACTAAAAGGAGACACTGTGTTGCCATAGAAACAAGCTGATTTAAACTAGTTTCAATGCCACTAATTAAATTTATATGAATACATTGACTTAATCAAAGTATGCATTCGACTTTGTAGCAGGTATGAAAATCAACATTTTTAAACACATTTATCAATTTGTTCTAAGATATTAAATCTGTGAATTTAGTGATTTTCTAAAAGAAAATGACACCTATAATGCTGAAATGAAAGACAGAGAATGAAGAGTACGAAATAAAAGATGAGAGAATACTTACATGGGAAAACTATTGGAAAGTCATAAGAATCAAATTGCCAGCATTTGTAAAGAAGGAAAATATCATAATATTAAAAAGAAATTACTGCAAAAATGAAACTTACATTTTAATAGCATGTAGTTAACAGGTGACCAGCTAGATACATGCATGTAGGTGTATTACAAGGAAAAAATCTGATCAATTTCTATAATACCAACTACATTTAGGCACTCTCATATGGGAGAGCACATTTTGTTTTGGTAATTGGTACCTTTTAACCACTTATCGCCTGATTCAGGAAGAAGGTTAACAAGTTTGAGAAATCACCAGTACAGCGTTAGCTAAAAGCATACCTGATTCTGTAGAATGCGTATTGCCCTGTACTTGCTATCCAGTTGAGACTTGGCAACTTCTAACTCGCTCTGCAGTACCATCACCTCCTAAAAATTAATCAAACGTATGAAATATTTCATAACAGTATAAAATACCTTTTTCTTTTCGTTACTATACTGTAATAATGATAATTCTCTGCTGTGATTACATGTACATATTTCATTTTTATTTATTTCAATTTTTTTTATGAGCTAGCTTTAAGAGCTCAATGAAGCTTACCAGAGTTCAATCATTTATTCTTTATTTTATTTCATTTTCTCGCTGGAAGGGGGGGGGGGGATACTGTTACAACATATACCATACAGGGAATCATTGGGAGATTTTATGATCACAGTAAATTAGGCTATCAAATAATACAGTATGTATCCAATCCATGGTAAAAATAAAAACTCACATTATGACGTGAGTATTTCTATACTTTTCACTTTACATGAATTGAAATCTTTATAGTTTATACAATGTTAAGAATGGGCATTTTGGAGAGAGAGAGAGGGGGGGGGAGGCATAGGAGAGAGAGAGAGAGAGAGAGAAAGAGAGAGAAGGAGAGAGAGAGAGAGTGAGAGATAGACTAGCGGAAAAACATGAGTAGCTTCATAATCGAGGTACAGGATTCTGAGCAGACTGGCGCATAATGATAAAAAATTAGGAGTGTGAGGTACACCTCCAGCGAACTATGCTGATGAATGCCAGATGACAGATGTCTCTGCACCACAATAGCCCTAAACAAGTACCATATTGATTGATTTCAAACACTCCATAGTCCATACCAAAATAAACATCATCCGTTTTCTCTCGGACACTATTTGTTTAAAATTTGTGCTTTGTTTTTGACTATAGGTTTTTCCTCAATTTCATATACAATCATTGCAGAGGGCATGAAAATGGTGACCCATATGATTCACTATTAGTAATGCATGTATAAGCCCTACTGAAAACCGAAGTTGTTCTATATATGACAAAAAAATACATATTTGATAGTTCAAAATGCATGCAGCTACATGTACATGTAAACTTCTTGAACCCTATCCTGGAAAATTTAACAGAAAAATTGTCAATTTATACATGAAAACAGTGACGAAATATTTCAGAATGTGTTGCCAATTTAGAGACTTTAATGATTAGTTATAATCACTCTTATTCGTGAACGGCACAACGCGCTACAGTGGAAATACACTCAAAATTTTCTGTTGTTTTTGCACATTCTGCTCATGTATGATAGTATGTAATTCCTAGCATTCTGGATGAAAAGATAATGTAAAAACTTTTTACTTTTTACTAAAAAGTCACTAAAAGGAGGAACTGTACTGGTGTGGGTTGATTAATTGAACTACATGTATCTTTGCAGTTGGAAACCCATCACATACTGAACATGCGGAATACTGAAAATATATACAGTATACTGCACTTGTACATACTTATAGTCAATAACACTTTCATTGAACCAAATATGGAAACTTGTGTCTACTCCCTTGATGCAGTGGTCATAAATTGTAGAGCACATTAAAAAGATCGAGGGTCAAGTTCCGGGAGAGGTGAAAAAGAATTAAAATGAGCTTTCTCATTCTTTTTATGTCAGTTTGGAAGAACATCGTACTAGAAATGTCCCTTGAAAAAGATAGCTCTGTAAATGCCCTAATATTTGCAATATGATGAGAAATAGCTGAAATGTCATTCATCCAAATTGTGTGTGCAGTCCCATATATACCCATTTCTGTGTGCAGTACATGTGCTTTTCGGCGAGATTGGGTCAATTTCTTATCATTTTGATGATTCCAAAACCTCAATTCTTAGGTACGGTGGTCATGATCAACTATTCCCAAATGTTTTGGGATAGTTTCTTTCACAATGTAATTGCATGACCAGAACTCTACTTTATCTTTAAGAGCATGCACAGTTGGTTGTAATTAAGTAATGTTCAATTTCCACTGATCGATGCATGTATAAAAAAGGTACCAGTACATGTATATATCATACCATGTTACAAAACAACAATACATGAAATTTTGTCCTTACATGCACATAAGTGGTGAATACTCATATAATCTAAAGTACTGTACAGCCACCCTATTTTTTATTAAATAAAATCTATGGGCATTGCACTTGTCAACTTCTATGGGATATGGGAAATTTAAGGGTTGATTACAGCATAATCAGCTGTATGTAGGCCTATACTAAACTCACTCAAGCTTCATTTATCCCATTAAATTTGCAATTTACACCGGGAAACAATTTTCTGTTTGCAAATTTGCAATTTTTTAGATTGTTAGGCATGTTGGTACCATGCACATTCAAAAAAATAACAGAAAGAATTCAGTTTTTTGTTTATGGTAGTAATTTCTATAAAAAATTTAGATTTACTGAAGGAAAAATTCTATTTAAACTTTAAAATAATTTCTAGAGCTTCCTCCAAAATTTACATATTGACTCCATTGTATTTTTCATTGCCCACAGTGGCGCAAATCCATTTTGAAATTTGGGGGGGGGGGGGGACATTCGCCTCCAAAATTCTCTGACAAGCAAAAAAAAAAAAAAAAAAAAAAAGTTATTCAAAAAGGTGGGGGGGGGGGGGGGGGGGGGATATTCGCCTATTTTCAAAAAGGTGGGGGGGGGGGGGGGGACATGTCCCCCTGTCCCCCCTGGATTTGCGTCCATGACTGCCCACTAAGTTCAGAAGAAAAGTATCCTATTCCTGAAAATGGACTTACATCTGAGGCTATTTGCAGTCGGTTAACAATGGATTGCTGCACAGCAAAGAAAGAGGCAGGAATCGCTGATCCTGTAATAAACAACAATTAAACAAACAGCATTTAGGTTGACAAAATAAGGGATAATTAATTTTTTAAACCCATAGCAGTTCAGTTATCTTACAGTCTAAATAAATGAGCTTTTCTTGCTCAAAGTGGCACCAATCATTTTCATTTTCCACATTGTTTACAAAAATAAAAATGTCTATTAAATGAACCACTGTGAATGAAAATAACTATTTAAAAAAATTCTAATTTGCTCACAAAAAGTTGTGATTGTGGATTTTACACTGCATTGCCAATTGGAAACTTTAATGATTATTTGCCTTCAAATTGTTCTTGTTCATGAACGGCACAATGTACTGCATTAGAAATAATAGACACATCTTTCTATCATTTTTGCTCTTTCTGCTCATGTATGATGTGTAAATCATAGCATTCTGTATCAAAATATCACTTAAAGTTGACACTAAACTGCTCTCACTCTCTTTACATAATTAATCAGGCAAAACCACAATACCTCTTTTTCATCTGATATCAAAGGAGAATGAAACCCTGGGGAAAAAAAATCGATTTTAATGAAAAGAGAGGATTGAGAGTCTAAGCAATTTACAAAAAGTGGAACTTCCATCGAAATCGGTTAGGAAATAAAAAAGTTATGAAAGTTTGAAAAGTCTCAGAACTTTTACTTTCTATGGCGATCCTCAAATTGTTGCTTAAAAGTGACAGGTTTAGTACAAGTGCAACTCTCAATATATTTTGTACATAAAATTTCATATTTTCTCCATTACCTCTAAAGATGCTGCTTGCCATATACGTTGTGTCAAATACATTTTCCCATGATATATCTTGAGCTAAGGGGACAAGCTGCACATTGAGAGATAATGGGGAAAATAGGAAATTTTGTGTACAAAACATATGGAGAGTTGTACTACTAAACCCGTCACTGTGAAGCAACATTGCCACTTTGAGGATCACCATAGAACGTAAATAGGCCGGTTTACTAACATATTCAAATTTTATGCATGCTTTTTAAAAAAAGGTTGTTCTTGACAACCTGAAAGCTTGCCTGATGCTTGCCCGACATAGCAACAAGTAATGTATGCAAACTGGATTCCTAGTATTGTAGTCCATTTATTAATAACAGGTTGGTGGAATACCTGGTCACTAGGTCCTCTGGAAAGAAACATCCATAAATTTGAATAACTTAGTAAACCGGTCTATTGAGACTTTTCAAACTTTCTTAACTTTTTCATTTCGTAACCGATTTTGATGAAACTTTTTTTTAATTGCTTCTCTCTATCCTCTCTTTTCATTAAAATTGATTTTTTTCCCCAGGGTTTCATTCTCCTTTAAATCCATCTGTCAGTGATGTGCTTTTAAAAGAAAGGTCTTTTGCAATTGTCATTCTTTCTCAAAGTATTGCAAAGCTGCAATTACTAGTACAAATATAATTGCTACCTATCAAATCCTTTCTTGCTAGCTAATAATTTAACACTAATTTCGATCATAACATTACATCATAAAAAGGAACAACAAATGTGTTGTCACAACAATGAAAACAAAGTGTTCAAAACTGTTCAGTGTCAGCACTGTGTGTGGGCAAGCCATGAATCTGATTACCAGAGTAATAATGTCTGTAAAGCGCTTAGAAGTTAGAGACATCATTGATGTATTATGCGCTATACAAATCCAGAATATTATTACTAAATTATTATTCTCAAATTACTGCAAAATACCTTTCACATCAGCTGCAAGGTTCAACTGATCCTTTTTCTTCAGGAAGTCTTTCATGTTCTGGTGGTAAAGCATTTTCTGTTGTCTGAGAGACGTCCCCAATGGCACGCCCGCAAACATAGGAATCTCCTCCCGCTCCTTTCCACCTTTCCTATCTGTCTGCACTGCTGAACCAAGGCTATTGCTCCTTTTAAGTCTCCTGGTGGAGCCATGTTGGCTCCTTCTTGAACCATCTGCTCCATGTTCTCTTTGTGTCCAATCTGTAGAGCGTGGTAGAAATTGTTGCCTGGGCGGTAGGTCTACATCTTCATTAGATGTTGATATTGCTCCCGGTTTCAATCCTTGACCAAAGCCAAGGTCTCCTTCCTCCATAGTGATATTCAAATACTGCTAGAGCATCTTATGCAAGAGATTGTGTACAATTACTGAATGCCTCTCAGCTTGGCAGTCTGTTGATGAATCTCTTCTGAAAACTTTTTATATACTCGCAAGTTCTAAAGAGTCCGGGTTGGTCTGACTGTATTCCTCCAGGTGCTCTGATTTAAACTTCTGGCCATCCCTACATCAGTATAGAAATGCATAAAAAGAGGGAATTAGGGTTAGAGTTAGCATTACAATGTTGGGATTTAAGGGTTACAATTAAAATTTGATTAGGGCTAGGTTTAGGTGTAGATTAACCCCAGGGAGCTCCAGTGCGTAGTGTTAAAGCCCCAGGTACAACTAACCAAAATCTTCCCTCGCCCATGGCATTGCTTAATTTCGGAAGGTAAGATGAAAATTTGTACTTACATTTCAAGAGAATTATTGTAACTATCCAGCAGGCACTTTGATTTCACGATTTGACGATTATTTCGATGAAAAAAATGAAATTTCCTCGCCGTGCCGATTAAGTCATTTGAATCGACGGTACAGTCGTGACAGTACGGGGGAAGATCGGCTCAGCGAGGAAATTCCATTTTTTTCATCGAAATAATTGTCAAAACGTGAAATCAAAGTGCCTGCTGGATAGTTAATTCTCTTGAAATGTAAGTACAAATTTTCATCTTACCTGCCGAAATTAAGCGATGTGACCGACCAAACTAATGGGTGAGGAAGACTTCGGTTATTTGTACCTGGAGCTCCAACGCTACGTGTTGGAGCTCCCTGGAGTTAGGTGTAGATATAACAATAACAGGAAGGACTTGCTTTAGTTTAGGACGTGTCAAATGTTTACATCCGTACACATTCGACCATAATTTCCAGTTTGTCAAATTTTTTTGAATTACAAAAAATATCCAATTTCTTATTCTTCAAAATGCAATATACAAATGTCATTTGACATTAGGGACAGATCTAAAACAGCTAGTCAGAGATTTGCAATAACATGAAAAAACTAAGTCTAATTAGGAATTAGACTATTCTACTTTCTAATTAGATATAATGTTTGTCAAAACACTCAGTGCTGCGATTCACCAAACAGTGTTACTCCTAACGTTAGACTGCTAGATGAATAACTACTGTCAAACATGCTTTAAGCTTTAGTGACCACCTGTATACATGTAGAAAGACTATCGCACCTGTCTAGTAGTATAATTAAAATAAAAGACCACAATTTTTTTTTCCCTTGAAAAGTGTTTCTCATGTGTATTGAAGAAACCTGTACATGATAAATACCACCTGCTCCTAAAGACTACTTTTCTCGTTTCCCTTAAGTGGTCTTTATGGTATCTGACCTGTCCCAACAACAGTAGACTTACCACTACCATTAACATCAACAGCATTCAACGCAACGCCAACGGTCTGCCATATGGATGGTGTGCTGTAGCCGCCCCCATCCGTCTCCGTGACCGTATGTGCTACCCTCTCCTCCCCCTGCTCCAGCCCGTGCATTAAAGCTATCTTTGTCCTACAGCAGCACGGGTGCAGTGCAGTGCACTCGGAGGTTGCACTTGCCGTTTATTTACGTTAATGAATGACCAAAAAACCCGGAAGTGCAATGTTCGGTAAATTACATTTATATTTAAACTGTTATATTATTACTATTTGATAGGCATTCAGATTTAAAAATAATGTATTCAAAATTTTTATGATTGATAAATTATTAAAATAAATTATTTATGTGTTTTGAGGTAAATTAAATTCACAAATAAGTTCAACATTATGATTGGCAACTACCCTAAAATACACGCAGAAAATTGCTACCATGCAATGAGCTAGCGGGCGCTGCGTCGCGACTCGACTCGACTCATCTACGTTTTGACGAATGACGTGTCGCCAATACAAATAATGTGCGTAACATCAGGCTAGGCAGATGCTTTGTCATGTTTGTAGATATCAACACCCATACTTTAGGCATAGTATCCATACGGCTTGAAATCTATCTGATTTGATCAGGTGACAGATCAAGAATATATAAATAAGCAAGTTCCACCAGGCGCCAATGATTTAGATTTACAAGAATCCCAAGGCTTGACATATTGACCGTACGACGGTACGTATTCCATCCTTTGCTTTCAAAGTTTCATGGCTTTGCATGCTTGAAGTTGAAATTGAATTGGCCTTCCCTTTTTATTTTGATGATGATGGCTGTCATCAGTGAATCAATGATCTGACTCTGAGACTGGAATGCAGTGTTGAACTGTGTGTGATTGCAAATTAGTTTCATCAATTCAAAACGTCAAATCAAAATCTGTAGGGTCTATTTGCATTAACAAGTTGGTAGACACTTCAAGAGGCCAACCAAAATGACAATGGCGGAATCTCATCAATATTCTTGAGAATGCATATTATGAATATGTATACGCATGCGCAGTAAAGCTTGAGCTTAAACTGCTTGATTATAAGCCTTATTTTCACTTTTAAATCGACAATACAGCACAGACACAGAAGATGGAGCGACGCTTGTTACCTTTCACAGGCTGAAGGATCAATTCTCCCTATAATCTTTTTTTTGGGGGGGGGGGGGGGATAGGCGGAGATCTTATCATTTTTCCCCCAAGTAGGTTCATGCTTTACCATAACTTTTTTTCCCCCTTCTCAAATTTTGTTGTTGTTTTTGTTTTAACGTGTTGAACGAGAAAGATTATTGGATGGGATTCGAGTACGTACCATAAATATCTTTCTAAATATTTCCTTTATGTAATTTCGGTATACCATATGTTTTTATTTTTTGACTATATTTACTCGTTTCATTAGTGGAAACATTCCAATTAGAAATTTAATCTTACATTGTCTGCTTTGCAATGTAATGTGAAGTTTTAACATGCTACAATGTGGTGTATTATGGGATGTCATTTTGGTTGGCCTCCTGTGTCATTTTGCTTGGTCTCCTGTGTTTTCCTACATTATAGCATTTATAATAAATGCTTTTATGATCTATTTTTTTTTCATTATTTTTACTCTTGTTATTAGTGTAAACATTCAAATTAGAACTTCAATCTCCCATTGACTGATTTGCAATGTAACGTGAAGTTGTAACATGCTTTACACTTGTGTATAGGGGATGTCATTTTGGTGGCCTCCTGTGTCATTTTGGTTCGGCCTCCTGTGTTTTCCTACATTATAGCTCTTAAGATAAATCCTTTTATGATATGTTATTTTCATAATGTTTACTCGTTTCATTAGTGTAAACATTCAAATAAGAACTTTAATCTTCCAATGGCTGATTTGCAATGTAACGTGAAGTTGTAAGACAAAGTTGTGTATGAAGAGATGACATTTTGCTTGGCCTCCTTTGTTTTCCTAGTATACATTATATAGCTCTTATAATAAATGTTTTTATGATATATTATTTTTATCAATATTACTCGTTTCATTAGTGGAAACATTCAAATTTGAACTTCAATTTCCCAATGACTGATTTGCAATGTAACGTGAAGTTTTAACATGCTTTGCAGTTGTGTATAATGGGATGTCATTTTGGTTGGCCTCCTGTGTCATTTTGGTTGGCCTCGATCTGTGTTTTCCTACATTATAGCGCGTATAATACATCCTTTCGTGTTGTATTTTTTTTTTTGTGATCATTTCTAATCGCTTTATTAGATGAAACATTCAAATAAGAACTTTAATTTTACATTGGCTGATTTGCAATGTAACCTGAAGTTTTAACATGTTTTCCAGTTGTGTATAATGGGATGCCATTTTGGTTGGCCTCCTGTGTCATTGTGATAGGCTGTATGCTCACCAAAAACTGATCCTGGATGGCTTAGCACTGGCTATTTCTAAAAAGCTTGTCCAATAGTCTTTCCCCAAGTATGAGAAAAATGGTGTTCATGAATCATGAGTTACTTTCATATATGTGTGGGTGCATTCAACAAGGAATTGAGCTGAATTTGACATGAATCCGGACAAATGCTATTGTTCGACTGTCCATTCCCATACATGTATATTATTGATCAAGGTGTCACATTAAACAAGATATGGTAGGATACAATGTATTCATGTATATTTCACTAAATCTATAGTTACTAATTTGCAACGGCATTTAGGGCTGAATCAGGGTTTCATTTTTTATTGACTCCCTCCCATTTACCCCCCCCCCCCCCAAATACAAACTTAGAGCTTCGAAAGGGGGTCCCCACTATACCCGCCTCTTGTATTTTCTGTTTCATTACAAATGCCAACACAAGCTTCATTCAGACAAGTGATTTTTATCTCGATAAAGAAAGAAAACAGGAGGACATGACGTCCCTCTTACACAACTTTATGAAGTATATGAAACGTCACGACGCTATTTTGTACATTATCCAATGGAAGATTAAGGTTCTCATTTGAATGTTTCATCCAATGAAAAGAATAACAATCATTAAAATAATAGAATATAACGGAACTTTCATACGAGCTTTAATGTAGGAAAACACAGGAGGCCAAGCAAAATGGGACAGGAGGCCCAGCGAAAAACTTTGTAGCATGTGAAAATTTTATGTCTTTTTGCAAATCAATGGAAAATGGAAAATCAAAGTTCATTTTTGAATGTTTCATCTAATCAAACGAGTAACAATGATCAAAATAAAAGAACATAAATGATTTATACGAGCTATAATGAAGAAAAACACTGGACGCCAACTAAACTGACATCCCCTTCTACCCAACTTTGTAGCATATTAAACTTCACGTAACATTGCAAATCAGCCAATGGAAGATAAAAGTTCTTCATTTGAATGTTTCCTAGCTCTAATGACCTAAATAACAGAACATCAAATGATTTATTAAAAGCGCAATAATGTCAGAAAACACAGGACAATTAAAATGACATCCCTTTATACACAATTTTAAAACATGTAAAAACTTCAGGTTACATTGCAAATCGGCCAATGGAAAATCGAAGTTCTAATTTGAATGTTTCATCTAATTGATGAAACGATTAAAAATGATCAAAACGATAGAACATGAAAGGATTTATTATACGCGCTATAACGTAGGAAAACACAGGAGGCCAACCAAAATGAAATCCCTTTATATCCAACTTTGCAGCGTGTTAAAACCTCATGTTGCAATGCAAATCAGCCAATCAAAAATTAAAGTTCTGATTTGAATGTTTCATCTAATGAAAGGGTTAAAAATAATCAAAATAATAGAACATAAAACGATGTATTATACGCGCTAATAATGTAGGAAAACACAGGAGGCCAACCAAAATGACACAGGAGGCCAACCAAAATGACATCCCCTATACACAAGTGTAAAGCATGTTACAACTTACATTGCAAATCAGTCAATAAGAGACTGAAGTTCTAATTTGAATGTTTCCACTAATGACACGAGTAAAAATAATGAAAATAATAGAACATAAAAGGATTTATTATAAAAGCTATAATGTAGGAAAACACAGGAGGCCAAGCAAAATGACACAGGAGGCCAACCAAAATGACATCCCCATATGCACAACCGTAAAACATGATAAGATTTCACATTACATTGCAAATCATTCAATGGGAGATTAAAGTTCAATTTTGAATGTTTCCACTAATGAAACGAGAAAATATGGTCAAAAAATAAAAACATATGGTATACCGAAATTACATAAAGGAAATCATATTTAGAAAGATATTTATGGTACGTACTCGAATCACATCCGATACTCTTTCTTGTTCAACAAATTTTTTATTTATTTTTTTAAAATGAGAAGTGAGAAAAAAAAAGTTATGGTAAAGCATGAACCTACTTGGGGGGAAAATGAGAAGATCTCCTCCTATCCCCCCCCTCCCCCCAAATAAAAAGATAATAGCGAGATCTGATCCTTCAGCCTGCGATAGGTAGCAAGATTCGCTCCATCTCTTGCGTCTATGCTGTATTGACGATTCGAAAAGTGAAAAAATAAGGCTTATAACCAAGCAGTTTAAGCTCAAGCATTACTGCGCATGCGTAAATACATATTCATAATATGCATTCATGAATATTGATGAGATTCCGCCATTGTCATTTTGGTTGGCCTCTTTAAGTGTCTACCTAACAAGTTAGGTTGCTGCTAATAATAGTAATAGGGGTGAATGGGGGATGCATGCCATGGTGGTCAGACCAACTTTGTTGATATTAACTTAAGACTTAAGTTACACTAAGCATGCTATTGCTAAATTAAGCATGCTGATAAATAATCAAATTCATTGCATTTTTACTGATTTCAAATTTCAATTAAACTAAAGCATGTAAAGTAACAAGTTAGAACTTTTGAAACATTTAAATTAAGGAGCAAATCATTGACTTCTTTGTGGTGTGCCCTTTACAAGGTCATATATATGGTTTGGTGCCCCATGTCTGCGCAGTGCCCATGTCTGCGCATACGCGTAACTGCGTGATTCTAACATCACAAAAGACGCAACGAACACAATCATTTTCATATCAATTTTAATGATATGTATCAGTGAAAAAAATGAGGAAAAACTGATGAAGAACGTCTATTTATTTATTTTTACTCACATGCCTTGAAAATGCCACCTTTCATGCAAAATATCCCGAACTGCGTGTTAAGTGAATGAGTGCGCAGACAAGGGAACCTTCCCTTTTTTAGTGTCAAAATGACAGCGTTGCCTATTCTTGTGAAAATGAAATTGTTCTTATTCAAATTTTAATCAGATTTTCGGCACAGTTACTCTCTAGGATATGAGGATTAAAATGAGGTCAGTCATTAGAGGAATACCAAAGGAAAAGCTTGTCAATTTCAAGTGAAATGTTAGGTGCGCACTAGTGCGCAGACAAGGGGCCCCCCATCATATATCTTGCCTTTCCGCGATTTCGGTGACTCCCAAAAAGTTAAAATTGCATGTAGATATTTTCATCACCGACATTGTCTAGATTTCCTCAGATCAGAATCAGAACTATGTCAAAACAAAAATATCGAGTAACAAATTTGGAATAGAAGGAGACAGGCAGGAAAAGGGAAGTGGGCGGGGACTTTTAATTTAATTTTTTTTTGGGGGGGGAGGGGCTACATTATAAACTCATCAGTTTCATCTCATGAGTATGTGAGTCATTACTCTTCTCTTTTCAGGTTTATACAAGAGGTGACGTTTGAAAAGAACTTCAGAATCTTCTCATGAGCAGAGCGTGATCCTCGCCAACATTCGTTCTTGTGGCCATCAGATAGATGATTTAAACAACAAGGAGCTCTCTTCAGATATTTAGAGGTGTCAGGTGCCTGTCCTTTTTTTTCAGCCACAGCCCGAACCCCCACAGTCACCATGAAGTTATATTGTATCAGTATACTCTATAAAGGTATCCCAAAAGTGACTGTTCTGAAAGCGTCATATGAACTGTCATCTTTTGGTTACTTCCAGAAATCTAGGTATGTATGCTTGATATTGTTTTTTCTTTGTGTGTGTGTGTGTGTGTGTGTGTGTTTCTGAGCTCACTCACCATGAAAAGCAAAGGGGTGCAACAAAGTAATGAATTCTTTTGAACCCTAGGAACCTTACTTTTTATTTTGAATTTGAATAATAGTCTATAAAGTTAACACATTCATGTAGTTTGTGCCACAAATTAATTGCACATGTACTTTTTCATTTGTACAACATTTGATATCACTGTAGACTGCAATAGGTTTCACTCTACAAAGAAACTGGATATTGATAGCAAGTTACTTTGTTTGAGAACAAAATAGAAAAATTGAAGTTTGACAAGGTTGAAAATGTCTGTGGTTTGTATTAAACAATTAAAATATTTGATAAATCAATTCATTTTTTAAAAAATAGAACCTTAAAACAGTTTCTATGATAATATTCATCCATATTCATAAGTATGACTGTATCTTTTATTTGTAGACTCACTAATTTTGAATACTTTCTAATGTCTAAGCAACAATATTCAAGTGCTGAATACTTGCAAATAATTCATTTCACCCTCCCCCCCCTCAATTTTGTGTTGCAGTGTTCAAGAATTTATGAACTTTACAAGCAAAATTGTCGTTGAAAGAACACAACAAAAGCTGCGGTCATCCGTGAAAGAGCAAGGTATTTATGACTAATTGTCCCCGCCGAACGAAGTTCGCGAGGGGACTATGAAACGGGCTCCGTTCGTGTGTGCGTGTGTGTGTGTGTGTCCGTCCGTCCGTCTGTCCGTGTGTGCTCAAATGTTAGAAAATGCTACTTCTCCGTCATTTCTTGGCTGATTTTGATTCTGATTGTTTTATCTGATAGGGCTGGGTGGGGGCTTCCAAACTTCTACACAGAATTTTGAAATTCATTAATTATGCAAATTTATGCAAATTTATTCAAAATTGACGAAAAATGCTACTTCTCCTCTATTTCACATCGGATTTTGATTCCGATTGTTTTATCTGATAGGGCTGGGTGGGGGCTTCCAAACTTCTACACAGAATTTTGAAATTCATTAATTATGCAAATTTATGCAAATTTATTCAAAATTGACGAAAAATGCTACTTCTCCTCTATTTCACATCGGATTTTGATTCCGATTGTTTTATCTGGTAGGGCTGGGTGGGGGCTTCCAAACCTCTACACAGAATTTTGAAATTCATTAATTATGCAAATTTATGCAAATTTATTCAAAATGGCTGAAGGTTCATAATGTTTTCATGTTTTATATTTCAGTTGTATACATGCATTGTTGGTATTCTCTTCTTTTGCATGCAGTAACATTATTATTTTATTCACTAAAGTTTTTCACTGAAGTTTTAAGGTTCAGGCTAGTTAATTTCCACAGATCTGCACTTCCGGCGGGGACATTTATTACGCATTGCGTAATTTACTCATTCACTTGTTTTATTTTGTTATTACATTTCACTATGATAGAAAACATTGTTTGAAGAGGAAAAAAAGTTTCTGTTGCACTGTTAAATGATTAAAACCTTAAATGACTTGCTTTTATTATTTACTTTCTGAGGTAAAGGATGGTAGTGCACAAATACCACTCAAGAATTTGAGTGTCAACAGTGTGTGCAGACTAGAAATGGTGATGCTTTCTTCCCTAAACAGAAACTGCTATCCCCATTTTGAAGTTTACTCCCATTTGATCTGTTCCATACCCAATTTAACAAACATTATAGTCTAAGTCTGAATACTTGATCTTATCTGGGCCCTTTCATAAAACTTGTTATCAGTAAGAAGTTGCGATAATTGTTACATGTATATAAGCTACTGAAGTCGTTGCATTTGATTGGCTGAGAGCGAATTTGTCATAGAAATGTGGCAGTTGATATCGATATCGAGTTTTATGAAACAGGGCCCTGGTGGAGAAGAACACTATAATCTAGACAGGCCTGAATACCCGGAGGTGCGCAAGAGCCATGACCCTCTAATGTTTTCAGTGACCACATCTTTTGACATTCATTTCTCTTGACAAGGACATTCACAAGTCTCAGTCAAATACCCTGTTTATGTGGACTCTTTTCTGTCCGTTATCATTCTGGGTCTCGTTACATAAAACTTGTTATCAATGACAAGTTACAATAATTGTTATAAGCTAATGAAATCGTTGCATTTGATTGGCTAAGAACAAATTGGCTATAGATCTGCAGCAGTTGTTATTGATAACATTTTCTATGAAACAGGGCCCCCCCTCCCCCTGGTGTTGGTTTTGGTGTGAATGGGATATTGCCCTGATGAAAGTTTGTAAAATTTCTCGTAAAAATTTCATTTTTTGTTTCTTTTGACAGATTACATTTTCCATGTCACCTGCAAAGAGAACAACCTAGCTGGTGTGATCATTTCAGATGCAGAGTATCCACCGCGCGTTGCATTCACACTATTAAATAAGGTAATTTCATTTCTATAGAGTAATTGCATACAAAAATATTTGTGTTGTAGTGTGGGTGATTCAGATTGGTTACAATACTGTCTCGCAAATACTGACTGGCAAGCTAGTTCAAAACAGGATGCATTCGATCCTGAGAAGCTGCTCTATTTATGTGTCAATGATTTAGACAGGTTGTATTCACACTATTGATGAGGTTCAAGTCTGAGGTTCAGTAAAGGACTTGTTCAGGCTTAGACCATTTTGTTATTCGTGTGTAGACGGGTTGCTTTCACACTATTAGAAATGTTAAAAATAAAGATTACAGAATATACTAGTACCTATTTTTGAGTATAGAAAGTAGTACAAAGCAAGTGAAATTCAAAACATTTTTTTGATCTCTGACAATCTTATTTGCAGGTACTAGAAGAGTTTTCGAATGCTGTGGCACCAACAGAATGGTCAGCCCTCAAGGAAAACGGTGCAAATTACGATGGACTTGACGCATATCTTGCCAAATATCAGGTGTGTTAACATATTTGTACTTGCTTGCTGCATTCCAACTGTACGTTGTAGAATATTCATTATTACATGTATAAGCTCATATCATGCAGCTATTGAGTACCATCATACCAGTAAACACAGAATGTGCAATATGATTACAAACAACCAGTACTCATGAAAAACTTAAATTATGACATTTGGTTTCTCATGAATGTTGTGAAGATGTTTTTTTTTAATTTTTAGTTTTTAGAGTACATGTAAGTAGGATTACAATTACTTATTTTTTGTTTAAAGAAAAATTATAATGTAATTTGATGCAAAAGTCTAGGGATTGTTTTTTTTTTTCTCGGAGACTACATTCTTCGTTCATCGATTCTTTTCTGTTTTATATTTCAAAAGTCCTTAGACTTGCAATGTCATGTTTATAATTTTTCTGTCTAATTCTTAAGTATTTCTAACTTTACACGTGTTGTGTTTTTCTCTAAATACCTTCTTTGTGATCATTGAAACAGGTTCCATCAGAAGCAGATCCGATGATGAAAATTCAAAAGGACCTTGATGAAACCAAATTTATAATGGTAAAACTTCCTCTTATTGCCCCAAAATTATGTATGCAGTGAGTTCTTGAATGTCTCAAACGGACACTTTATAATACCTGGAATTCTGCTTTTGTAAATGGTTTGCTTTGTTCCTTGGTTTATTCTGTAGTTGTTTTGTAGTTTGATATTCAATGCTGAATAATGGAATAGTTAAGATTTAAAACTTGATCCCTTATTTTACAATTGCAGAATGTCTAACTCTCAATTCATATTTCTTTTGATTTCAGTACAACATTCAGCAAAGTTAATTTCAATCTAATCATGAGTTCAGGGCCCCGTTTGACCATTTCATAAAACTTGTTATCAGTGACAACTGCCACATTTCTATGAGAAATATGCTCTCAGCCAATCAGATGCAAGGATTTCACTAGCTTATAACAGTCATTGTAATTTGTTATTGATAACAAGTTTTATGAAACAGGGCCCTGGTGATGGAACTGCATTTTGGGAGGAAGTAATTCTGAATTGTTTATCATGAAATAGATCAATGGTTTGGATTAAAGGGCAATCCAAACTTTGTAATAAGACGATTTGTGTGACAGCAGAAAAATAAGAAAAGCAGGATGGTGGAAGTTTGAAAGAAATCGGACAAGGACTAAGAAAGTTATAGATGTTTGAAAAATGAGATCGCTACATCTATGCGAATCTCAAATTGGCAATTTGTTGAGTCAGTTGTGACATTTTTGTGGACAACTCTCCCATTTGTCGTACACAAAAATATTAATTCGTGGTTTTCTTCGAGACGCTTTTACCCTCGGAGCAGTACTCAAAATATATTGGAGATAGCATATTGTTATAGGTCCTCATGAATGAAAAGATACTACTGAGTTATGCATTTTGAAAAAAAGTGACATTTTAGTCATTTTGTGTGTTAGAGCGAATGGGGAGTTGTCCACAGCTACATCACAATGACATTACCTATTCGGCCAATTTGAAATTCCCATGTGCATAGTGATTACAACTTTCAAAAATTCATAACTTTCTTATTGCTTGTCCTATTTCGTTCAAACTTTCACCAATCTACTTCTCTATTTTTTCCTCTTTCTTTCAAAGCAACTTGCTATTAAGGTTGGATTTCCCTTTAATAATTTGTTGCCAATTTAAGGATTTTAGAGCTTATTGTTTTTAAAAATTAAAAATTCCTGGCATCAAATGCAATATGGTCATGTAATCAAAATGGGCATAATATGTGCAGAAATTTTTGCTCTTTCTACTCATGCCTCTGGTATATTTTTTAGAGCTCTGAATCAAAAGTTATTGAGCCAAACCACAAAATGTACAGTGCAATAAAGAGAGTTCCATTGAAAAGAGGCCAGGTAAACCCATGTATGCAAAACGCAAAATTGAATGGTAAACCCTCTTTCCTTTGTATTAGTTTACGATGTATATTTCAACTTGTAGTTTGCGTTACTGTGGATATATCAAGCCAAATGAAAACTAAAAATAAATCAGAGAATGACTCTAAAATAGGTATATTTTGAACAGTACACCATATTATTTTCAAGGACTATTGTACCAATACTCTTGAACAATTCTTATGTTTGTTTGTTTTGCCAGCATGATACGATAGAATCCATGTTAAACCGAGGAGAGAAGCTAGATGATCTTGTAGCGAAGTCAGATGACCTGAGCGCCCAATCAAAAACATTCTACAAGACGGTAAGCAACCAACAGCTTCACGTAAAAGCGTAGACCTACATGTACATAGCAATCATTAGTCATCTTTGACTTGAGGTACTCAACTCAAAGTAAAATATTTTGCTTATGGTATGTAAAGATATTTAAGACCAATCTTTCTGCCTTCTGGTGTTAACATGACTTGTGTAAATTACATAGTTCAGTAAGAATTTTTCCCATTGAGGGAAGTAAACCTAAGCCATTATTTAAACATATGAACATTTTATATACTGTTGAAATACGCTCCCTGTATTTTGGCGCTGAAGAACGGATAAAAGACACATTTTAAAAATTGTTTAAAAGGAATCTGCTTTCTGTTCTCACACATTTTTCTGTGTCCCTTTTGCAAATGCGCATAGAATACATGGCATGCATATTGCTGTAATTATGTTCTGAATCATTTTTGAGAAAATATCACTGGGTTGTTTGTCTCATAACAGTCCTACCAACCATAAACATTTTAAACTGATAATTCAGCATGCCATTTCAAATGTTCAATTTTACTACATTATCAATATGGTTGTTCTCCTTTTTATGCAGGCACGGAAAACAAACTCCTGCTGTGTTATACAGTAAAGAAAACTTTGCTGTCGTGTGGACCTTGTAGCATAGCATTCATCGTGATAAACATTGGATTCATCCAGTGATGTAGTAAAAAAAAGCATTATTTGTTTACTTGGCTTGTCATTGGATTCTACATGTGATGGCAAAAAATGGATGCAGACGTTAACTGGAAAGGACATGCTCAAGAAAAATGAAAACTGTTAATGATGATGATCTCGGGAGCCTGATGAGATAATCGGATGATAGTAATTCAAGTGTGTTGTTAGTGATGTATTTTACCCCGACTGCGGAGAAAGCAAGTATATGCATATGGATAACGAACCAGTGGACTTACAGCTGTAAGTCCTATCCGAGGGACTTGGTGGTTGAGGATTTATTCCTTACCAAAGGGCACTAGTGCATTGACTTGTTTTCAAATGCAGGACCTCCTGGTTACGAGACCACTGCTCTACCACAGAGCCACCACACTTCCTCTAGAAGCTTTGAAACGACCAGAGAAATACGGCTCCTAATTCTTCTGGCAAAGCCTCTAAAAAAACCAGAGACCATGTCCAGTCATAGATTTTGAATGTAATTCTAATCAAATTTGTTCTCCATATTATGCAAAATATCTAGGCATGGTAAGAAGTGGGAGCACTGTGGTACATTGGTGAAGGCTCTTGACTCTCATACGAGAGGTCCTGGGTTCGATCCTCGCCCGGTGCTTATGTCCTTGGACAAGATGTTTTACCCACATTTGTCCTTCTCGACCCAGGTGTACATGTACCTGGTAATTGATGGGGTAATAATAATTGCAGGGCCCTCGGGAAGAACAGCATTGATGCAGATGAGGCTTCCCTGGATAGATAAAATTATTAAAAAAAGAAGAAGTTGAAGGTTCAAATTCTTGCTCAGTGTGTCTATCCTCAGACTACAGTCGTCTGTCTTAAAGGGAGGAGCAACTGAGCTGACATGTGTTAGCATCGGACTAATGCTATAAAATGTGGCAATTTGTGTGAAGTGACCGTGGGCGTGTCTCCAGTCACGCTACATACCAATCAGCGGTGAGGAATAGCTGAACTGTATCTGACTCCAGCTCTACATACATCCCGGTGTATGTAGTATGCTGTGTATTGGTCAGTGCAGGGATTTGTGCTTTAGTACATGGTCAGTGGCAGTGCCATGGTGTGTACTGCGCGTAATACATACACACTGACCTTATGTCAGTGGCGTCACTCAGAAATGTCAGCAGCTAAAGTGCAAATCCTTACCAGCTGTTAGGTATAACTGAAAATAACATGAAACACACTATGAGGGTTCATAAAGACAACCTGCAAAGAGCCTATAGGGGTTAGCATGGGGCAGGGAGTGCTGTTTGTGCTCACAGATCTAGCAACCAGCCGTTTTTTAATCAGTTCAGTAGGTGGGGGTCTGCTCGCTATTTACAAGGACCACTATTTATAAAGGACTGCTATTCATTTAGTCAGGCGTTATGGATAGCGGTCTTTTAGCGGTCCTAATGAAAGGCGGTCCTTGTGAATAGCGAGGTAATTTGTCTATGGTTTGCTTGCTATTTATAAGGGCCGCTATTCATTTAGTCATGCGTTATGGATAGCAGTCCTTATGAATAGTGGTCATTATGACTAGCCAGGTTACCCCAGTAGGTGTACTGGGCTTGTATCATGATCCTCAGACTTGTACAGGGTCTACGAACGTGTGATAAGGGGGGAGGTTGCTTAACCTTCGTCAGTTAGGTCAACTTCGTGTGATCTAATTTTATGGCATTAGTCCGATGCGAACACGCATGGGAGCCCAGTTGCTCCTCCCTTTAAGCCAGGTGTAGTAAATGGGTACCTTGTATGATTTCATTCTTGAAATGCTATGTGCCGTTGTATGTAGCTGTAGTTAAAGCTAGTGTAAATTTCCAGAGCACTTTGGAAGTGCGTAGAGACCATATTTTATTTGTGATACATGCTGTACAAAATCAGAATATCATTATTATTATTGCTATTATCAATTACATCCATGAGCATGAAGAAAATGTATTGTTGCAATGGATATTAGTGTTAATATCCAATTAATTATGATGCATGGAATAAGCCATGTTCTGTAAATGCAATATGGAAATGCAATGAAAGAGGATAGGAAAAGGTGTCACACCTTGGCTGACGGGTTTTTAAACCTCGGCTCACCCCGTGATATTGTGTCAGGACATTTGATAATGTAAACTGAAAATCAGAAAGGCATTACTTCTTGTACAGTGGAAAAATTACCCAGAACATGTTTACTATTTAAGCAGAAACATAATCAGTCAATTCTTTTTCTTTCTTTTTTTCGGGGGGGGGGGGGGGGGATAAGAACATACCTCAATGCCCAGCACAATTATTCTGTTCACTTGAGCTGTGTTAGTCGTTATACTTTATTCCTATTCCGTTCCACTATTTCACTTTGTTTATACTTGTAAGAAAAGAAATATTTGTACAGAGATGGCAAGTTGTAAAAATATATATTGCTTTTGCTTCTGTATCAGTCCATTTTCATTTGATATTTGATGTACATTTATTTTTGTATTTACTTCTCTCTTATCTTACGATTTAAATAATTACATGGTTGAAAAACTCATTTTTTGATTTGTGAAGTAAAATATTATTTTCACCCACCACCCTTTGTTAATGCTCATACTGCGATGAGACACCTTCTAAAAGGTCCAGAGAGCTCCTCATTCCATGTAAATAAGTCAGAAGTGCACAGTGGACTGGCTTGCTAAATTATTCAAGGTTTATATGACACTCTTCTCATTTTAGAGGTTTGCCCCACATAGCACCAATGTTTGCAAGGTGGATTTCATCTGTACAGATGCTGTCATACATAATAGTTCTATTTATATATACATGTAGTCATACTTGCGAATATAATAGTTAACTGATCTGTTACTTGTTCGCAGATTCATTTCATCTTTTGTTCATTATTGGGGGGGGGGGGTGGGTGGGGAACCCCCATATTTTCCCCCATATTTTTACACATTCATATAGAAGTTTAGAAGTTTATTAAGACAACGACCCACAAGGGGTATGGCTGTCCTATATGATATGTAGGACAGCAAATTGCACACTTTCATAGTTTTTATTTGTCTCATAAATTGGGAATTAAGGAGCACATTATAATCACAAAACAATAAATGAAAGAAGAAATACACCAGCAGAAAGAATGTTCATGAAGTTTCAAGATGGTAGATTAATTCATGTTTGATCTGTAACAAGTACATGTACTATTTAAATGTAATCTGTGCAATCTAGGGATTGCAAATGAAAGACCACAGATCGGAACTGTTTGTAGGGCAGGTATTCTTTTGATATCCCTTTACGGTGCTTTGAATTCTTCCAGTTACATGTATACATTAGCATTAATTAGGCTGAAATCATACTTTCATATAAAGCTTTAACAGGAAAAATAGTATCCTATTTTCTTAAGGTTCCTTAAAATCTTAAGGAGAGTTGTATTGTGCATTGTTTTTGTATGCTTGCTTCAACCTGCACATATGTGGAAATGTACTTTTATTGTTCTTGTGGAATAATCTGTGCACTTTTATGACCTGTTAACCATGATCCAGGATTGCTGATTCAATGATTTTGTGGTGAAACTAATTGTAAACTGAATCAATTTATGAACCATGAATAATATATATGTCAATACATGAATATATTAAATATACATGTTATATGTATTATGAGTACAAGTGTATCATTTTGCGTTCCATTTTATTTTTCTTGATCAGTTCAAACAAACGAGCACTGCATTTCGGGACATTCAATAAAGATACATGTATATGTGTATATGCAATTGGACCTTTTGATACATGATCATGTAGTTTGGGGAATAAGATAGCAGAATCATTTCAGTAATTTTATTAGTCTAGATTCTATCCGTTTTTTATATTTGGTTTATTCCCCTATACGCTGCTCTTCTTCTACACGCATATCCCACACAGAGCGCCACTCTCCACTAATCGCGCGATCCCCAAAATTTCACCCGTCAAAAAAACGTCGATTTGGAAGGACTATCTCAGTTTTAGCATTAATGGTGAATTATATTTTCAACGGATCGCGGTCGTGCGTGAACAGTCCAGGCAGTGGACTATAATTTTAAATGTAGATGCAGTGAAAGGGAGATATTCTGAAGACAATTTTATCTTTCATTTTTTTTTGTAAAGAAAACAATGTATGTAGTCATGCATTGTATTTCCGAACAGCACTGTATTACTGAATGCGTACAGTTAAGCGCCTAAAATGGCTTTCATGCGCGTGGGACTGCGCGTATGTTCTCCACACTATTTGACAAACAGAACACGGCAGAAGATCATAAGATGAGGCAAAAAACATATCTTGTAACCTGCTCTCTCGTCACCCCCAGTCTTTGTCCCGTTGGCCCCACATTGGGGTAGGTTGTGTCTTTCCTATAAGTTTCACACGTTCGGTAATACAATACCTTTTTCAAGGGACCAAAATGCCGCGTCGTTGGGAAGGGGTTCGCTTGGAAGGGAATATCTACCTTTTCTTTTTCAAATTCCACCAACTTCTTTTTCTGTAGGACTTTAAGCATTCATTATGTAAGTTTGACAGATATTCGTTTGATATCTTATTTGCTATCGTTGATTTTCTGAAAAGTGTTCGGAAATAGGATCCATTACCATATATGCCTATGCAGCAACTACCCTTGTATGCAGCCCCATATGTGCAGACTAATACATGTAGATTTTACAACCATTAGAATACCTTGCGTTAAATTAAGTTAGATTTTTTGAAAAATTCAGAATGTCACCCTGATTCAGATGCATGTAGTCTTTCACCAGAGAGAAAAAAACCTCATCATGGAATAAAATGAATACGATACACAAATAACAAACATAAAAAAGGAAATGGCTTATATTGTACAGAAAACTTTATTTACATTTGTACAAACGCTATACAGACTAGTTCATTAAAACATATTTACCCTAATCATACTCTACACATGAAATAAACAAGATGCATAATAACCCGAAAATATATTCAGTTAAATTGAAGCAATTTATCATCCACCTTCAACTTGCTGCTACATGTACATGTATATCATTGCATTTGACTTTCGCTTTAACTTTTTTGTTCAGCTACCTTCTCACAATGAACATGAAATTATAGGGGAAGTCTACCCTGATTACAAGTTGGTATTCAAAGAAAGCAGATAAATTAAAGAATAGATCATTGAAGGTTTGAAAAAAATATAAAAGAATAAGAAAGTTGTGAATTTTTGAATTTGTAATCAATCAAACACAAATTGGCAACTCTGTGACATATCCTGCAAGCTCCTCTCCCATTTGGCCTGTACCCCAAAAATGATTTCAATTTTCTCTGAAGAAAACATTCAATCTTACATGCACCTAAGATATAATCATTGCTCATATATTTTTACACAAAATGTGTATCAAACAAATCTATTCCTTCATCAAAAATTAAGGAAATGAAAATTTATGAATTTTTTTGTACTGAGCAAATGGAAGAGGTGCTTGCAAGATGATCACAGAGTTGCCAATTTGTGTTTGATTGATTACTACTTTAAAAATTCATAACTTGCGTATTTATCGGATTCTGCTCAAACTTTCACTAATCTGTTTCTCTCATTTTTGTGATTCTTTTAAAACCAACTTGTAATCAGGGTGGACTTCCCCTTTAATGTGTTGCCAGTTTGAAGGGGGAACTTTGGATCTTTCCACCCTTCACATTGATCCTTGTCACTGATGAGTGAAGAGAAAATGAATGTGATAAATGTTGCCTTACCTGTCTCTCAGCAATATCTGTGAGAGCAAGAACGCTAAGTGTAGAGTTGTGAAGGAAACTAATCTCAGCATTGGGTGTGCAACAAAATACCAGGGTGGACTTTCCCTTTAACTGCTGTACATGTAGTAAACTTAGGATGCTGATTTTTAAATGCTATTAGAGCACAGCTTAAGAAAATCTCTTCTCATATATACAATTATTTGATGTTTACATTTTAAACAATTAGAATATTAAGAAGAAATAAAAAATCCCGTGGGATAACCAGAATATTGTTGGCTCATTCCAAATACAGTAGTATGTCAAATTTCGTTGAATCTATTGTTTACCATGGTACCTAAAGAGTAATGCATTTCAGAATTACAGGTATCTTTCACTTTAATTCATGGATAGCTGCTTGTTGACAAACTAAATCCAGATGTATCATCAACAGTTGAGACATCTCAATAAATGATGACTTTTAATACTTCCCTCTGTCACCTCTCTCTCTAGGTTTGGTCCAAATATGAAACAGAATTTTATTTTTTAAAGGCATTAATATAGAATATGTACTTTTACACTGACAATATTAGTTTAAATTTTCTTTTTCATACATACATAATCATGTTGAGTCCCAGAAATCATAGTAGACATAGATGCTATTTCAAATTTACTATAGATGCAGAAAATATGAAGACAATCCCTTACACCAAGCCGAAATCATTGAATAAATAGTACAGAAGAATTTAATCCATAACTTGGCCCTGAATTATAAAAAAAAAGTTGAGATTATTGTAAAGGCTCCTTCAGACATGTTGAAATTAACAACAGAATTCTGAAGTCCTTGCACATGGGGCACGTCTAAATATCAAAATGAGGGGTCCGGAGTTAAAATCTGGGGCCATGTGCAACAGACCGCAGTTAGCGTAGAGCCCTCCACATATGGCATGGATCAGATTTCATTAATTTATCTTATCTGATTTCTCTTAATGTTATCACAAGGTAGGGTGCCATCTCAACTCTTGGGCTTGGTTTCTTGGTCCGATACTTTCCTGATGAAGACGGCATCTTCTGGGTGCTCTATATCTCCCTCCTCATACGTGTAGGACGATGCTATGGCAAGCACTGAGCCATCGTTACTGTAAAACAAAGGATCAGAGTTCAAAGTTCAAGTTCATTTCCATACTCTCATTAGTCATAATAAAAATATATAAAATATGTGCTCAAAAACAAAAGATGTAATGATCCCAGTCATTGCATTGCAAAGTGAAGGTAACAATCCATTAAAAAATGAACAAAAAAGAAATGAAAGATTCGTTTCAAGAAAAAAGAATATTTGTGTATTGAATGATTAGGGTTTTCCTTTTTAAATTGGCAACACTGAAATCATTCTCTAAGTGTTACATTCTCCCAAGTACAAATCATGAATAGGTCTATCAAATTCAAACTATACAAATAAATATGAAACAGTTCATTTGTATGGGACATCTATCATTCATGCAATTGACTATGCTTTTCAAGTCTAAATGCTATAATGCATATTTTCACAGGCAATCCTCCAAGCAAATTCTGCAGTAGGCCTACTGCAACATAAATGGACAAAGAAGCCTGTGAAGAATCTAAACCTAGTGCTCTGTTTCTGCTTGGTTAAGTCAAGTGTGACAAAGCAACAACAGTTAAACATTCAGCAACCACCTGCATAGAAAGACCAACTTTCTATAAAGACCACATTTTTTGTTTCTCATGGAAACATATTAAAGTGTACCAACCACCTGAAAAAAGAATTTGTATACCGCTAGAAGTATAAAATTAACCTCAAAGAACTTTATCTGAAATTCTACAGGTCAACAGTTTAGGAGTATGAAGGAAATAAAGGATAATATGAAGGTGCTCGCGCGGAACCGAACCTCCGAGTTGGGTTCCGCGCGAGCCCTTATCTTGGCGAGCGCCTACGGATGCGTTGAGTAGTCTACTCACGAGTCGCTTTTATGCTTACAGAGAGTATAATTAAACTTGTAATATCTCTTTATTGAAGTGATATTCGAAGCCCATATTTGGAATATAGTTATAAGTTACTATGTTTTATGTTTTATGCCAGTGTTCATGTCAATAGGGGGGGTAGCCTTGACAGGTCAATAGCCTTTGCTACCCCCCTCACATCCACATCATCACTGGCCATTACATTATATTCATTTCTCTTGTGTCATTTTTTTTTTCATATATATTCTCATTTTGTTGTTAATTCCCTTATGTTGCTTATCTCTGATTGCATACATATATTGTTATATATTTTTTAAGAGATGTGAAATACAATGAATTAGAATTAACATGGAACCTCTAACATGCAGACGAAAATATTTTTTGGTGATTGGTACCCATTAAATAAAAATAAAGACCATCTCAGCATAAAAAACAGACAACTTTCTTTTCTCCCTAGAGCAGTCTTTATATAAAGGTTTCACTGTATTTACATTAGGGGAAGTACATTAGCCGCTTTCAAATGGCAAGAAAGTAATATTTACAAACCTGAATGCCAAAGAGCTGATGCTCGTGGGATAGCAATGGAACTGACACAGGCGCTTCTTATTAAACCCATCCCAGATATTGACGAATCCATCACAGCCTCCGGTAGCAAACGTGTTGTGTCGGTTGTGGAATGCGATGGCATTAACAGGATAAATCTGCTCTACTCCATCAACCTAGAAAGAGTTGGGGAGGCCATTCGGGAGATAAGAACACAACAGTTCAACATGGAAACTCTGTTTCATTTAATACCGAAGGTGT
Organism: Heliocidaris tuberculata; assembly: GCA_025618425.1. NCBI lineage: Eukaryota > Metazoa > Echinodermata > Echinoidea > Camarodonta > Echinometridae > Heliocidaris > Heliocidaris tuberculata. The sequence goes on along the minus strand of CM046847.1, from coordinate 9,793,595 downwards.
GAATAACAGAGTGACAGAGCCTGATTTCAAGACCAGGGTCTTATTGTGATGGTAATGAAGAAATAAAGCACTGTAACAAATGGACATTCAATATTTTCCATCTCCATAATTCAGTGATGTGTCACAATTCTGAATCATGGTCTACACCTATAACTGAAAAATTCTCAAAGAAATACAAATTTCATCTTTAATGAATAAAATCCCTATATTAACTTCATTTATTTCAATATCAAAAACTGACATTTGATGGCAGATTTGATCTCCCCAAACAAGTACCTGTTGCTGCTGTTGTTAAAGTATCAATGCTGAATGACATTCTTACTTCTGAGATAGACATAAAACTGTTAAACAGGTAGTCCTGTACTAAGTATACAAAACTAAATGGGTGCAAGTCTGTGTTAACAAACAGGTGTTTAAGCATTCATTGGGCGATTTCAAGTTCGGTGTTGGTGTTGGTGTTGGTGTTGAGAACTTGAGAACGTGAATCGGGTTGCTGATTCTAGCCCCAACAATGAATTCTGGTTTATAAAAATAATACCAATCACATTATTGATAGCTCAAAAACTAGTGAAGTCAATCCCAGCACCAGCTTCATTTCAGGTTCGGTGTTGTGGCTGGTGCTAGTTTTGCCCCAACACCAACACCAGCTTTCAACACCGAACTTGAAATCACCCATTCTCACCTTTAACCTATGGCACTTGAAGGCATACTTCTTCTTCTGAACCTCAGGGCTTGGGTCAAGGTACTCCACGGCAACCCTGCCCTCTATGCTGCTAAGCACATAGCCCTGACCGTTGGGGAAGGACCTTATGCATCTGGTCTGGTACTTGAGACTGGACTCGCGCCTCTGCTGGACATAGCCCATGTTGCGGAGGTCCCAGACGAGGACCTTGCGTCCGGCGGTGCCAACCACCAGGCGGTCACCTGTGACTGCCATTGTGTAGACCTGGCATTCCAAACAAATATGTGTGGTTTTTAGAGGTTACAGTTTTTTCCATCGGGGTTGAAATGGGTAGCAAGGAGGTTAGGAACACCTTGTCCATAGTTTGGCTCCACGACAACTTTTATGTACAAGATCTATTTTACCTAAATCTATGCCACTCATTTGAATATTTGGTAAAATTTGGGGGTCTTTTTTATATCCAGAGATAAAGGCATAGGCCCTGCATACAACATAATTTACAGACTAACTTCATACTAGAAATTAAGACACAATGAAATCAGACCATCAATCTGATAGTTTCATGAAATGAAATCCTGAAATGAAAGATATCTCATTCACACATAGGATGCAATGTGACTTTAGTATAACATACTTTTTCAATAGACTCCAATCCAAGTTTCCTTGGGCTTGGTATTCAAAAGGATAAAAACCAAACATGACTAACAGAAAGAGGCGAGCAAATTACCTTTCTTAATAAAAAATAAAACTGACCTTGTCTGGCTGTGAAAATGACCCTGTTGACCTCCCTATCCTAGGGTCCCATAGCTTGACCGTCTGATCCCAGCTGCCCGTCACCACCACATTCACATCTGGGCAGAACTCAACACACTTGATAGCATCCTCATGGTTTCCTAGAACATTCTCTGTAAATTAATATTTATAGTAGATAAAAAGAGAGGCCAATATTAATACAAATGTACACATTAAAAATACCATGTTAGTAAATCATGTCATAAATTTGATTAGCAAAAAGAGTGTAATGGGTCATATCCAATGGTACATCAGTAATTTTGAAAAGGAGCCTACATAAGCTATAATCAAGAATTTTTTTTAAAATCAACAGACCTGTTCACAAAGTTATTCAAATTTATGGATGTTTCTTTCCTGGGGACCTAGCCTCTGACAAGCTTTCAGGTTGTCAAGAACAACCTTTGTTTTAAAAGTATGCATAAAATTTGAATATATTTGTGAACAGGTCTATTAAGAGGACTAAAAAAACAACAACAACCAAACCCCACTAACAATTGAAAACAAAAATATAATGAAAAATAACTACCTGTACTGGTGTTAATATCAAACAACTTCAACATATTGTCCAATCCTCCACTGTAAGTATGAGTTTGGTCCTGAAAGAAAAATTAATAAAAATTGAGATTAATGTTTAAATGGGAAGCAGACATCTTTTGCAGCATTGAAAAATTCCAAAAGCCACAACATTAGCAAATATCATATCCACCATTATCACATAGCAAAGCATATTGTCCTAAAATAATCTGGAATAGTATGACTATGAAGTGTTTGAATGCAGATATAGATTTTTGACAAAGAATCTAAATTGCACATGTCTATTTCGATAAAAGTCTTTACAAAAAGCCCAGAATTGTAAAATCCTAATACCTAAAAATGAGTTTTGAGACCATTACAATTTTTGCTCAAGAGACCTTCAAATGCTGTACAGGAACCAGATAGCAGAGCTATTTACATTTGCATCTGTTTATAATATTCACATCCAGTCAGTACACAATGCTCTCCAAACAAATCTTTTCACATAAAATGGTGCACATTTGACACTAACTCAACGGTATACATCACAATTGCAAAACGCAGGAAAATGTACAGTAAGTCAGGATATTACTGCAGACTTAAAAATTTCATCTTTCAAGTTCATGTTAAAAGTATGCTCTATCAAAAACAATAATCCATTATCCATGAATGATTTCTTACACAAAAGCAGCAATCCAGCACGGGCCTGTCATGCTTGTACTTGGCACGGAGCTGATTGGCCTGGACATCGTAGAGGCGCACTGTCTCATCCCATGACGACACCAACAAGAACTGAGAGGAATTGGGTCCAAATTTGACAGATGAGATACCATCTTCTGGAGGATTGTCCAGCTTGAATTCGTTCACAGATTCACCCATGTTGTCACTTTTCAACGAGGTTAGCTAGATGTTTGTGGAGAAAAAAGAAAAGAATATCGCAGGTTCACTCAAATTGTTTTGTTACATTTTGTAATGTATCATGTAATATTCTTAGAATACAAAGACACCAACTCTGTCACCTTTTGCTTACAGTAATCTATAAGTAAATATACAAAATGGGGTAAGAGACTTTGGATCCGTCTGATAGTAACTTTATAAGTTGGAGGAATCCCTTTCAGTTTTTCATTATTTTTCATTATCTTATTTTTGTAAATGTAAATCCTTTTAATTTAATCTAGGAGTTAGGCTATGATAGGCCTCTGGTTCCTGCTCACTCCTTCACACTAAAAAAAAATGTGTGTGCGTGTGGGGGGGGGGGGAATGTTTTTTATGTATGAGTATTTATTTATGTGTATTTTGTTATAATTTGTTTATTTGTATATATTTTTTTTATATTTTTTTTATTTTCTATGAGTGGAAATAAACTTGAACTTGAATTCTTCTGCTTGCTCAAGTCAATGCCATACTGTTTTGAAGGTTGGAATGGAAAACCATACTGTCATTGCAAGGAGAACATCATGTAAACTTTGTACAAAGCCCCAATACGAAATGAAAAACAAGAACAGGAAAGGAGGAAAACTCTGGAAATGCAGAGGATTGGTGACTTGGAGTAAAAACAAAACAACAAAACAACTTAAAAGTATTAACAAACAATTCATCTTCGACCGCAGTCAACTTGATGTCAGAGCCATCATAATTTTCATTTGAGAGTGGATACATAAATCCTCTTTGATTATATTGTAAGAATTTTCTTCTTTCATCGAATTTGATGAGCACCTCAAGACCCACAGCAATCTTACATTCACTCAGTATTACATCCGCACAACCAAAAGTACTTCTGTTAGTAACAGATCGAGACCAAAAGGAAGACACGTATCACCGGAACTGCGGTATGGAATGATTGAGGTAGGCATGCCATATTGTCATTGGTTGTAACTTTATTCTCTCTCCTATCTACTGTAGTGTTAGACCAAGCCCGAGTTGTGTAAGAAGTTAGCAATGACCTTGCCTACGCCTGGTAGTCTACTGGTACTTTGGTAGACTTAGTCTACTAATGATCCAACAAGAACGCAAGGTTTTTCTGCAATTTATAAAGAAGGCTGCCTCTTATAATAAGAAGAACGGTGATAATAATAAGAACGGCCCCAGGCCAGGGCAGACTTGGCTGAGCCTGCCCTGAGCCTATGATGAGGCTGAGGTCTGAAGAAAAAAATCAAATTGATTTCAGGCATTTCTGTAACTGTTAGGCCTACATAGGAAGCAATTAGAAAAATTAAATTTGAAGAATTGACATGCCATTGGTTGCATCTAGGGGATCTACATGTAGATCAAATCATAAAGCTTAAAGAGTGCAGGAAGATTTATTACTCTTAGGTAAAATGTTCCTGGATGTTAAAACACTGTCATTGAGCTTTTGCCAGATTTGAGAGTTTGGCTCACTGACACTATCGTGGTAAGCTGTAAATTGCTCAAGCTTTGTCTTTGGCATTCTTCATGTCGGGTGACAGAGCGTATTCCAAAATGGGGGTGGGAGGGGGGTAAGCAAACTTCCTACCCTTTGAGAAAATTTTACTTTGATCAAATCTCAACTGCTGGCTGTTACTCATTTTATTTTTATTTTTTCTTATTTCAATTAAATGAACCACAAAATTATCCACACCGTCCTTTAGCCCTTTTAACATAGCAAATTATCTTCATTCTCATATATTGTTCTTTAACTGGTTCTAAATGCTCTGAATCAATGATGCAAATATTATAAATTAACTTCTTTTTTTTTAAATACTTTTTTGCATTTCGTATTATTTCTTTAACAGCTATAGTTTCATGGCTAGTCAGGGACAAGAACGTGGCTAGACGAGCTGTCCTCAACGGTCTGCTGATCCAAGAGAAGGATGTGACTGTAATCCCAAAGCATGTACCATCCAAAATTTGGGACAATCTCATAGATTGTAATAAGGTTCATCGTCTTTTTTCGAAAGATGCATGGATACTTGTGGTGACAGCGAAGAAAAGGGACCTCAGATGGACATGTCCCATCTGCTGTCTTGATCTGGAAGTAGATTCATCCCCACTTGGGTGTGATGGATGTCTCGATTGGTTTCATTTGAAATGTTTGCGACAAGAAAAAAGTCCAAAGACAGCTACTTGGTTTTTGTAAAGATTGTCGACAATTAAGCAAACAGTAAATGAATTACACTGTATGTATCTTCTCTCTTGTGATAAAAAAATGCATCTATTTTTGTTCATTTCTTTTGAAAAAAGGCAAAAAGTAAATATTCTTCCAGAATGAAAGTCCTATTAAGGCAAAGGTGTAACTAGCTGTATGATATTGCACTTCCTTTCGAGGCAATTTACTTGACATTCAGAAATTTTTACTTGCCTGAAGTAATCGGACAAGTAGTTGAGACATGTGTATTACAATCATCATACATGTAAATCTGTTATAATGCCACGCGACGACTGTACATGGCACATATAGTAGTATGTTTATGTACGTACTGTAGCTAACCAGGCCAGACTAACTCGCTGAAGCATCACATCACCGATGTGTATGTTGCTGGATATCAGAGCTAGAAGCAGGGTTCTCCACTAGCGGTTTTACCCGGGGGCTCCGCCCGGGTAAAATTTGAAAAACCAGTTTAGCGCCCGGACAAAAACTTGACGCGCCCGGATATGAAAATTGACATATTTTCACGCACTGACAAGACAGCATCAAGACCGCGCGGCATTGCGCAATCAAGCATCGACTTAAAATAAAAATTTTACTTGCATGATCATGTCGGAAACCCGCACGAACGCATTATCTCTTTGCATGAACCACGTCGAATTCTCATTGCGATCACGGCCACCTTCTCTGGATCGATCGCAACGAGTTCTGTCTGTGGGACTCGATTTTAAGGCGCGCGAGAGCGATCGCGCGCTGCTGCGCGCGCCTTAATCCAATTCAGGTAGCGCGATTTATCGTAGTAGGTCCCACATGTGTTAATTGGTGTTTGCAGAGCAATGAAAGTGAAGCGGTTTTCCGAGCTGAATCCTGTTTCTTTAGGTTAATATTGATTTTGAGTATTTTTATTTACGGTATACAATGATACAAATTATTTATGTGGGGTTTATTTGCCTGAATTTCCCCTGTATTTAATGCAAAACATAAGTTCAAAACGAGCATCAAGTTCGTCATAATACTGACTCACCGTAGTATAGCCCACATGTGTTAATTGGTGTTTGCAGAGCAATGAAAGTGTAGCGGTTTTCTGAGCTGAATCCTGATTTTTGAGGTTAATACTAATTTGAGAAGTGTTATTCAAAGTGAACAATGATACAAATTATTTATGTGGGGTTTATTTGCCTGAATTTCCCCTGTATTTAATGTAAAACATCGTTATTTTTACGTTAGTGCAAGGCATTGTGTGAGTGTGACTGTGATGATCAAGCTGCTGTGACTCTATCTTGAGGGTTAGGGTAGAGAAACAAGTGTTGATGTACTTATGGTATATGATAACTGATTTATAATATATCGCTTTGAATGGCATAGCGTACAAATTTAGTCCTGATTATTTATTATTTTTATGATAATGTAGATGTTTTTAAACAAACTGCACTGTAGGCTATTCCTATTTTTTATTGCATTTATCTAAGTTGATTTAGGCATTTTTGTTCTGATATTCATCAAAACACCCCCCTCAAAAAACGAACAAGAACAACAAAGAAACGAAAACACATGCTCAAACCCACACTCATACACTGTTAAAAGCAATCACTGAGCCAACAGAGCCCTCTGAAAAAAAAAAAAGAAAATTAAAGGCCCTTTTTAAATCATTTTAATTTATTTTGATTTTATTTAAATATTCAAGTAATATTTTTTTTTACTCCTAAAAACATTTCCCTGGAATAAAAAAAAGCTTGGGGGGGGGGGGGGGGTTAAAGTTTGTCTCCTTTGGTTGTTGGTTGTAACTTAGTATGTGTATTTCCTCCATGAATTTTGCTAATCGGACAAAAAGCTCCCCTTGTATGTCGAAGAAGAGCTTTTTGCAGTGCTCCCCTACCGCTCTCCTTAAAAGTTCTAGGAGAGCTTTTTATTGCTCCCCTCATAATTATAAAACTGAGTTCCTGTATAAAAAAATAAATGCACGTGCGTCGCCCACTCATTTGATGAATCAAAAATGTCGTCTCGATCCCTGTCGATATTGAATTTCTTCTCAAAAGTTTGTGATGCTAACGAAGCAGAAGCTGCTGCGGCAGGCGATGAAGCCACTGAGGAATCTCGACGCAGTGCACTAGAATCTATAATACGTATGCCGTCACGAAACCGCAAATTTGACGCCGTCGCGAAACCGCAAATTTGACTTCGGAGGCCGACGAACACATTCGCTATTCGCGCGCTCGCAGCGACGCAGGGCAAGGGAGCTTCGAGGCCGAGCAGCGGGTGCGCCATGCCATGCCAGCCCGCTGCGCCGGGGCATGCAGCAGCAGCAAACGACTATCATGTCAATTCACAACTGTACTTTAAATAAGCAGTTAATCAAGCTGAAAAACCTCATATTTCTAATCATTTCTATAATATAAACCTTCCAAATTTAATGCATGATATGAAACGGAAATTTTAAATATTGTTTATCTTAATAAATTGAGTGAATTATGTAGGAAAAGAAAGAGATACCTGAAACTATCGGCGTCCGTCTTTCAAATTTTGTGAAGTCAATTCAAATCTGACAAATGTATGGTATCTCATATGGGTCAGTGAACAAAGCAAATAAAATCACTGAAGACAAATCCAGAGGTATCGGGTCCATGACCATTTTCAAATTCAAATTCAAATTCATGTTTATTTCATTTCCAACAGAAACTTGGCTTTACAGATATCATAACAGAAAATATGAAAAACATATGTACAAATTCATTTTTTCTTAATAAGTGTACAAGTACACTAGACATATAAATAAATTATTATAATGAATTATTAAAAGAAATTCATAATTTCTGAGGAAATGTGGGGGATCCACTAAAAAGCCGGGCTTGTAATTTGTGGTGACCTCTTCCTCTTCCTTTGATAAGATTAAAGATTGGAGGATGGCTGAATTTTTGGAATCATGTTTAGGTGGGATCGAAAGCTAGCGGTTTACATCACCCCTTCAACAATCCTGAATCTGCCCCTGTTGTAAAGTGATTCAAGTTTTTTTTTTTTTTCAGACGAAGACGTTGTGCTTTGAAAATCCAAATATGGTAATTTCTAGATATCACGTCCCCAACCCCCCCCCCCTTTCCAAGAGAGAGAGAGAGAGAGAGGGAGAGAGAGAGAGAGAGAGAGAGAGAGAGAGAGAGAGAGAGAGAGAGAGAGAAAACCCCAAACAGAATGTGAAATGATCAAGAGGGGGGGGGGGGGGGGGGGGGGGAGGATGGGAAAAAAGGAGCCGCGGAGGAAAAGGAATGTGATATAACCTTTACGACCTCTTACCTACCACACCTCTAATCCCCGAATCCGCTACTTGGCTCTATTTGATTGATCTGGTAAAACCCTGCGGCAGTAGTGTAGCTGCCCCCAAATTGAATGATGAAGAAAATAAAAATGAGGAAAGAGAGAGAGGGGAAGGGAGGGAGGGAGGGATAGAGAGAGAGAGAGAGAGAGAAGTACTGGGGGTTGGGGTGCAGACATTACATGAGGGAGCGAAGTGACAGAGTGAGCGTCTGTCGAGCCAGGGGGTAGGGGAAATTTTGGTATTTTACTATGTGAAAATCAAGTCTTAGTTGCATTTTAGGTACAATTTTGAAGACCGGAAAGTTTTTGTTGTTGCCATGCAATTAAGCCGACCTCTTGTCGTTAGGGGGGGGGGGGGGGGGGGGGGAAGGGGTGCACATCCATGTCAATGTTGTCTAAAAATAAGTGCTGGAAATGTTAGAGACAATACATGTATATATCACTTTTAAAAAAAAAAACTTACTTAAGAGTAACTAGTAATGTAGACTTAAAAATACATGCCGATTTTATAAATATGGATAAATTGATGAGCGTTTTAGTTAGTTTTAACCTATATTTTTATGTTTTATTTAATAGTATGAAGAATTATTTATTTTTTCCCAAAAAACAACAAAATATAGGTTAAAACTTGAAAAAAAAAAACGCTCATCAATTTATCAGGGAACTGTTCACCCCGGTTACTATTTGTGTATGTATAAGAAAATGAGCGTGAATGAGTCATAATCCATAGACATATTACATGAAAATATCTTTCTTATACATCAAAATTCGTAATAAAGTCATAACGAGCAATTCCTTTTTACAGATCATTCATACTAATTCAGACAAACTTGTGTGTAACAAAAAACTGTATTATACCGGGGTGATCAGTTCCCCGATATAAAAAAAAACCCAACCCCCCCCCCCCAAAAAAAAAACTCAAACAAAAACAAGTCTGCAAAATATTAGTGTTGGTATTATTTTATTTCAAAAAAAATATTTTAAAAAGTATTGGGTCCACCTCATACAAGACCTATATGCTGTTTGCCGGGTATTTTCAATAGGTAGGTGGTATACTTGTAAAACATTAAGACAGTGAATGATGCTGAAAAAAAAAAAAAGTGGTCAAAAAAAGAAGTGAAAATTAAATCTACAAGCAAAATCACAGTATGTCATTAAAATCTTTTAATTGTAGATTCAAACTAATTTATATAAAAAGTATTTTTTTTTGTTTTTGTTTTTGTTTTTGTTTTGTTTTGTTAGAAATGGTGTCCCAGTTCTTCCGCGTCCCAGTTCACCCCGTTCTCCCGTTAGGTGAACCTATTCGCTCTATTGTCTACAACTGAACATGATGGTCAACATATCATCACATTTCAGTAAAAAGATAATAATACATATCATTTACTAATTAAAAAAACCCCACCAAAACTGTAGATACATTCGCAATTATGATACCCCCATTCCAAGGGTCACAAAAGGGTAATTCATCTGCCAGAAATGGTGGTGGAGTAAACAAGAAATTCTCCGTAATCCCAAACAGGATCCCCCGGGGGGGGGGGGGGGGGGGGGGTCATCAATGGGGCTCGAGCAGTCCCACCTTTTACCACACAAATTTACGCTCATGACTTTGTATGCACCATATGGCCTATTGCTCACAATTACACTTCTAAAGATAAAGTCGCCGTCATAAGCGTCTGATGGAAAAAAAAAAAAAAAAAAACCTCCACATTCTTAGTATGAGCGTAAATTTGTCCTGTCTATTTATACATACATGTTTATTGACTTTTGAGCATCATAAGTCATAAGAAGTGGCCGTCCAAGGGAGGGGGGGGGGGCGGACAGGGCTCGAGGCACGTGCCTTGGGCGGCACTTGGAGGGGCTCAAAAAACGCAAAAGACTGAAAGTAAAAAAAGGGGGTAAATGAAGAAAAATTGCGCCCCTCCCCCGTCCCGAGGGTAAATACTTTATAGAAATACAGCTTTTAGGGTTTGAAATGCGAAAACTGTCTAAAGCTCGGTCGCTTTGCACCCTAGCCTAATTATTTGCTTCCAGGATCTCGTAATTTCGCCCCCCCCCCATATATAGTTCTAAATAGTTTCAAGGGTTCAAAATTTGAAAAATAAAGACGTTATTGTTGTTGCTTAATTTGCTCGCTATGTAAGTTTCATCTGACTCTTGCTAAATATTGCGCCCGTAATATCCCATAAAGCAGGGGCTGATCCAAGATTTTGTATAATGGGGGGGGGGGGGCACAAGAATGCAGGTTTGTCAACTTTTGGAAACTGCTCAGAGGGAGGCCCATATTTTCTTGGTCTCGCTAGCTCTCGAAAAGTCGCTCAGTGTCAGTGGGGGGGGGGGGGGGGAGTATGGGGGAGTCCAGTTCCCCTCCCTAATTCTCTGACAAGCAAAAAAAAAAGGGGGGGTTCGTTCTAAAAGGGGGGGGGCACAATAAAAAAAAAGGGGGTCACAATCTATGGTCACAATGCACACTTTTCTTCCAAAAGGGGGAGGGGCACACCCGGCCCGTGCCCCCCCCCCCAAATCCGCCACTGCCATAAAGTGTATAAAACAGCATTTGCAAAGGGCAAAGGTTTAACCAAGCAGGTACCTCCTTGGTTCAATATTTGAAAAAAATCTCAACCTTTCAATCGCCTTGCTGAATTTCTCGACTATACTTCTCAAGGGTTTTCGTTAATTTTGCTCCCAATTTTAGAAGTGAGTGATTTGAAATAGAAAACCGTTTATCAATGTACAAAATGCAAACTTCTCTATCGCTCAGCTCATGCTTAATAGCAGTGGTCAATTGCAAAATTTCCTGGGTAAAATGCACAAGGAATTGTGTCTTTTAGGGTTAAAAAGTGAAAATTTTGTCGCTCGATCGCTTTGCTCCTTCGCTTTTCTCCCTCACTTGTACTTGTTTGGGCACTCGGTAGGGGGGGGGGGGGGGGGGGGGGGGGGGGAAGGGAGGGGTGCAACTACGGTTGCCCCGGCCTGGCGCCATGAGATACGCCACACCCACAGGTCATAAAGAATGAAAAAGAAAGAAATTGGGGGGAAAAGAGAGAGAAAGATGAAAAGAAAGAAAGAAGTAAAGAAAGAAAGAAAAAGAAAGAACGAAGAATTAAAAATAAAGAAAGAAAGACAAAAATTTCCAAGCTGGAAGGGGTTGTCAAACCTTGTCAACCACGCCCCAAAAACAAATTTATTACTTTAACGTAACTTAATAGTGCTTGCTTAAAGGAAACCAAACCCCAAGGAGAGAATCAATGTTATTGGAAAGTGAGAATTCAGAGAAGCACTTTACAAAAAGTTTCATCAAAATTGGTTAAAAAATGAGAGAGTTATGGAAGTTTGAAAAGTCTCGTTTTACTTTCTATGGGGATCCTCAAATTGGCAAAATTGCTTCAAAATGGCTGATTTTGTGAACAACTCTCCATTTGTTTTGTACACAGATTTTCAGATTTTCCCCATTATCTTTCAAGGTGCAGTTAATCTCCTTCTGAGCTCAACATATATAATGGGAAAATGTATTTTACACCACATATGTCGAGTTCAGGAGGAGACAAGGAGCACCCTGAGAGATAATGGGGAAAATCTGAAAATCTGTGTACAAAACAAATGGAGAGTTGTTCACAAAATCAGCCATTTTAAAGCAATTTTGCCAATTTGAGGATCCCCATTGAAAGTAAAACGAGACTTTTCAAACTTACATAACTCTCTCATTTTTTAACCAATTTTAATGAAACTTTTTGTAAAGTGCTTCTCTGAATTTTCACTTTCCAATAACATTGATTCTCTCCTTGGGTTTTGGTTTCCTTTAAATTCATTTCATAATTGCAATGTTAATTTGTGTAAAGTCAAACCCCTTAGGCCTATCTACTAGTATGCCCCCTGATTTAGGCAGAGATCGATGCGCCCTCTCAACCCCTCATCATCTCACCATAATATTTGAGCCCAAGCCCTAAAGTTTTAATTTGTCTATGTTTGAGCCGCACGCACACTAGCACTCGAAACACGTATGTCTGCACGCGCGGAGATTCGATGCAGTCAAGGAGCGCGCATGGAGGGCCGTGCGTGGCTGTGCAAATGTTGACGCGCGCGCGGCCTACATACGTTTCTATGCAAAATTCACAAATTTGACACTTATTATTTCACTTCTTTTATAATTGCAGAATTTTTTTGTGTGTTGCTGCCTACTTCTTTGGAAATTTTGATGCATTTGCCTGCATATTTCTTTTAGTCCGGGCTTTGTAGAGTTTTTTTTGAAAGAGTTACTGAACGAGTAATATAGGCTTGCCAGCATCATTTTCTGTTTACTTTTTGAGAAATGAAGAGTTCTATCCAGGGTTTGAAATCCGTATGCAGGCTTTGAAGCGGATCAAGGGGTGGGGGTAGCACACTTAAGATAAGGTGCCACACATCCCACGGATCAGATGAGGGGGGGGGGGGGGGAGTCATGAGGTCTGGACCCCTTTTTATATTTTTAATACAGATCTACATGTATATTTGTGTGTGTGGTGTGTTTGTGAATTACAGGTGGGGGGGGGGGGGGGGGCAATTCCCCGTGGAAATTTTGAATAAGTACAAGCTTGTAGAATACCCCCCCCCCCCTCCATTTAAAAATACTGGATCTGCCCCTGGATCCTTAGATTAACCCAAAGGAAGCTGGAAAACACAAACTCGACATACCCTACATTCAAACTGGTCGACATTCATGCATCATATCAACCACACAGCCACTTTCACTTAATCATTCCACTCACACAACTTACATCACTGCAAATTTACCTTGGGGTTACAATATTATTTGGTTTTTCTATATTTCATTATCATTACTTTATTTGGCAAAGAAACATTACAAGTAATAAAAATAAATTGAACAAATATACAATGCATCAACTAGAACACCAGGGACAGAAAAACTGAATTGAATAACTGTTCCATAAAGCCTACCACTGGTTGCAAACATGTACATGTACATTTTAAGTTGCACATGTACATGTATCAACTCAAAATTTATAAAAGAATATCCAAATAAAAATATTATCTGGGTATTTAAAAAAAAATGTTATGCTACGACTGAATTCCACCACATCCCTCATTAACATGACATTTATAATTTAAAAGAGAAAATAAAGAAAGGGGAAAATGGGGGGGGGGGGGGGGGGGGTGAAGAGGAAGCAACGAGTGTGAGAGAGAGAGAATACACAGGGTGTTTATATCAACAGATTGCTAGATATTTTATTACCAATTACATTCACAAGAAGTCAAGAACTAATATACTGCAGTATACAGTTCCCTTCAAACATAATTGTGCTATAATAATGAACAAGAATAAAGTGTGTGCCATCATTTGTTACAAAACCAGAAATAGAACTCACATTGGTCATCTTTTGCATCATATAGAAAACAGAAATAAAGAAAAGAGGGGAAAATAAACAGAATATTTTTAAAGAATAATAAAATAAGAGGTCATGAAAAACATTTCTCAGTTCAGCAAGCCATGCCAATAGTCTTTGACCAACTGAGTTTGTCTCAGTTAAAGGGGGAAAGCATAGATAGAGAAACAATGCATTAGCCGAGTGCGTGCCAAGAGGTGAATGAACCTTACATGATTGGCATGGCGAGCATTCAATGAGATAAAATGTCTGAGAGTGCGACATTTTATGATACCAAACAAGGTCTAGAACATGTATATTACATGTATTTAACAAACAGAACATTGCACATAAAAATATTTTTATATCTCTGATGGAGAGACAGCATCATTAACTCTACCAGGACAGAGAACAGTAAATATGCAAAGCTTTGTACCATTACAGTTTGAATCTGAACTATTTCATTAAATTATCCAGATGAGGTGGTAACATTAACATTTAATCATGTCAGACGATATATACAGAAAACAAAAGAGGGGTAAGGATGTTTGTAATGGTAGGTTGTATCATTGTAACTTGTCTTTCAGTTATAAATGAATGTTCTGTAACTAATAAGTCCTTGGCACCTTATTCTTGCTAATTTATTACTTTTATTTGTTTGATGGGCAAGTCCAATGTATTTTGCCCCTTACGCTACCGACTAGATTGAAGATTTTAGTATATATTCATTATATTAATTTAAGAGCCCTACTAGAGTGTACATCCCAACAAATGTCAAGGAAAATGACACTTTCGAAGTCAATAATGCTCAGAACTCCATAATACCTGGTAACGTATGGGGAAAACAAATGACCTAATACACCTTAGAATTGCCCTGATACGTTGTTACTTTTTAATCATCTATCATTCCATGCATGCATAAATGAAAAGCTCCCTTTGGCTTCATGGGTGAACAAGAAGGACAGTTTGCAGCTCAGTACAATCTGCAGTGACCTTTGTGGATACCAGGAGAACCCTGCAGTCAGTCAAGGTCCAGTCTACATGGAGTTATCCTCGAGTATACCGCAAACAGTCAGAAGAACTGAAAAAAAGAAGAATCAGTTGATGAGAGATCTAATTTGTTGTCCCCTAGGTCATTTACTCATTTGAAAGATTCTGGAAAGGGCCAATCTATTGGCTAAGCTTTATTTTTTATTTACTTCTACTTTGTGTATGTACATGTATATCAACATTTTGTCTTACACCATTAAGTTTGTAATCAGCATATGTATTTAAAACAGGAAGTATTGTTGTGCCTGATCTAAAGAAATATTAGAGATTTAAGTTTAGTATACTAAAAAGCCATTACTGTTACATGTTTATGTGTGGATAATTGAACAAAAAGAGCATGAATTTTAAATTAATATAGCATCTGATATATTTGCATAATACACAGGTGCTTATTATGACAATGTAAAACAAATTTCGTCTTTATTCTTTTTATTTAATTTTTTTTTTTTGGGGGGGGGAGTGTGGAATTTACTAAACAGTTAGTACTCATTCTAAGATTCATTTGAACTTGTCATTAGCTCGATGGTTTACATAGAAAAAACAACTAATGACTGATGGAAATATGTCATAAGACTAAAAAAGTTTCAGATTACAATACTTTCATTTACCTTTAGGTCCTTTGCAAGTAATGTTATGCCTGGACTAAGACAGACAGCAGTTTTCTTCAGAATACTAGCAGTGATGGCTGACTGTACTTGCCATAGCATCAGAAGAATCCAATGTGCAGGTTACCTGTGGCATCTGTACACATGAAAGACAATTAAAAAAAAAGTTTTTAATCTTGTACTATGGGAAGAAGTGTGTCCACTACTAATTAATGTATCCCCACCATGTCCACCCAGCAGCGACATTGAGGTTGCTAGCTCTTCTCGCTTAAGATGCAACTGTCTAGCTATTACTTAAAAATTGATTGTAGACTAGATGATATATTTCAGAGGCGGTGGAATGTCGGGCTCGGACAATGGATGTGGGGGGGACCTTTTCTTTGGTGGACAAAAGGTGCCCCCTTACATTGTCTGAGCCTTGGTGGAACATCGGGCTCGGAGAATAAAAGTGGAGGAGGGGGCATCTTTTGTCCGCCGAAGTGAAGGTGCCCCTCCCCCCATTGGCCGATCCAGTGGCAGAATATCGGGCTCAGACAATGGAAGTGAGGGGGGGGGGGGCACTTTTTGTCCGCCAAACAAAAGGTGCCCCCCCCCCACTTCCATTGTACGAGCCTGACGTCCCACTTCCTGACTGATGTGTACTTTTAATGGACATCCGATATTTGGGTCAGAAATTTTCTATCCTTGTCATTATTTTTTTAGTTGCCACCCCCTCCCACTTGATGACAGAGGCTCATGCAGTTAAAAAAAATCTAAAATCTAGACCTTAAACCAGTTAAGCCACTCTTGTCAGGCAAAACACATTTACAAATATGTACATGTAGACCTTGGCCTGTATTTATCCTAATTTTTTGTTTACATTCTACAAAGTCAGTCAGAGGGGGAGCCCCCCCCCCCCCCCCATCCCTCCTCCAGTACATCTAATGTCAGGATAACCTTTATATATTGATCTAGACATATTATATTTATTAAACAATAATTTTACAACTAAATTCTTAGAACCATATTCTCTTAAATGCTATTTGAATTCTTCTTGGCCGAAAATTCACTACTGAGGCCTGCAGGTGATAGTGCGTGCGTACAGAGCGGGACTAGCATACCCAGTCCAGCGCGTCCGGGGTTTGAGCTACTAGCGCCCTGATGGAAAATCAATTCAGGGGCTCAAAGCCGTGATTTGTTCAGGTCGTCTCTAAATTTTTAAAACCAAAGCTCGGGTAAAACCGTCAATATTACTTTCAGAAAATACACATCAACAAATAAACACATCAATAATCTCCATACAATCATGCACAATCCGTCATATCACACAAAAATGCCGAACATGCCGACTTTAGCTTAAAATACTTAAAATTTACCATGATTTTGGTCATCTTCGAGGTTTTCTCGAGGTAAAAAAAAAACTCTACAATGAAAAAGTTTGTTGACCTAACTAAGATGACATCATCGAGTACTTAACTTAAAAAGAACTAAGTAAGAAAAAATTCCGGTGAGGCACAAAACGAGATTTTATAAAAGATTAAAAATTTGCATATTTTACATCAAATATTATTCAAAATTAACAGTCTAAATTTACTGTTAATTAAAGAAAAAAAATATCAAAAATTAAAAAGTGATCTAGGTTTATGGTAATATGCGACTCGTACTACCCCCTCATGCATATTCATAGTTTTGTTACTTCCTGCTATTTCATTGGTTACAACTCAATTAGAGGCTTATTTGTTTACATTTTTCAAACCGTTAATTAGGTAATCCTTTTAATTTTTGCACGCGGCTCTGGAACAGTATGGCGACGCGCTTAAATGTGTAACGCGCGCACATACGTGGAAAGCGTGCGCGTGCGCGTGCGCGCGCGTGCGTCATATGTAAAATTTACATGTGCGACCTGCTGTACATGGTCTAGTCTGCTGTTTAGAAATTGTACCAAAATGTCAAAAAGACGCTTAGATATCGATGATTCATACAGTAAAAGGAAGGGAGAGTCGGACTATAGGTAATAATCATGATGCTACAATTAATTGTTTTTATTCAAAATGCATGAGCACGTATTTTATCCTCTTTTTAAGCTATGTATTTATTATTACACTGTATCCGTCACTTCTTCAAATCCATGTTGTGTATGTATACGCACGGTATCCGTACCGTGCAAAGTGAATGGCATGGCCATGGCCCATGGCTCGCCGCTGCTAGTAGTAGTACTAGTAGCAGCTAGCAGTAGCAGTAGCAGGCTGCATATGTTTAGTGTATTGGACAATGTGGTGTGGAGAGATAGTCTATGATAGACTGATGTAACACCAAATCTTGTATTTAGTATTGCAATCCAGAGATCAGATGAGAGGACATAGAGTAGATGCTCCGAAGTGCGGCCGGTAGCCGGTGTGTGGCCGGTCTATCCTTTGCATTGCAAAATCACTTTTGAGTTTGAGTTTGACATGTTTGAAGTTTGAAATACCAATTACCATGAATACCGTACTAGACTACATTAAAATCATCATAGATCTAACTGTAGTGTTAGACTCTATATCACATATCACATTCACACACAGGGTACATTACCAAAGTCAAAGAAAAACAGCAGTGGCCATGAAAAAAGTATCCATAAATAGCCATTTTTTAGTGACAATTGGCGTTCCCACCAGACCCTACGAATAATTGAAAATTTTGAAAATGTGCCTTTCTTAAGCGTGTTGTTAAGGAAATAGGGTTTTGAAAAATAAGCTTGTTTTTCTTACCATAAGTATTTGTAATTGAAATTATTGTAAGCGCTTTGGGCCTTACGGGAAAAGCGCGGTATAAGTAGTAATGATAATGATAATTAATTTCAAGAAATTTTCAATTTTAGATTGGGATTTTTCACGTGTCGCAAGCTCAAAAGTGTCCAATCGCTAGTTTCAGTCGTCGATATTCAGTGTGTTTGACACACCGGCGCACCACGGCGAAAGCTCCGTGCGAATGGCAATGTCAGTGTCAGATATTGCTGCTCTGGTGTGCGGCTGGATCGCACACGGAGCTTTGGCGTGGGACTCTGGATCGGGCCAATGGGATTTTGCTCAGCTCGTGCACACATGATGCGTGCGCGATCTCTCCATTGGGTTTGTACATGGGGCCGCAAACCGGTGCAGGTATTCTGCAAACCGACTCCAGAACAGGGAAAATGAAAAATTAATATTACCATGGCAACTCTTCATTTTTGGGGGGACTATATTTTTGCTCAAACAGTTACATTATGAACTTCCATTATTTGCGTAAAAAGTGAAAATAATTCTGGAATAAAGAGTTCTAACTACTGGATTTTGTCTTAAGTGGCCGCACACCAGAGCATCTACGATCTAGGACAGGAGAGAGGCTAAAAAAGGTAAATGAAAACAAGGAGCAGAACAAAATTGTTACGTAGTTAGGGAAAAAAACTTTAAAGAGGAGAAAATCAGGAAAAGGAGAAAAGCTGATGAAACTAGGAGAAAGTTGGAAAGAGAGAAAGATGCTTAGAAGTAGAAGAAAGGAATGAAAAAGAAAAGGGGGAAAATTGGCATGTGATCAGGGTGATAAAGAGAAATAAAGCAATAAAAGAGAGATAGGAGAGGAAAGGAGGAGAGAAAGAAAGAAAAAAAAATGTGTAGAAAGAGAGAAATATACTGGAGAGAAAGAACATGAAAATGACAGAAAGAAGATAAAAGTATACTAGATCTATAGAGAAAGAGAGAAATGTAGGGGAAAGAAGAAAATTAACATTAAGGAAGGTATTAGGCTTAACTTAGTCATCACTGGTTTTATACAATGTCACATTTAGCTTTTGAAAATGGGCTGAGACCTGGTAGTGCTACTGCTACTGCTTCTCCAAATTGGGGTTTGGGAAGGGGATCCCCCTAACAAAAGTACATGTAATTGACTAATGCACGCGGGAAGGATATGATACTATAGAAGAACATTTTTTAGGATCATTGAGAAATATGACAGTAATTGCCCCCTTATCTGTAAAACAATGTCCTACTTGGGATACATGTACAAAGTCAATATATCTTATACATGTGTGAATGGACGATTAGAATAAAAGTATTAGAAAATAGGCATATTAACATAAATTTTAAAGGGGATGTCCACCCTGATATTAATTTGGTTTTAATAAAAGCAGAAACATGAAAGAAAGAGATCAGTGAAAGTTTGAGGAATATAAAAAAAAAAAGAAAAGTTATGAATCTTTAAAATTATAATCAATCTTGAACAAGTTGGCAACTCTCTCTGTGTTCATAACATCATACTCTTCAAGATATTAAAGTTACGTTCTGGTCATGCGATTAGATTGTGAAAGAAACTATCTGAAAGTAATTTGGAAAGGTTAATCAAATCTACATAATAATTGGTGTATACCGTGAGGTCTTGGAATCCTCAAAATGATGATAATTGACCAAATCTTGCTGAAAAGCACATGCACTACACACTGAAATGGGTTTATGGGACTGCACACACACATGTGGCATGACTTTTCAGCCGCAACATTCCAGCTATGTCATGTCATATTTCAAATATGAGGGCATTTGAAGAGCAAGCCTTTCTCAGGGGACATTTCTACTATGATGTTCTTCCAAACTAACATAAAAGAAATGAGAAACCTCATAAATTATTGTTCACCTTTCCCATAACTCAACCTTCTCTTGTTCTTTTTTGCAGAGACAGAGATCGAGACAGGGAGAAGAGGGACCGAGATGACGACAGAGATCGGGATCGTGACAGAAGAGACCGCGAAAGAGATCGCGACAGAGATCGATCACGATGGGAGTCGGCGGGCGTCACAAGTGCTCCTCTCTCTGTCCCAACTCCAACCGTGGCCATCAACCCCCTGAACCTCACGCCATACTCACAAAAATACTTCACTATTCTAGCCAAGAGGAAAACCCTGCCAGTGTGGGAATACAAAGATAAGTTTATGCAAATGCTAGAAGAACAGAAGATTATTGTACTTGTAGGAGAGACAGGATCTGGGAAAACAACCCAAGTAAGTGGGAGTTTTGCATGCAATGTATTAATCTGTAAGGATTTATGCAGTGACAATAGATTATGTGTTACATTAAATATAAAGTAACTGATATTGAAATGAGCTGAATTAAAGTTTCAGCATGTATGATGGGGTGTCTAAAAAAATGCAACAAGATTTTGATTGGTTCTTAAGAAGTATGTGACCATCCTGGATGAAACTTTGTAGGTAATGTTGTGACAGTATATCCTAAACTTTTTGTTAATTTCACAAGGATCTAAGCTAAAACTATAAAGTTTGATTGTTTTTGGAAAATGTAGCATGTTTTCAAACTTTACAAGGTGAGCATGTTGAATAGCATCAGCGTTTACCTATTTCCTCTGCATTTTGCTGTAAACTTTTCCAGTAAATTCATTTTAACCCATAATTTCTTGTTATAATCATCGCTGACACATTTTAGATTGATACATCATTTGTGAAATGTTATGATTATACATTTAAAGTATATCTTTAAGTACAAGAAGCAAAAGAAAACATTCCAAAAAGTTTGGGATGAAAGTGGTGATTTGCTTACTAAGTCTTCTACTCATTTATATTTTAAATCATAATGGATTGATCAGCAATGCACTGTAGGAAACAGCCAAGCATTGTTTGAAATGAAAATAACAAATTTTTACTTATTCAACTCTTCAAATATTAATATAAATGATATTTATTTTTAATGTTTAACACCCCTTTTGTAACAAGAACTGAAGTTAATTTGAGAACTTGGCCTGAAATATTCAGGTGACAGGTATCCGCTCTTTGTAACATTTTGAAAATGCTGTGTCTTACAAAAACAATCATAACTTTGTGGTTTTCGCTTAGATCCTTATGAAATTCACAGGAAGTGTAGGATATACTGCTACAATAGTACCTACAAAATTTCATTGAAGATGGTCACATACTTTTAAAGATATTACCAATCAAAATTATGTTGCTTATTTTTTTTTAGACACCTCATATGTTTTCAGATTAATGAAGAAATGTCCTTGCAATGTACAGCAGATAATCTGTGATATTTTACATGATTTTTGTGTATAAATTTTGCATTGATTGTTTCCAGGGCCCTCTGTTAGAGCAATTCTAAAACTGATGAGGCAAACCTGGATTAATAAAATGGGAAATAAGTAAATAAGCAAATGTAGAACAAAATAGTTTTTTCCAAACCAAGCTGTTTGTAGTTTAAAAACACACACACAGTTAAGAAAAAAGAATTGTTTAAGTTTGCACAACCAATAAATTGATATCAACCCAAGAATATCAGCATTACTCCTGGGAAAGACATATTTCATAAAAATGTAGTTTATCCTCTGACACTCATATTGACATTGGTTGACATTGGTTGACAGATCCCCCAATGGTGCATGGAGTATGTGAGGAAGAAGTTTCCTGTGAATTCTATGAAGGGTGTTGCCTGCACCCAGCCCAGGAGAGTAGCTGCTATGAGTGTAGCCCAGCGTGTGGCTGATGAGATTGATGTTGTTCTTGGCCAGGAGGTCGGGTACAGCATCAGGTTTGAAGACTGTACATCAAACAAGACATTGGTGAAGTAAGTCTATTTAAGGAATCTTTTTTTGGGGGGGGATTCATGAGATTGTGTTTAATATTACAAATTTTGAACACAACAGATTAAGTAGAAGACATGATATAAATGGAAAGATTAAAATGTCAGTTGAAAAAAAAATTTAGCATTGGAAACCCATCCTTTTAATACACTACTGTAGTTTAGGCACATTCAGAGAGGAATACATTTGAGCCATGATTTCTTCTAATACTTAAACTGAAAGGGTTCCCCTGCATACAGTTAAAAGTATTCCTGAAATTGGCTGAAATTGCATTTCTATTTTTGAAAGATTAAAATATTGCCTTAAATTTAAGTTTTTGTAAGTAGAGTCACACCACCAACAGACTGCGTAACCACTGGAATCTTGGCCATTCAGATATTTTAAAGTTTTTGTTTTGGTCTGTTGATTTTGTGTTGGTCTTTTCGGTGTGACTGAGGTGTAATAATGCTGTACAATTATGAGCATGGACACAGTGGCCCGAAATTCACGAAAGAGGTTTATCTAACCCATGGTTTAAACCTCCATAAGCATAGTTCGCGCATGTCCCCATTTCCAGTGGGAGGCTAGTAATGCGCTTATATATGCTTATTTAGGCTTATTTTGGTCCACGGCGGAGGTTTAAACCATGGTTTAGACCATGGTTAAAGGCAGGGAAAGTTAAAAAATAATTTGTGAGCTTTCTCATTCTTATTATGTTAGTTTGGAAGATTGTCATAGTAGATGTGTCCCCTGAAAAGGATTGCTCTTCAAATGCCCTCACATTCAAAATATGACAAGAAACAGCTGAAATGTTCTGGCTGAACATTTGTGTGTAGTCCCATATACACATTTCTGTGTGCAGTGCATGTGATTGTCAGTAGGATTGAGTCAATTTCTTATCATTTTAGTGATCCCAAAACCTTACAGCATACACCAATTCTTATGTGCTATATAATCAACCTTTCCCAATTGCTTTCACAATTCAGTATCATGACCAGAACTCAACTTTATCTTTAAGATAAACCTCTTTCATGAATTTGGGCTTATGAGTGCATTTACCACACAAGTATGTAATTCTGTTTGTACAAGCAATGGAAAACTGTACAGTTTTACTGCCAGAACTAACAACACCTTTATCCCTGTACAACATTGCAGATACATGACTGACGGTATGTTACTGAGGGAGGGTATGACGGATCCCTTGCTGGAGAGGTATGGGGTGATCCTGCTCGACGAGGCCCACGAACGTACCCTGGCTACGGACATCCTGATGGGTCTCCTGAAGGAGGTGGAGAAGCAGAGATCGGATCTCAAGCTTGTCGTCATGAGCGCCACCCTTGATGCTGGGAAGTTCCAGGTACCTACTTCTGATTTGTTATTTCTAACCCTTTCTCCGTGTTATAGATAGCACTTTAAACCTCTTTTCTCCAACCTTAGTTGACATGTTCATACTGTCTTCATCCCTATCTTCTTTCCTATCTGTTTTCCTTTTGAGGCATTATTTTGACAACTCTCCTCTGATGACTGTACCTGGACATAATCATCCAGTACAGAGCTATTTGTCCTATTTTTAATGTGACTTACATGATATATAGAACTTTCATTTCCCGCAGTGTTATTTTGACAATGCCCCTGTGAAGACATGGACATACTAATCCCGCAGAGATCTATCTTGTCTTATTTTTTTGGTGTGATGTACTAATATATAAAATCTATTTTATCGTGCAGCATTATTTCGACAACGCCCCTCTGATGACGGTACCTGGACGTACCCATCCTGTAGAGATCTTCTACACCCCTGAGCCTGAGAGGGACTATCTGGAGGCTGCTATACGTACCGTTGTTCAAATTCACATGTGTGAAGAGGTGGAAGGAGATATCTTGCTCTTCTTGACTGGGCAGGAGGTAAGAACCATTGTAGCCGTTTTCTGTTTATGGCTTATTTTGATCTTGTCTAGACAAAGTCTGCATGGAAAGGCATAAATAAAATGTATTCGCATTCATATTTTGACATATTTTATTCAAGTGTGGACTTCATCTGCATTGAAGATCTACAAAAATTGTATTGTCATTCTTATTTTGATGGGCACTTTATTCTAGATCTATGTGGGTGAAAATGATGCTTCGTCGGCATGTGTTCCGGAGAGACCCCTATTTGTTCCTGAAAAATGTGGTAAATGTTATTGACAACCATCCTTTGGGATTGGCATCTCTGTAATATGTTCAGATTTTTAAATGATGCTTCACATTTGACAATTCCAATCTTGACACCTGTAGGAAATTGAAGAGGCCTGTAAACGGATCAAACGGGAGATCGACAATCTAGGACCCGAGGTGGGGGATCTGAAGACCATCCCCCTCTACTCTACCCTGCCCCCTGCCATGCAGCAGAGGATCTTTGAGAACGCTCCACCCAACAAGGCCAACGGTGCCATAGGACGCAAGGTGGTGGTCTCTACAAACATAGCAGAGACATCGCTGACCATTGATGGGGTTGTGTTTGTGATTGACCCGGGCTTTGCAAAGCAAAAGGTGGGTATCATGATGTCATGACTAGGACCTCTTGAGGCTCGTTCACCCATGCATGCAGAAAACCACTGCAGCTTATTTTATGTGTATTAAAGTGAATGGCAAGTGGGGGTGAAAAAAAGTAGCTGCACATTCTCACTTATCTGTTCACAGAAATGTGAAGCGTATTACGCTTACATCATGAAAAAAAGGCTGTGGGATTACTGCGTCGTAAGTGAACCAGCCTTTAATGTCTGCTTGTGACAAAAGGAAGTCCAGTGTTTGGTTTAATAGTCTCCACATGGTGGCGCATTGATTGAGTGAACCGACATTGCAGTCTAGTATGTGACCCATATCCCAACCTGTGTACATGTTGATCTTTGTTTCAAATTTCGTGGAATTTGTGCTAATGCATGTAAAATGAGGTTAATTTGATTCAAAACTTGATCTAATAAGCTTTTGCATCTTATTGACTTTTAACTTATGATCTTTTGTACTACTAAGTGATACTACTTATGTATATACGAACAAGTGTCCCGGAAATCTAACAATTCTATCTTGTGGATAGATTTCAGTACATATAGAATTGGGGACTTGTAAGTGTCTCACAATGTACTTGTTGGGCACCAAAAAAAGAAAACGAAATAGAAAACGAAGGAAAAAAAGAAAATTCTGCAGTGGTATTTACTACCTATGGCTAAGGAAAGGTTGATATTAACTTGGTTTGACATATTTGCAGGTGTACAACCCTCGCATCAGGGTGGAATCTCTCCTGGTGTCACCCATCAGTAAAGCCAGCGCCCAGCAGAGGGCTGGACGTGCCGGCCGTACCCGTCCAGGCAAGTGTTTCCGCCTGTACACAGAGAAGGCCTATGACAGCGAGATGCAGGACAACACCTACCCGGAGATCCTGCGATCCAACCTGGGAACTGTTGTGCTCCAGCTCAAGAAGCTTGGTATCGACGATCTGGTTCATTTTGACTTTATGGACCCTCCAGGTGAGCATGTCTGTCCGTTTGTCTGTCTGTCTGTCTCTCTCTCTCTGTCGGCATATTTCTTTGCAGTCTGCCCTTTTCTTCTTCTCTGTTTGTATCTTCATTCTTGCTCACTTTTCTCCATCTTTTTTCCATCTCTGACTGAACTGTCAGTGTTCTTGCGTTTGTCTTTATTTATAGTGAAAGTACTCTTGAATAGTTTTTAGGGCCTTTGTGAAACTAATTCAAATTGTTACAAACTGCAAGAAAATTGTCTCCCAAATTAAATTTGTATATATTTTTGTGTAACAATATCAGATGTAAAAAACTAATGAAAATGGTGCATTGTTTTTTTATTGCACTCAATAATATTTATTTTGCTTGTTTTTATTTCCACTAGAAAAATATTAATTAAGATAGATGTATTTAATTGGGATATTTATATCCTTTTGTTTCCCACAGCACCCGAGACCTTGATGAGAGCCCTAGAGCTGCTCAACTACCTTGGAGCCCTGGACGACAGTGGTGACCTTACTCGCCTGGGGTCAATGATGGCAGAGTTTCCTCTCGACCCCCAGCTGGCCAAGATGGTCATCGCCAGCACAGACTACAGCTGCTCCAACGAAATCCTCTCTGTCACAGCTATGCTATCAGGTAATGCATTGAGTGTCTGGTCCGAGTGTATCAATCTGGTGCGTTGTGTGTATGTACTTCATTTTATGTCTTTTCTGTTTCCTCTTTACTATGTTGGGCAGCCCTGTAACCCTAAAGATACGTAGTCACTATGCAAGACATCTACTTTAAATGGGTTCATGCCCATTCTTTAAAATCTTTCCTTAAGATTTTGAAGGCATGGACATGATCGGAATTTCAGATATCTAAGGAATATAGATTGCTTGGTATCTTCCTGTATGCATGTGTCATAATTGTGAAAGCATTTTTCATAATGTTTATAATTTGTCATGTCAATTCAAATATCAATAGCTCATGCATTCAGGAGTAGTATTCCACTCTCAGTTCTGAGTTGATTTTCGACAGTAGTGTTATGTTTTATATAAGTATAGCTACATTAAATGACAATAGTACTGGGATCCCTTCTTGCCATTTATAATAATCATTGAAAAAGGGTAATGTTGGACTTCGTAAAGTAGTGAAATCCACCCCCTTCCCCTTTGCTGTTGGGATGCTTTGCTGCAGTGGTCTAAACAGTGCGGGGAATCGGCCGGCGGCCCCCGATTTTAATTTTGTTTAGTCCCACAGTGCTTCCTGCGACCCAACGAGGCCAAGAAGCTGGCTGACGAGGCTAAGATGAGGTTTGCTCACATCGATGGGGATCACCTGACACTACTCAATGTCTACCATGCCTTCAAGCAGAGTAAGTCATTCAAATAAATAAAAAGGGGGTTTATTATGAAAGAAAGAAACAAATAGAAAGGCAAGGCACGCATAAGTCCTATCAATCATAGACTTATTAGAACATTACTGCGCATAGATGGACTCAAATGTCCGCAGAGAGTTCATCCTCAAGTAGCTAGTTTCTTTGATACAAATTCAAGCAGTAGGTCTCCTTTTTATGCAAACAGAAGGGAGTGATATGTGCAGATGTCATAAAGCATTTTAAATTGTTTTTATGTATTTATTGTATCTAGCAATAATATGCTTGAATTTGAATTGTCAATAAATTCATTTGCTATCCATTTTGTTATCCATTGGTGATCCCCAAAAAGTTTGTTTTTCCATCATCTGTTTGTTTGCTTATTCCTTTGTGTTCATATTTGTCTTTCTTTCGCCCATTGTTGTCTCCTAGACAACGAAGACCCCCAATGGTGCTACGACAACTTTATCCAGTACCGTTCCCTGAAGTCGGCCGACAGTGTACGGCAGCAGCTGGCTAGGATCATGGACCGCTTTGCTCTACGACGAACCAGCACAGACTTCAACAGCAAGGACTACTACCTGAACATCCGCAAGGCTCTTGTCAATGGATTCTTCATGCAGGTAAGGTGTCTTGTAATCTCCTGTGATCTTGTTGGTATCTTCTGTTGATTTTCATTCAGGCAGGGGATGCACAAACATATCTGCAGTCGCTTTTGATTGAAGCAAGTTATTTCTAAAAGTTTTCCATTTTATCCAACGTGTATCTAGTTACTTTCCATAGGTGCATCAGTTAAATCACCCTAGTTTCACCCTCACTGCACAGCCCCCCCCCCCCGGAAAAATTCATACTGTCTCTTAGACACGTTTTTCTAAACTTTCTTGGCCCCATGACCCCATTTGTCCTTTTTTGTTGTGCTGTTACCCTGAAAATGCAATTTCTTTCAAGATCCCAGGTTGAGAACTTCTGTTTTCAACAATTCAAAAGAGCTCCTGTGAACCAGAAAATTTGGTGTTTTATATTGGCTTAATGTTTCATTACAGGTTGCTCACTTGGAAAGGACTGGTCACTACCTGACGGTCAAGGACAACCAGGTTGTCCAGCTTCATCCATCCACCTGTCTTGACCACAAGCCTGAATGGGTCCTCTACAATGAGTTTGTGCTGACCACCAAGAATTATGTGCGAACTGTGACAGACATCAAGGCAGACTGGTAAGTCATTCTATAATTTTTTTTTTTTTTCATTATCTACTTCTAGTGTCTGATTCTTCAGACTCCCGTTAAAAATAAATGTAGAATGTATCCTGCCTGCTGTGATTAATATACACTAAAGTACGAAAATCAAGTCATATAATGTCGAGCTGGAAGGGACATAAGCATGTAACAGAAATGGACTGCAAAATATTTGAGTCCATGTGTTGATTTTGTTATATCATAGCATCTCCAGAATGTGTTTGTATGTTTTTTTTTAACGTATTTATATAAGGGGTGTTTTTAAAATGAAATTTGTGTTTTAAAAAAAATTTTGTTGTACTTTTTCTAGTGAGATTCTCTGTCTCGATCAAATTTTCTAGTCTTCAAGAAATTGAATCTTGTAGCTTGAATATTGCATTCCTTTAAATTTCACTATCTACTTGACATTTAGTTCTTTTGTGCATCACTGTGGCAATAAAAGGTCAAAATTACAGTGAAATCTGTCTGGAGAATGTTTTCAGAGAAAGGTGATCTATCTATATAAAGGTGGTTGCTGAGGAAAGCTTGACTGCATTGATTTTAAATCTGAACATTCTCTCTCTCTCTCTTTCTCTTCCTCTCTCAGGTTGATGCGCCTAGCTCCCCAATACTACGACATGGCCAACTTCCCTCAATGTGAAGCCAAGAGGATACTAGAGAGGATTGCCATGAAGCTACAAGGATGGGATAAACAGTAATGTCACCTGATGAGATCATGTGATCAGTCAGGTGACTGTTTGTTTGATCTGCTTTATTTCTCACCAGACCAAGCGGTTCAATGTAAATTACCTGGAGAGCCCAAGGACTATTTTCTGCGAATGATTCGCGAGTAGTATAGCACAAAGTATGTGTAATGTGGATGTCTGTGTAGAATTGTGTTTGTAAAAAAAAAAAAGGCAGGCATGTCATTATTGTTTAAAAAGGGTGGCTCTTGCTGTTAGTAAATGGCATCTACTCCCTTTTAATCACTGTTATCTGTAAAATTGATGGAAAGGATTAGATATTCAGAGCAGTATGCATGCTTGTCAATAACACACTCTCCACAGGTATTATAATACTTGTAATATACTTGTAATTTGAAGGTTTTCTTACTGCCATGGAATGTCAAAATCTATCTTCCTGGTACACAGAAACTGCCTGAAAAAAAGTTGCTCTTTGCTAATACATCATATATTGAATATACTTCACCACTTCCTCTTTCAACTTGTATTTTGGACAAGGCTACTCCTAGCTACTACATAACCTTAAAGTTGTATTGCAGATTTGAGAATAAATCATATGCCCCCTCCCCCTCCTCCCCAGTCCTGTCAGGGCTAATGGTACTGTAACAGTCAATGCATTTTTAATTTCTAGAGCTTAAAGTGCTGCAAAAAAATCAATTGACAGGTTTTATCTTTATTTGTGATACACAAGTGTTAACCCCATCGTAAAATGCTGTATCCATTGTTCCAGTTTAAATTGCAGATATCACGCTGATTGATGATTATTGGACATTTTCTTGCAATCGAAGATTGTACAGATGTGAAACTTTGATTAACTAGTTACAGAATCTGACTGGTTTAACAAGTTGAGACTTGCCTCATCTAATATTTGCAACGACAGTGCATGTGTGCAGTCTAATTCTACCCCTCAACAAGTATGCAACTTGTAGCATCATTTGTGCTATGTCTATGCACATGAAATTCAACTGGAAATGCAACTCTTGTATTTCTAGCCTAAAGAGCCACATTTGAAAATCGTTTTTTTTGTTGTTGTTGTTGTGATTGTGTATGGTGAATTGATACCGAAATGCACCAATACGTGTATTTAGAATATCTCAAGATCTAAACTCTATGAAAAAAGAATGGACTTGTTCATTAAATGCAACATGGTAGCGAAAATACATATGTGTCATACAGATGCTATCTCAAGTTTTATGAAATAGGGCGCAGATGGAGTCAGCGGCAGTAAAGGTGAACGTGTCTTCAGCATGTGTTTAGCAAATTAATTTTCACTGCACTGTGGATTATCACAAGTAAGGTCTGTACAGATGAACTTTAATGATAAAGTCCCAAGTATTTTTGATATGTCATGTACAGTGTTGCATGTAAATGTAAAGCACAGAGAGTTCTGTCATTGTGTTCACATGAGAGCATTACTGTTGATTTGCAGTAGGGAGGTTAGTCAGGGTGTTGTACGACAATTCTTTGGATTCGATGGAATTATCCAGGGTTATGTCTGCCAAAATTGTGTTGATCAGCGTCTATTTATGTAACTTGTGCTTGTGGAAATGTCACCCATTTTCTCATGTCTCTCTAAGTGTTTACATCTCTTTGAATGTCAATCATGTAATTCAGTCCAAAGATTTTTTTCCTTCTTACGTTTCTTATACCTTTACGTATATGTGGAAAAATCATAAAATGAAAAAGAACTTCCTAGTTCAATTATTTTCCATTATCTATATTTTGTATTCACCATTCAAAATGATCATTACACATTAAATGTTGCAGGATACAATGCATATCAACAGGCTTATTGATGCATTAAATTGAAATGTATATGATGTTCATATTCCTTGATTACATTTAGGTCATATACTTTAACAGAATTTGGTAGCTAGACGAGGTACTGGACAACTAGTATATGTATGAATGTGTACATAGTTCATGCTTTAGCAGTATTTCTTTATTGCTTATTCTACTTTTATTTCCTTTTACAATGTACATGTTGTTTCAAAATCTTGTGGCATTATTATGCTTTATTGCATAAATAATGAGAACGAAAATAAACACTCAGAAATAATGTACCTGAATGAATTAGTGTCTTTATTTCTTTAAGAAACTACTTGATATTCATTAATTTTGAAAACCTGGAGATAGATGAAAAGAAATATGTGTATATGGACTTAAATTTGATCCTCCCTAACTCTATAAAACTGTTTTGAAAATATAAAATTACACAAAATATTGAATAAAAGAAAAAGAGAATAGAGAACATACATTCCAAATTAGATCTATGAGACTATGTTTGAGGATACATGTATAGTGACATTTCCCAAATATTGAAAAAGATAAAACAAGAAAGGGAATGCACATTCCAAGGGCTTATACTAAACAGTCGGGTCGCGGCGTGGCGCGGCGCGGCTCGCTGGGTAGAAATTTTCCAACATTTTAAAGGAATTTTTTGTATGGTATCTTTTTTTTTGAGAAGCGAAAAAAAAAAGGATTTTTTTTTTTTTTTTTTTTTTTTCCCCTTAACATTTTTCAGGAATTTTATGTATGATTTTTTTTTTTTTTTTTTTTTTTTTTTGGTGTTATTTTTGTATGTTATGCTGTGTTTATGTATTTTACCCTTAGAAAAAAAATCTAAGGGAATACAGCGTCTCTGTCACTGACCTAGCAATAGATTTCTTTTGAAATTTTGAACATTCCTATTTTGGGGGCGCGAAATGAATGAAACCCTGAAGAAATACAGGTCCTATTTGTGGAATTTAGGCAGTTGCTATTATAGGCAAATTTATGATTTCTTTCAAATGTTTTATACTTTGAAAGTGCTTTTTATGGACTTATATCCCGTCTGGGGGCACAAAATTTAATAAGCTCCTGCTTTATGGTGGGGGGGGGGGGGGCAAAACAACTAGAGTCAATTTTGGTCTAACTTTAAAACACCATCGGGGGGCACGAAATAGCTAGATCCAGAACATAATTATGCGAGGGAGCAAAACGACCAAGCTTTAAAATTTGTTTCGCATTTCAAACCTTATAAAACACCATTTCTTACACATTTTGTCCTTGATTGGGGCGCAAATAACCTTCAAACTCAAAGACCATAAATTTTCTTGTATTTCTCCCCCTTTTCTTTCTCTCTTTTGTGTTTTTTGCGCCCCCTTCAAGTGCCGCCCGGGCCACGTGCCCCCTCTGCCCCCCGTAGATAGGCCACTTTATGTATGAAATGTGATACTTTACTTGTAATTTTGTTACGTCAAAAATTTATTTTAGTAATTTTGTATGTAATGTTTAACTTAAAAAAAAAAAAGGTGACCTGATCGCAGCATGAATTAATTTTTTGATTAATTATCCAATGAATGAATCGATTGATGGATTAATTAACTAATTGATCAATTAATCACTTACGTCAGTGGCGGATTTAGGGGAGGCACATCCGGCCCGTGAAAGAAAAGTATGCATTGTCGCCCCCATTTTTCCCATTGTGCCCCCCTTTTAGAACGGAAACTTTTTTTTGTTTTTGTTTTTGTTGCTTGTCAGAGAATTATGGAGGGGAACTGGACCCCCAAACCCCCCCGAGCGAATTTTGGAGGTCTGGCGAATTTTTTTTGGACCCCCCCCCCTGAGCGACTTTTCGAGAGCTGGCGAGACCAAAAAATTTTTTCCAAAAGTTGACAAACCTGCATTTGTGTGCCCCCTCTTATACAAAATCCTGGATCCGCCCCTGACTTACGTAATCGATTAATTGTTGTTTTTGTTGATCTTTGGAAAAAATGCAGGATTTAAAACGCAGAGAGGTCACTTTCCCGCGCTACGCCTACTTGTTCGCACGCTTATTTAGCTGTGTTTACGTTTTTCGTGAAGCTCGTGTGTTACGCCTGCTCCTCTGAATGATGTGTGTAGTATGATGTACAAATACCAGTGGCGGATCCAGGGGGGCCCAGGGGGCCCGGGCCCCTTCCCCTGGGACCAAAAATGGGCCAAAATATGCTGAGGACCTTGCTTGTCAGAGATTTTTTTAGTTAAAAAGGGGCCCAAAAATGCTGAGGACCTTTTTTTTTTTTTTTTCTTTGGTTGCTTGTCAGAGATTTTTTTAGTTAAAAAGGGGCCCAAAAATGCCGAGGACCTTTTTTTTTTTTTTTTTTTTTGGTTGCTTGTCAGAAATTTTTTGAGTTAAAAAGGGGCCCAAAAAATGCTGAGAACCTTTTTTTTTTTTTTGCTTGGCAGAAATTTTTTTGAATATTGAGCCCCCTCCCTCAAGAAATCCTGGATCCGCCACGGACAATACGCTGAGCTTTTCATGCAAAAGTACATGTATCACAATGACTTCTTCAGGGGAAGATGGGTGACAGGTAAGCATCAATTTGATTTAGTTTTGTTACGTTTACTGACATCTACTGACTTGAGAACCTAACTTTTTGTTAGATCTATTGACGTCGGAGGCATCCTGTTCTTTTTACTGCAAGTAAACAAATTCGCATTTCAAATTCAAATTCAAATTCACATTCATTTATTGATTCAAAATCCAAACATATAGGATAATTTGAAATTTTCAGTTTACACACGTTAACATACAAAAATAACACAATAAAAAAAAAATGAAAAAAAAATCGTACATAAAATTCCTGAAAAATGTTTTGGGGAAAAATATTCCTTTTGCTTTTTTCGTTGCTCATAAAAAAAGATACCATACAAAAAATTCCTAAAAAATGTTGGAAAATTTCTACCCAGCGAGCCGCGCCGCGCCACGCCGCGACCCGACTGTTTAGTACAAGCCCATTCCAAGTGTGTTACGCCTTCTGCTCATATCAGTCATTCTAAGCTGAGCTGCACATTATGTAGACATTTCATACAAATTTATTAGACATAACATGGGGTCCCTCTAGTGTTGTGCTACACCTATTTCTCATACCAGGCATTTTGAGCTAAGCAATTATGGCCCAATTGATGTGTGCATTGTCTAAGCCTGATTGCATTTAAAGGGTACCAATCACCCAAAATAATTTTGCTCTGTATGTTACAGGTTTTATGTCATTATACTATATTCAAAATATGGGCTTCAAATATAAAGAGATATTGCAATTTCAATTACACTCTCTACAAGCGTAAAAGGGACTTGTTAGTAGACTACTCGACGCACCCATATGCGCTCGCCAAGATAAAGGCTCACGCGGAACCAAACTCAGAGTTCCATTCTGCGCGATCCTTTATTTCCTTCATACTCATTAACTGTTGACCTATAGAATACCAGACAAAGTTCTTTGAGGTTGATTTATACTTTCTAGCTGTACACAAATTATTTTTTCAGGCGATTGGTACACTTTAAATGTGTGCCTACTGCCTACTTTATGCTACTTGTAACAAGCCGACTACTTCGCTGGACAAGTCTCTGTAATGAGGGGATGTTGTATTACAGACCAGCGCTTCAATATAGTGGCAGACTGACTGGATAAATGACAATTTTCCCAGAAGAAGTGATAATGGTTAGTCTAAGGAAATAAATAATACATGAAAAGTAAAAGCAAAATACGTATTTATTTTCACAATCAAAATGCCTTGAGTGGGTGATAACGAAGGATAACTTACAGGTTCCAGCATACTTATGAGAAACCAATAATTTATTTTATTACAAAATTATTACAGATATATTATGATGATCTGACATACACTTACACCATAATAAAATATACAATGCATGATCAAATTTACATGATCCTAAAATTTCACTCATTTTTCTAAACCGGTTATTACATGTGAAAGGAGAATAGTTTTGTTTTAAACTGCACAAAGTGTGATTCTTCCTCTAACCAACGTTGTGATGATTACGCAGTTAACATCATGATAGAGTGGTTTGTATCTTCCACAAAGAAAATCTCACAATTCACAAGATTTCACAAGATTTCACAGGATCAAAGATTTGGCTATGACAGGAGTTGAATGAATTCTGCCTATTTGCTTAGCAATACAGGCTTGCAGGCTGACTGTTAACATTTCCCATTTTCCGCTTTCAGAGTGAAGCATCCATAAAGTTGTTTAAAATCATTTCTTTGAAGTAATAGTCTGTCCATGTGATCACTCAATGATCACCTCTTTGTCGGTTGCATCACAAGGCAAAAGCTTCTTGTATCTCTGAGAGGATACTGTTCATTTTACTTGCGGGCACAACCATGACGACTCGAAACGTTTTCATCTCCGCATCGTCTTCCGACCAACTCCCACCCACAGCTCCGGCCTGGTCGATTTGGCTGGGATAGTGCAGGTTGAGAATAGCGTGCTGTATTCAATACACAAATCAGTAACACTGAATAAATGCTATGAACAATGAAAATGTTTAAATGCCAGGGCAAATACTGTTTTTTAGAGTACATGTATTCAAAGAACCCTGCATGATCTAAGCTGAATAATTAAACAATATTGCGCCTCCTTTTCTTTTCAATGGTTGTACATGTATTCTTTACTCGTTTCTAGAATATTAGGCATTTATCCCTGTCAGCGCAATATGCAGCTTTAACCCCCGAACTCTAATGTTGTACAGTGGAAAATCGTCATAACAAACTCCTAGAGACCAAGGAAATTTCCTTGTCATATCAAAACCTTGTTGTATCAGGACAACAACAAAAAATTACAAAGGAGTGGAACCATGAAAATTACTTTGTCATAACAGTTTTCTTTACAACGAGGTCCCACTGTATGAAGTTCTTTAACCCTTTCAGGACAGGAATTATTCAAGGGCTAAATTGATCACATTTCGTTCTTCAAATTGGCAACAATAATATTTTTATTTTAGTGCTAGATGGTTCTAATAGGTGTAATGTCTTTTAGAACAATAAACATGGTTAGTGATTTTATCGATACGTTGAAAAAATTGCCAATTTTGATGAAAAACAATGATTTTGAATCTCTCAATGTGTTGCCAATTTAAGGATTTTGAAGCTTATTCTCCTTTTTAAAATTCCTGACATCAAACGCAATATGGTCATGTAACAAAAATGGACATAGCATGTGCAGAAATTTTTGCTCTTTCTACTCATATATCTGGTATATTTTTTAGAGCTCTGAATCAAAACTTATTAAGCCAAACCACAAAATGTGGTCAATTGTCTTGAAAGGGTTAAGGTTGAGAAAAGCCTATTATAGCATGAAACAGTGAAAAATAAAATAAAAGAACCCTTGTTATAAAAAAATCATCTCCTGAAATCTTAGTTGTGATAGAAAAAGGCAAACAGGTCATTTTTTAAAGGTTATTCATGCTTTCAAAAATCCTTTGTATTGATAACTCATAAGAGCCCCCCAAATACTGAAAAAGTACCGTGAACTGTCAACTTTATTTATAAGCAGGGGCGGCGCTACAGGGGGGGCAGAGGGGGCGACCGCCCCCCCCCCTATGATTTTTCAAGTAGTGAAAAAAGAAAGAAAAAGAAAAAAGAAGAAAAGGAGGAAGAAAAGGGAAGAAAAGGGAAGAAAGAAGAAAGAGGAGTATTAAAAAGAGAGGTCTTAAACATATAACTCTATATTACCCCTGTTATTTAATGGAGAAAAAAATATGACGTCATCTTTAGGTCGTCTTGCCCCTCCTATCAAAATACCCTGGCGCCGCCCCTGTTTATAAGTATAAGATATCACTGCAAAACTCATTTAAAGCCCTTGTAGTTCATTCACCTTGAAAAAGATTTCATCCTCAGCATTTGTAAATATCCAGTCATTGCTCTCTGTGTCTTGAGCCTTTTTCTTTGAGGATGGGAGCTGTGGCTGTTGGTATCCTCTGCTCAGTAGGAGAAAGTAGTCAAACTTCAGATGAGGGTTTTTGGCTCCTGCTCTCCTTATGTCATTCCTGAAAAAAAATAAAGGAACATTCATGATGAATGAAAAATAGCCCAAATGAATGAGCAAATGTCCAAACAGAAATCTAATAGTTTTTTTTTTAAATATATACCGTGTCATCCTGTTTTCTTGTTCCTTTTGGCTTCTTCTTCAACTCCTACTTTTCTGTCTTTCCGGCTTTTTCCTCCCTTATTTTCTTTCTTGTATGACTGTTGACACCACATATCATGGTCGGATTGCCAATTGCCGAGTCTACATACCAGTACTGATCTAAAAAGATTATATTTTTACAGATATATAAAGATATATAATCTTTGCATTTTTGGCTGATTTTACACAAACATTTACCAATATGTTTTGCTGATTTTTTTTCATCTACTCATGCAAATCATTTACAAGTACTCTTTGAGACATTCCTCTGATGAAATTCATGGGTTCTACGACAAGTGCTCCATGCACAATTGCTCCACGGTCATTTCCCCACACTAAATGAACTCCTTATTTCAAACTTGGACCGCATACTATACCGAACCCTAGCCCAATCCTACCCGAAACCTGCATCTTTGATGAAATGAAGCCATGAGCAGATCTTGCCGGAGCAAACGCCAGGTCACCAATGTCATGAGATGATACTCACTGTAGACTACTATGAAGAGGAGGAGCAAGTTGAGGAGGGATGTTGATGAAGCGTTCGCACAGCAGAAGACCAATGTTGTGAGACTCGTCCCCAAGAAGCCTGGAGAGTTCATTGACCTGGGCTACTGAGTTGCACGATGAACATTTGTCCACAACAAGCTTGTGGATTTCCTGGATGCATTCGATGTTCTGACAAGAATGAATTGGAATTTTGCTGATATTACTGAGCTAGCAACCTTCACAGGAACATTACAGTATTCTAATGGAATATAATATATCACTATTTGCTAAAGGGAAGTGGGAACTAAATACATGTATAAAAGAACAGCAAAGAATCTGGATAATAAAAATTCAGTATTTAGTATGAAACTTTCAGTATTCCTCTGAAATTCAGTTTGAAATTCATCAGTTTAATTCACCTTCTTCTCAATGATGTTTAGCACAGTGGTAAATCCAAATATATCATCATCGTCATCGTCATCGGAGTCACTCTCTTCAGCAAGCTGAGCTTCACTTTGCTGTAAAGAAGAAGAAAAAAAGAGTGAAGATAATAATCACAGCAATTTCTAAATGAATACTTTTTCACAGTGCAATATTTTCATGCAGCTAAATATGATCAACTCATGAAAATAATTCTCATCAAGACAATTGACTAAATCACAAATAATTCAGCCTTAGTTTGTATTTCAATAAAAAAGAAATATGAATAACAAAATGTTCACGACTAAAAGACAAATATATGAAATCAAAGGAGAGACTACATATAAACAGATATATTTACAGTCTTATATTGTACGTATCAATACTGAATTTCTAAAATGTCTCCCTCAAATAAGACCAGATTTCAATTCTAAATGTTTGATGAGAGAACTAACCTTCAGTACACATCCAACATGATTCTGTGACAGGATCAGGTCAGTCAGTTGACTGGTATTCACTTTGGTCTTTGAAAAAAGCTATAAAACAGAAGATATAGAAATGAAGATAATCAGAAAGCATCTCTAAAACTACATCAGTGTTTAATTTCCTGCTGCATGCTGTCAATTGGTCTTATTTCACATCAAAACCTGGGATGCCAAGAACAGCAAAAACTTTTTTTTTATTAAACTGATCAACAAGTCAAGGTGGTTAAGTTAAGGGAAATAACTCATTGCACAGATTCTTCCATGCACAAACCAATGTCAGATGACATGGACTTAAACTTATACCATCTACATGTATGTGCTCTTTAAAGAAATAAAAAACTTAACATTCAGCTACTGGTAGACTGTTAATCAAAGATAGTTTCCAATGAGTATATATGTGAGCAAATCCCTTGACCTACTACAACCAAGAAACTTAATCAATTCATCTATACATGTACATAATAATAATTATAAAAATTCCATACAGAGAGAAGACAAAAATTACAGGGGAATAAAAACTGACAATTCTTACATGTTGGAGAAGTCGCTTGATGCCATGAAAGTCATTATCTTGTGGAGGAAAAGCTTCAAACTCTATCTGGACTTCCTGTGTACCAAAAAAAAAAATGGTAGAAAAAAATAGTGTCAAAAGAGAAAGAAGAATCAGAAAAGAGAGAGAGAGAGAGAGAGAGAGAAGGAGGAGGAGGAGGAGGAGGAGCGAGGAGGGAGGAGGGAGGAGCGAGGAGGAGGAGGAGGTCTACCTTCTGCCCACTCACTGAACCATCACTATGTGGGGTTGTGTCAATTTTGACTTTGGTCACGACCTCTAAGTTGAAGAGGTAAAAACATCAATATAATCAGCAAATTTTCGAGAAAACGCTTCTTTCTATATTTTAGGATGATAGAATATCTGATTTCAGGCCAGAATCTTCAATAGGCATGATATAGGATCTTGATATCATCTTGATCAAGTGAAATTTTCAGGCTGTTTTTGGATGGTAATCTTGCTCCTTTCAACCATATTTCTGTGCTAGAGATCACATACTTGCTATGGGAGGCAATTATTCGCGGTACGAAGGTACAGAGTATGAGGTTATCTACAAAAACCTCGGATATGTATGAGTGCCTTCTGCCTGGTTTAACTAAACAAATTTATAAAAAGAAATTTTTTTTTTTTATATCTTTCATAACAAATATCTTTATCATGATCAGCACAACACAATCTTCCAATAACATATTAACTGAAACATTACAAATCCAAACCAATTTTTGCTCCTTAGCATCTTGCAATGGAGGTTCAGTACTCGCGATGCAAGTAACAACATGCAACAGACATGACAAAGTTGCCAATTCGCGTTTGCATATTGATGACAACTTAAAAATCTGAACACCTTTTTTATCCTTTATCAAAATGTCCTAAAACTTTCATTGATCTTTTTCTCTCATTTTAATGCTGGCTATATCACGGTTACGATAACCTCGTATGTTGTATGAGTGAAGGAAACCACTTGTTATCTGCCTGCACGCACATGCAGAGTCTATCTATGCGAGGAGAAAAAAAGACACCAATGCGTGTGTCGCAATGAAGCGCTTCTTCACAGAGTGAATGGTGGTTTCCTCAACCACGATAATGCCTTAATGCTCTTCTTTAAACCAACTGGATAATAGAGTGTGTGTAATTGGGTTTTTACAGACGTGTATCAATCAGATTAGCTATACGAGCTCTGTGGCTTATCAATCTGCTACTGGCCACAGAGCTATACAGCCCATGCCTATACTGCGTGTGGAGGAAGATATCAACCAAAAAATCTAGATCTAAATATCACCATTTCCCACATACTGTGAGCCATGCAAACCACCCTCGGAGTTTTCTAAAGGGGTAACCATCCAGGATCAACTAAGATTGTAAAAATTGAATGAATAAAAAAGAAAAAAAGCCACAAAATTGGCAGGTGTGATCAGGTTTTTTTACCATGCACTTGTAACTTGTATATATGGGACTACACCAATCTTACCTTGCATGTGTAGTCCCATATATACAAGTTACAAGTGCAAGGTAAAAAAACCTGATCACACCTGCCAAATTTGTGGCTTTTTTTCTTTTTTATTCATTCAATTTTTACAATCTTAGTTGATCCTGGAAGGTAACCCCTTTAGCAAACTCCGAGGGTGGTTTGCATGGCTCACAGTATGTGGGAAATGGTGATATTTAGATCTAGATTTTTTGGTTGATATCTTCCTCCACACGCAGTATAGGCATGGGCTGTATAGCTCTGTGGCCAGTAGCAGATTGATAAGCCACAGAGCTCGTATAGCTACAAATACAATCAGATATGATTATTTACGTCTGGGACCGACCTTTAAGTTTAACGTCACCATCCGAAAGACGTGACTCAGTCTCGAACCTGGGTCCACTGAATCAGTTTATAACTTCCACTGTTAGCTGGATTACAGGCGCACGCCACAACGCCCAGTTGTGGACTTCCCATTTATTTTTGTAGTTACTTGTACATTGAATTGTTTGGAAAGAAAACTACACAAAAATATATGCACGCGGGACTGAACATTAACAACGCATTTCAAACAAATCGGTCTTAAGCCAAAATTACCTCATTTATTTCTTCATCAGAAGAAACACCAAGATCATCTTCTTCATCTACTATGTCATCATGTTCGATTTCATCGTTCCCATCACTGGAATCAGTCTCCTTTTCCTCCAAGTCGACACGTTTTTTCTTTGAGTAAGTCGCCATCTTGTGCAATAATGTGTCTCGTTCATAATACGGTATGTCTTTTTCTCATTTAGTTTATTTAAAAAAAAGAATTATTGCTTGAATTTCGTATTATATATTATTTATGACCTAAAATAATTATTTGATGAATTTAAAATATTTATTTTGCAAAAAACACATTTATCATGCAAAACTATTTTTAAAAAAACTCGCCGCGGCTGTAGCAGACGACATAATGTAATATATTGTATTATGAATTGACTTGTATTTGTAAACAGCGCACTGAAACTGTCTTCAGCTCTCACGGTAGTTGATGGTTAGTCTATAAAGGTGGGGTCTATGATGTGTGTTTGAATTCATTTGACATTCCAGGATTCCCAAGGTTATTCATTTCATCAAATCTGTAAGTTTGCACAGTGAAAATGATGCCTGAAAGTGATGCGGAAGATGGTGCTGATGTTGAAAAATGATGACTATTGACTATTGTCGTCTGAGTGATGATGAGTGATGATGATTGTTGATTAATATAAATTGATGGTGATGATGGTGATGTAGTAATACTAATGATGATTATTAATGATGATGATGACGATCATGGTGATGATGATATGATGAAAATGATGACAAATTATTAAGTGAGAATTCAGCATCCATCTGCATTTATCTGATACCGATGGATCCTTGACCTCGAC
Organism: Heliocidaris tuberculata; assembly: GCA_025618425.1. Taxonomy (NCBI): domain Eukaryota; kingdom Metazoa; phylum Echinodermata; class Echinoidea; order Camarodonta; family Echinometridae; genus Heliocidaris; species Heliocidaris tuberculata. The sequence continues at coordinate 9,752,051 of CM046847.1, read as the reverse complement.
CTGGCTTGCCCAGGCTGCCCCCAGGACCCGGGTGTACTGAGGAAAACAAAAATACAAAATACTGATCTAGTCCAATTATCTCCAATAACCTCGCATAAGTGTGAGTGGATCTAGTCTAACTTAGATTTATTGATCTTGATCAAGAGTAGAAATTTTTTATAGTACAGTAATAATTGAAGTAATAGAGGTATTGTATTCATTTCCAAAACTCAAAAGCATTGTATCAGACGAAGATGACATTTTTTGTCCAGACATGTGACATAGATGTGTGATGATCATGTGATATTAACCCTTTGGATGGCATCGACAAAAAAAATTGATCAGTTATTTAATATATTTGGACAAAGAAAAGCTTGTGTTTGTCCTTGAAATTCAAGATGGCTCCATGAAGTTTGAAGTTGATATTATGGAATGTTTTAAAAGGCAACATTATAACCTGTTTGAAGATTGTCTTACAAAGTGTCCGTCTTATTATTGGCACTGATATTTGATCCATTATGTAACGTATCAAGATCTAATTGTTATTTTATGCATGAATCTCTGTCTGATTTTAAAGGAAGAGTCGAGAGTTTTTTGCCAAGATGAATACATTGCTACTGAGGTCCGTGCAGGAAAATGAAACGAAGGATAAGTACCAAGAGGTAAAGTGACTTTACTCCAGTCCCAGGGGGCATGTCTCATTGAGACCTGTACATCATCTGCGTAAATCACTTTCTGGAAAGCACCCTAATAAAAGGGGATTGCAGTAGGGGTAGTTTTGATACACTAACTCAGGGAAACCCGTCTAACTTCTCTGATTTTTATACCCTCAACCGCGATTTCCGTAGATCTTCTTCTTGTCACCTCTGAATTTGAAACCCTTTTTCTTGATTTTTCCTGTTTTTGATACCCTAAATGCGTAACCCGGGTTACGCGCCTAATGCTGAAAAAGTACCCTTTTTATCCATTTTCGTGTATGCGGATGATGTACATGTCTCAATGAGACATGCCCCCACCCCCCCCCCCCCCCAAGACTCCAGTCTCTACCATATACATGTTCCAGGCAATGTTAGGAACATAATCAAGATTTATATATTTTATTTAATTTCACTATACCAGTAGTTTAATTTGTTGGAAAAAACAATGTGTCTGTCCAAAATCCAATTTACTTTATACACTGAGATCATGAGAATTTCCTCCTCAGGTATCCCATAAGAGTAAAAAAAAAAGGGGGCAAATTTTTTTGTTTTCATAAAATCATTTAATGGTTTGTACAAAATTGTTCTCATGCATTTGTCTTTTTAATAAAAATCAGGTAATAAATCAGGGAACTTTTACTAAACAAAAAGTCGGCTTATTTAGCTATCTTTGAGTTGCCTTTCCATCATTTCATTGCATCCTCTGCAGGCATTTCGAGAAGCAGATGTAAACTGCTTCTCTCTGTCACCCATCGGCTTTGAGTTCATCAACCTAGAGACACTGTACTCTCACATCTCACATCCTGAAAAACACTCTGGACTCATCTTCTCCAGCCCAAGGACCGTCCAGTCTGTTGCTCTCTGCTTAGAGAGGCATGATACAGCTGATGGTAAGCAACATAGAGTTATTTAAAGTGTACCAATCACCTGAAAAAATAATTTGTATACAGCTAGAAAGTATAAAATCAACCTCGAAGAACTTTGTCTGGTATTCTATAGGTCAACAGTTAAAGTATGAAGAGAAATAAAGGATAATATGAACATGCTTGCGCAGAACCGAACTCCGAGTTTGGTTCCGCGTGAGCCTTTATCTTGGCGAGCGCATATGGGTGCGTCGAGTAGTCTACTCACGAGTCACTTTTACGCTTATAGAGAGTGTAATTAAAATTGCAATATCTCTTTATAGAATTAATATTTGAAGCCCATATTTTGAATATAGTATAACAACATGAAACCTCTAACATACAGAGCAAAATTATTTTGGGTAATTGGTAATTGGCAGCAAACTAATTTAACTGGCCTATGTAGGTCTTTTATTACAGGAATTGCTTGTACAAACGATTAACTTCTTCCTTCTGATGGATCCAAGGTCCACTGACCATATTCCATTAAAGTACTTGAACACAACATTTTTTTTTCCCAACAAACTCAAGAACCATTTGAGGTATGAACTTCAAACTTGGTGCTAGTATGTATCACCATAGGAAGACGATCTGATTAGATTTGGGGGTATGTAGGTCAAAGGTCAGTTTCTGAAATTTCAGGTGTTATAGCCTCGTTATCGTGATAACTCAAGAACCATTTGAGGTATGAACTTCATACTTGGTGCTAGTGTGTATCACCATAGGTAGACAATCTGATTAGATTTGGGGGTATGTAGGTCAAAGGTCACAGAGGTCAGTTTCTGAAATTTCAGGTGTTTACCTCGTTAACGTGATATCTCAAGAATTACTTCAGGTATGAACTTCAAACTTGGCGCTAATATGTGTCACCATAGGAAGACTATCTGATTAGATTTCAGCAAATGTAAGTCAAAGGTCAAAGGTCAGAGAGGTCACTACTGAAATTGCAGGTTTTTGCCTTGTTAACACTATATCTCATGAACCATTTCATCCTTAACTTCAAACTTGATCACCATAGGAAGACGATCTGATTAGATTTGGGCAATTGTAGGTCAAAGGTTAATGACTCAAAGGACATGGTGGTCATTTACCATGAAAATTCTGGTTATCACAATATTTCAAGAACAGTTTGAGCCGTACTGAATGTAGGCGGAGGCATATAGGAGATGCAGTTGCCTTCGATCATCATGTCTTATAGTGTGAATGCATGTGAAACTGAAAGAATGTGTGAAAATGAGGCATTTCTTAATGCAAATTGAGAGCATATGGTATTGCAGTCCCCCATGTACTAGTTTTTGTGTGTGGTACGTATTCCAGACCACATACATGTACATGTACAGCCTAGATCCCATATCATTCTTTGAAATTAACATTCAAATCTTGTTCAAAGCCAGTTTATCTTTTGGTAAAATTACTTTCATCCCTTCCCGGTGTTTAGTAAATGCATTTCAAAGAAAAAAACAACTTATGTAAATAGTGACACTGACAGAACAGATGATCAAAAATAGTAAAAAAATATATTTAAAGAAATATATTTTTTTAATATGCTCTTTTTTTCCCCCTTTTTTTTTTGTTGTTCCAAAACATACAGGCCAAAAACATATTTTTCTATATTTCTATCCTTTTTCCCATGTATTTCTGGACTCTTTTCAATATATTTTCTGAGGAAAGAAAATAGCTAAAAAATATATTTTCTGGGTATATTTTCTTGCTATGTTTTCACTATTTTTAGACTATTTTATTTTGACTAATGACTATGCATAGTCATTAAATTTGAATTTTTCTGTTCTTGTATAAATTTTGTTGTGTAGAATGTAGTTTGTTTGTGCAACATAATTACCATTATTGTTATTTAACTTACAAATGTACATCATGTAGAATGGAACAGTCGATGGAGAGATGAATGGAGCAAGTTGCCAGCCTTCAGTGTAGGTACATCAACTGGAGGGGAAGTAAGGAAACTAGGACTTCATCCTGTAGGAGAAGACTCGGGCAATGCTGAAAACCTCTGTAAAATTATCTTACAAGGTAAGTTAACCTCCTGTGTGCCACTTTGTTTTATGGCTAAATCATCGTGAATAGAATTTCAGTAGGTATGTAGCTTAAGGTCTCAAAAATAGATCATGAAAAATAATTATTGAACTTTGGGAGTGTCAAGAGTCTGGGTAGGAGGATCAAGGACCTAACTGGACATTGAAAGTCTTTGTGTTTAATTTTTGTCTTTGAAATTGCTGTTATCGTGCCATCCTTTTTGAATACATAATACTGTTATATCACTCTGTTATGTTTTGTTAATTTTCAGCTGTCCAACCTGGATCTAAGTCATTACTCTATCCATGTGGAACAATGAGGAGAGATACTATTCCCAGGACATTACAAAAAGAAGGTGAGCCCTGAGTGTTATTGAAAAGTAGACCTGTGGACAACTGACCCCTCACTAGGACAATGATCATCCCTCAAACAATTACAAGCTAGGAAAACTATGACATCAAATGTTTTGAGTTATTTCAGAGGATTGGTTTTTCTCAGTAGCTGCAGTTTAGCAAAAGGATGCGAAGAACACACCCCACCTTTTATGTTATAGTCCTGTAGTCAAAATACTGGGATTGCACAATAGAATGTCGCCCTCTATGAAATGATCCTTCTGTCTCCTTTTTCCTTGTGTAATATGTACACTGGTCTATCGATATTATTGTAGGCCTACACATATATCAAAGCTTGACATCTTATTTTGTACGACTTTTTTTTTCTAAAGAAACTGACATGTTTTCGATTGCCATTGACAGAGGCATCATCATAATATTATGGTACGTGTAACTAATACATAGTGGTATGTGAGTTGTACTATTTTAACTCCCCCCTCCCTTATTTTTGTTTCTTTGTCTTAATCAGGTATTCTTTTCACAGAAGATGTAGCATATCAAACAGTTCCTAACGCAGACCTTGAAGAACAACTATCCAATTATCTCAAAGAGAAGGTGAGAGGATACGTTTAAAGATAAAGTTGAGTTCTGGTGAAAAAAACTGTCTCAAAGCAATTGGAAAAGGTTGATCATGTCTGCATAAGAATTGGTGTATACTGTGAGGTTTTGGAATCATCAAAATGATGAGAAATTGACTCAGTCTCGCTGAAATGCACTTACACTGCACATAGAATGGGTTATATGGGACTGCACACACATGAAGCATGAATGTTTGGCCAGAACACTTCAGCTATTTGACGTCACATTTCGATCATGACGGCATTTGAAAAGCAATCCTTTTCAGGGGACATTTCTACTATGATTTTCTTCCAAACTAACAAAAAGAATGAAACAGGTTACAAATTAGTTTTCACCTTTCCCAGAACTCAACCTTCCTCTTGAAGCACTGAATACTAACCATGAGATAATTACAGTTCGAGTCTGTTGAAAAAAGTATGTATAAGTTATTCAACAAGTAATATTCATCTGCATTTGAGTGAAACTGTCTTTAAAAGTAATTTTAAGTAATTGGTAAATGTGAATATTCATAAATACGAAGTTTTTTGGTTCAGCAAAATCCAAACAAAAATGAATATATGGACGTTGCATTTTGTTGTAGTCCTGAATTATTTCTTTGCTTAATACTAAGCTATTTCATGTATGCTTTTAAAATTGTTGGGAAATTACATATTTCTATTTTTGATATTACTGTGGATTTCATTGTGATATCTTGATCATTTTTCATTATTATCATATTAAAAAACAAGATTACAAGAAAGTGGGGAAATGAATTGCTTTTACATAAATAGATTTGGGAATGGATATGTACATGCAGTTTGCAAAGGAAATAAGAAGGGGATAATTCGCGAAGACAAAGTAGATAAGTATGCAATATACGTATCGATTGGTATGCAATGTACAATAATACTCATGACGTTTGATTGCTACTCTTATTTCTTCCCTCTTTCTCTCCATTTCTCTCACTTTCTCACACTTTCTCTCTCATCCTTGTTCTCATACCACTTATATATCACCCTATCTTTCTTTCTCTCTCTTTCTCGTTCTTTCTGTCTTTCTTTCTCTGTCTCTTTCCATGTCTCTCTCTCTCTCTCTCTCTCTCTCTCTCTCTCTCTCCATGATTCTCCCACCAGGGGGCTCCCTTCTGCATAGTTTTCTTCAGTCCGTCAGGGGTGCAGTATTCCAAAGAGGCAATTCACAAATACAAAGCAGACCTACAGGATACACAGGTACATGTATGTCTCTAAAGAATGATGATCTAGCGAAAAATTTACTCAGGATCTCCTTTATATGGTTCCAATACTGAAGAAGCTTTCGGAAACATACTTTTTAGGTGGTGGTCTGACATTTGATCTTGCAACATTTGCTGCAGCGTTAATTTCATCAAAGAGAGATGGCTGGGGCTTGGTTTGTAATTGGGTTGTTGGCAGAGTAAATGTTGTACAATCTTGACAGTTGTTTGGAATTTTCAAGTATTTTTTTTTACAGTCAAACCTGTCTGTAAAGGCCACCCAAGAGAAACAGAAAAAGAGGCCACAATAAAATGAATAGACTGTTGGCCTTTCTAGACCAATTTTACCACACATACCCCTCAACGAAGACAAGAGGTGACCACAATGACGGTTTATTTTTGTAAATTTTCCTCCTCGTTTTAGCTTGTTCTCTCTTTCATATCCATCTATATTCTCTTTCATTTCTCTAGTTTTCTTGTTTCCTCTTTTTCCCTCTTTCTTTATTGCCATGTTTCTCCCTTTTTTATCCCTCTTTCCCTCCCAAGTATCTGATGATTCTTGCTGTGCAAGTATTAAATCTGTCATTAAAGACTGTCCAGGGGAGGAGCTACCACCATCAATCAAATCAATGCCCCACATGAAAGATAGGATGTATATTTAGGACAAGATTCGATATTGAATAATTCTCATACCTCATTTCTCTTTATTTATTTCTTTGGCCACTTGGAATGACTAAATACATAATAAATTTGGTATTTTAAATAAGACAACTTTTTGTTCATCTTGGTCTTTTAAGAACTCTGAAATTTTTATATCACCATTTTATTTTGTATGCTTCTTATTTTAGTGTCAAAGCTCAGTTATTTATAGGCCTAGTTATTTCAAATAATTGCTTCACACTCTGCTGAAGACATGAGAGAAATATAACAGAAACTTTCAACCTCAGATGTCTTCACAATAATGTGAACAATTTTCTCACGCCACGCTATCCCCCACATTAGAATTCTATGTTAAAATGTTTTTAGCTGCATATGATAATGAATGTGAATTTGTAAACACCTTATATCATGTGAAATGTTATTGGGCTACATTAGTCTATTTTAACAAAAAATTATCATAAATACTTAATGTGATACCCAGCACTCACCGTCTGAATATCTCATAGTTTCTTCTTCTAACAATATTCAAATTACATTTTGTGTGTGATTGGTTCCCGTAAAGAATGCTCTTGCTCTTCATACATTTTGTAAAGAACCTTTAACATGGGTGATCTGACGTATGCTTCGGTGACAGTTCTCTGGGCTTTATTTCATCAAAGATGTAGAGTTAGCAGGCCTTCATTTTTGAGGAGCGCGATCGCGCTGGCGCTCCTACCGCGCTCCTCAAGCCATAGTCAGGAGCACTAACGACAGTGCTCCTTATTTTTTTTTTTCCCATAGTAGCCTACAATAGGGTTAAGGTTGCAATTGGATTTTAGGTTAGGGACTGGGTTACATGTAGGTATAGTGTGTTTGGTCCAGAGTTAAAGTTAAGAAGTTGGTTTATGTAGGATACTGACTGCTTAGCAGTTGTCACCAGAGCATGTGTCGTACAACTATAAGATGAATAGACATTATTTACGGTGTATTATTATTATTATTGATATTACCCTACCAGCTTTTGGCTATTGGTGGGACTACACGAGCTGCAATGGAGGAGCATAGGTACTCGGTGGCTGGTGTGGCAGAGAAACCCAACCCTGCAGCACTACTTCAAGCAATACATCAATGTCATGAAGGAACGGTTGGATAACGGTGAGAGGAAGAAGTAGCACATCTGACTCAAGTGGAATCTAATGGTCACCCAAGCATGGATGATTTGTTTATATGTCATCTGATTAGACTCACTGATCTCTACCTCATGTGGATATCGCATCGTACACACGGCTCTATGCGAGCAGTTGATGCGACCACACAACCAAAATTAGGAGTCCTACACTCAACACAGTATGTGGGACATAGCGTGGGACATCGTCTGCTGTGTACGATTCCAGTGTACTCCTATTTGAAAGATATGTGATTTGTTTTTTTATTTGAAAAAGACTTTATACCGATTCTCACATTAAATCGCCTCTAGAATTTGAAAGGGTACACTTGTTTATGCCTAATTTTGCAGTTAATTTCGTGGAAAAGATTTCACAGTGCTGAATTATTTGATTCTAAAAATGCATAAAATTGTATTGAAAAACTACGGCAGCGGTGTTTTTCTGCAAGCCCATACTTGGCGACCGGTGGCATTGAACGTAGAGGGCGTTGCTGTATCCACTGGTAGAGATCGATGATTAGACCGATTCACAAGTCAAATGCATTCAACTTAATAGGTGCCTTTACCCCAAGACCTGTGACAAATTTTAATTGTCAGAATGCAGGCTGTATACTTTGCATTGCTACATCAAACAAACCTCTGGCAAGCTGTAGTGTCTTCAGAGTAAACATTGTAATAGAGGCTCACATAAAGTTGGACTATATATTTGAACAGGTCTATTTGAAGTGTAAAATGAAAAAGGTATTTTCTTCGGGTGGAAAAGGAATGTATGGAAGTTACAATAACTCGCGTAATATGTGGAATTGAGTCGATTTCATGTATTAAAGATGATGTTCTCTGTAGGTTGACGAGAAGGATAGATCATGAAACAGACAATGTCGGTCCAGTGAACCCGCAGAAAAATTGTCAGAAGGCCCCCAAGACTGACGTGTTGGTCTTATGGGCTGTCGATTTGTTTGGCATCAGTCTTGTTGGCTTCTGGTCTCATGGGCTGTAGCCCCTTGTGCAATGCGGGTCTTACTCGTTATGCATTCCCATTGTCTAACTTGGTGCAAAGGTCAGTTTCCAACCTGAAGAAAGAATATTTGTAAAGCTCATAACACTCCTTAAAGATAATGTACAGTTTTGGTAAGCCCTCAAAAACTTTTCGTCAGATTTCTTGGTTATTCGTTGATAAAATAGCAAGATACTAGCAATACTAAGGTGCTGTGAAAATTTTGCCTCCTGAAGTGGAATATTAAAGAAATGAGAGGCAAAAAATAATTTAGATACCGGCCCAGGGATGTAAACTCCCGATGATGGCATACACTATACACATGTGTGCAAAGTGCAAAACCGATGAGGGTTATGTGTATACTACACACAGAGACATACATGCTATCTCCATGTTGAGGTTGAAAGGTTCTTTTTTTGGGGGGGGGGGGTGGGGAGGAAAGGTTCTAGCGTACTGCAGTATATTGCAGTGATCTAGCGTTCCTTACAGATACACGTATTTACTCTAAAATTCACCGGAAATCATTAATGGAATACCAAACGATTTTGATCAGTCATCTTTTGTTACAGAGAGAACAACATGAGACTACTATATATATTAGACACATTTCCTTTCTGCCACCAAAACTGAACATGAGCTTTAAGAGGTTTCTTACCTATTCTTGGCTCTGAAATGTTGTTGACACTATGCCAGGCATGTCCCAGCAGTGTCATGAAAGCAATACTGTGTGGTGGTATTTTTTTACATGTCACACAAGATCTACCGTAATAAATCTTTGTATTCCAATTCTTTTGAATGAAAAAAAAAAGCGATAAGGTGGGACGTATTGAATTTCAACTTTTGTCATGAACGGGTGGTTATAAATCATTAAACCTTACTTTTTATTATAATGTTTGTTTTTGTGAATATGCATCATAATTATTTTATACCAAATATATTATAAAGCCTATATTTAACACAGTTTTTACTTATATATATGTGTATTTTGACTAATAGATATGTCTCATTTAGTGGTATATCAACTTTGAGAATTAAGTACATGTATATATTTCTTTTAATGTTGTGTAATTTATGTAGAGTCTCATATATATTATGTTAATGAATAGAGCCTGACCTGCAAGTGAAGAAAGGTGTTTATGCAATCTGTCCTCATGAAAATGGGTCTTGACTGTCCTATCTCAGTGTCTGACTTGGTGGCTTTGACGACAGGCCTTGTTACCAAAATTTGTTTTGACAAAAGAAAACTTAAACCATATCAACAGAATTTTGTTTGGTCAGTCTGCTCACGCAAATCAGAGCGTTGGAGAAGGCAAAATGTATGAGACATTACGGCCCGTATTTTCGAAAGTGGCCTAAGTTAAGCTTGGCTTAACTTAGGCCACTGATTTATGGAAGGCCATTCGTCAACCCCTAAGTCTGGTATAAATTTCTATATTTGTGTAACAAAATAACAAAATTATTTTCTGGCATGAAATGAGCATCAGAAATCAATTCTGTCGTGTCGGTTTTTGTATTTGTATCGAGTCCCAGAACTAAGGGATTAAAAGAGGCTGACATTTTGCTCTCCATAATTCGGTGGCCTAAATCTACACACTTAGGCGGGGGCTTAAGTTAGGTGCCTTTCGAGAATACGGGCCTACATCTTTGTCTAACAACGATCAAACTTACAGCGCGATCTTCATAGAGGTTTTTGTAGCCAAGGAAGATTGCTGGAGAAGGTAAACCTGTAAGAGTTGATGGAATAGTGAATCTTTGGTAGGATGAAACCTGTGTATATAAGACCACTCAAGGGAGACAAGAAAAGTGATCTTTATTCATTCATTTCATTTCATTTCATTTATTTCCACAAAAACAGCAAATAATTTACAAAGACTTTCAGTTTACAAAAATCATTATGAGCATATAGAAAAACCATTAAAAATGAAATCTGTCACATAAATTCGGTTTTAAAACAAAATGAGATTTACGCTGTAATTGGTAAGTAAATAAATGCTAGCTGTATTGTGGAGGAAACCTTGGAAAGCAAAGCTTGTAATTCAGGTTCCCTATGAGCAGGTGGTCTTTATGTACAGTGGTCTTTATGTACAGTGGAAACTTGTTATAAAGAGGTCTAATATAACAAGATTCCTGTTATAACATGGTAATTTTGCTGTTCCCAGGTCTTTATGTTCTTTTGTTTTTTACCTTAATATAACAAGGCAATTTTCATGGTCCCAAGGTCCTCGTTATAGTGAGTTACCACTGTACCAGGTTCCTTTAATACATGTTTCAATGGAAAAAACTTTTCAAGGGAAGCAAAAACTGGTCTTTATAGACAGGTGGTAGCATAAGCAGGTTTGACTTTATAATGAACCGTTACTGTCAGTATAAAAACTATTGAATTAATGTCATGAATGGCTGTGGTGGAGTCAGCATACTGTATTGGGGGGGGGGGGTACTTGTTTTTCCAAAGGTTCAGAATTCCAAAGGTTCAGAATTCCGAAACACAAATTTCCCATAGCAGGGGATTCATAATTCCAAAAATGAAATAGCGTTCATAATTCCGAACATTTAATGCATTTCTCCGAAGGTTCGTTATTTCGAAGGTTTGTAATTCCGAAAATGAAATGGGTTTGTAATTCCAAAAATGAAAAAGGGTTCATAATTCCGAAGGTTCGTAATTCCAAAAATGCAATAGAGCCCTACATAAATGGTGCAATATACAACTTAGAATGGAATTTTTTCTTCTTTATATATAGATTGAATAGACCAGTATATAGTTATAGACTATTCTCTATCATTTCAAACTTCATCTAAATTTATAGCTTCTGTAGTGGAAATTGTGGATGTTTTTTTTTCCTCCAAGTTTTGTTAAAAAAATACTGAGAAGAGTTGTTTCATGATTTACCTGAAAATTTTGCTTAGATACTAGGATATATGAAGTCAAATGAAAGGAGTAAGTCTGTTTATATTGTGTGAGGTGATATAAGAAGAAAAATGCACTCGTCTACCAAGCGTATACGAGTGGCGATTCAACATGAATATGATGAAGTGAAAGAGTTTTAGAGGTTTAGATAAGGAAAGGAGAGAGAGAGGAGAAGAGCATGAGAGAGAAAGAGAGAAAGGAGAGGTGGAAACAAGAGAGAGGGAGAGGGCAAGAGAGAGAAGATAAAGAAAGGACGAGGATATATTAAGATGCTGAGAGAGAGCGAGAGAGAGAGGGAGAGAGAGAGAGAGAGAGGGGGGGGGGGAGTGAACTGAGGATATTTAATATTGGATGGCCTTGTCATTCTCATTGTACTGATGTAAGACGGGACAAAATATGGGATACATTTGTCGTGTTCGTTGTCGATGCAAAATTGGGGGATTTCCCGAAAGAAGTTGTATGGTCACTGAACCTATTGCCCATCATGTCTTATTACCGGCCGGACACCCCGTAAAATATTGTCCGCTGTCATCGAGAGGAGGTACAAATTTCAGATGCCTGATAATCGGCTATCACGGAAGAGAAACTGGCATCGCTAAAGGGGGCCGGTTTGGGGGGTGGGGCCCGGGAACAAGCCCATATCGTCAAATTTTCAAGCCTAAATTGTGCTCAGGCTAAGGCAAAAATGGCGACAGTCCTGAGCGTCGCTAGAGGATGTGCTACGCCCCCATTCTCTTAGAAAAAATTGGAAATCTGAGAATCAGTAAAAGCCCTTGTCAACCAATTTGAAAATCGGAAGATCTTTGTTTTCGTGTTGAAAAAGGTTTCAGCTTACTGGTCGGCAAGGTAGATCCACCCCCACCCCCCTTCCCTTGAAAATGGTCTAGCTACACCCCTGACGGAGGAAGTGCACCATAAATGAAGAGGGATAGAATGCTTGAATCCTGGTCACTGACATCAAGAAAGCCGACGAGAGTTTGAAAGTGAGGACGATCCTATCGTAATGTTGTCAAGCCGGAAGGACTTATCCACTCAAAAAGAATCACTTTGTATAGGCATAAAGACATGGAAACCTTTAGATGTCACCGCGCAGCGTCAAGATGACATCAAACTACACACCTAGCTCACAAACACGTGATCCTTCCATCCTTCCCAGTTTCTTAAATAGAATAAAACTCAACTGGTGAGAGAGAGTGTGTGTGCGTGGAGATGACATTCATGTGCTATGTTTATACAAAACTTATAATAGCACACACAATTCGAGCGCTAAAAATAACTCGCGCGACATTCATGATGTTGCGAAATTACACCTTAGAATAGTCAAAAGGGCTTTAGAGGAACACCTCTATTTCATAATCCGTCTCAATTCGTCATTTACACTTGTGAAAATCTAACGATCCTTTGTTAGAATGTTACTCATGATATTCGGCTCTCTTTTATAAATGAAATTATAGGAGGGGCGTGCAGCTGGGTATACCCCCAATCACATACACACTTTCTAGAACTGCGTTAATCTCACTCTCTCTTATCGTTTCCCCCCAAAAATAATTGAAAACACGTTTTCTTCATTCGAATAGTATGTATTTTGGGGTACATGACGTTCAAGTAGTATGGTTTTTACTTCACGTTTGTCCCTTAATATCATAAAACGGTGAATTCATATCCCGTCGCCTCTTTGTCAAACAATTAGTAAAATTACTTTGAAATTTTCCCTTCCCAAATAGCTTACGAACATGTATGTCATTCTGAAAGGTACATATGAAAACATTGTTGGAATCTGCACCAGAATGACAGCTATTAGATGTAAATTATTCGTATTAATTTAGCTATTATTCATTGATAGTGCTTGATCGCTATAGCACCATGTTGTAGATAGGTCTACTTCTATAATGATTATTTCGTCCTGGAAGTAACAACCGAATCAGAAAATACTCCCAAAGTTTCCTTCCTGTTGAGCAGCTAACTTTTTAAAATTTTACTTTTTGTAAAAAATCTTTTGTGCAGTGAACCTTGTTTATTAGATGCATGAGAGCAACAATACGATGACCTTTTTTTAAAATATAAAGTGTACTTTAAAAAATGACCCACGGCCCCACACTTCATCATCCCTCCCTCAAATATAGGGGAAGCAAACATTCCAGATAACCTCCCTGCATTATGAGTTTAATAACTACTTGATGTCATCCGTGTTATATATTTCTTTTATTCTTTTCTAACCAGGGGCCTCTTGCATAAAAAGTTGCGATTAAACGCAACTCAAAAAATTAAACGCAACTTGATTTTCAACCAATCAGGGTAGAGTATTTGGGACTTGCGTTTAATTTTTTGAGTTGCGTTTAATCGCAACTTTTTATGCAAGAGGGCCATGGGCCATGGGTTGTGTTTTATTTTTGCTTGCTGCACTCAAATGTGGGAACACTGTGGTACGTTGGTGAATGCTATTTACATAAGAGGTCATGGGTGCAATCCTTGCTCGGTGCTTACATCCAGTGGCGCAAATCCATTTTGAAATTGGGGGGGGGGGGGGGGACATTCGCCTCCAAAATTCTTTGACAAGCAAAAAAAAAAAAAAAAAAAAAGGTTCTTCATTTTTTTTGGGGGGGGGGACATTCGCCTCCAAAATTCTCTGACAAGCAAGCAAAAAAAAAAAAAAAAAAAAAAAAAGGGTATTCAAAAAGGTGGGGGGGGGGAGGACATGTCCCCCTGTCCCCCTGGATTTGCGCCCATGCTTACATCCTTTGGCAAGGTGTCGAACCCATATTTGGTTCTCCCGACCCAGGTGTATAAAGTGGCTACCTGTGTGAGTAATGAAATTGCAGGGTCCTAGGTAAAATAATATTACCATTTGACCATGATCAAATACCAGACTAGAGTTGACGGTCGGGTATCTTTTCCTGAACGAAATTCGTTGAGGAGGGAGTACTAAACAGTTGCCCACAGCCCCAACAATATTGGACCAGTTCATTCAGGTCCACCCTATCCTCCATGTTGACAGGTGGACAATTGTTCATGTGAGATTATTCCTTCCTTTTCAATTTTCACAATGATCCGTCAAATACATTGATAAAAAATCTCTTGCATCAACAAGAAGGGGGGTGATAATCTATAATGAAACAATTTCCACTGGTTTTGTTTGATACATTTCACAAGGTATATTGATAAAACAGAAAAGTGACATCAAGAAATTGATCTATGTGCTCAAGCATTCACGGGCGTGTTTTCGCCAGCAGATGGCAGATTATGTGAAACATAGAGGAGGATTTTCTACTATAAATAAATCGATTATACTTCTGAGATATGGGTATATTGAGTGGTGTATCCCGCTTGGGGTTCGGAGTGTTTCCGCCCCTCCATTCGAAGACCTAGAAAAAAAAAATTAATGCAACTTTGCCGTGGGCAAGGGGGCTATACGCTACGCAGACATTTTACCCCCTCCCCGGTCCGGAGAGGATTTCGCCCCCATAAATGTGTCAATTTCTGAATACGCCCCTGTCAGTCGTGAAGCATCAAGCATTAGGCTAGTTGAGAACT
Source organism: Heliocidaris tuberculata (assembly GCA_025618425.1). Lineage (NCBI taxonomy): Eukaryota > Metazoa > Echinodermata > Echinoidea > Camarodonta > Echinometridae > Heliocidaris > Heliocidaris tuberculata. Next base: position 9,737,026 of record CM046847.1, on the reverse strand, counting down.
ATAGACAGATCTGAAGTGTCGTGAAGTCAATAAACTCAACTGAAATGAAGGATTAAGGACCACCAATGAATGTGTGATTCGGTGATTCTATAACCAGAACACTATCCCTTTTCAAGCAGACTCCAAAAAAGGGTCAGTGATCGACAAAGGGTGTATCTTAATCATTATGCCATCTTTCATCTCCACAAAGATTATCCCCTGTTAAGTTTTGATGAAAGGGTGTAATGATATTCATGCGATTATGCTGAGTATTGCACACACAAAAAGCCTCTCGCCTTCGCTTCCGACATGATTTTCCATTAGTGTAGGTACGGGGGGGGGGGGGGGGGGGGGAGTCTGAAGGGTCAGTCGGGAGGCCCCAAAATGTAAAAAAAAAATAATAAAATAAAAAATAAAAAATAAAAAAAGTGTAAAAGAAAGAGAAAGAGAAAGTGATAGAGAGGAAGGACATGAGAAAAAAGATGACACGATGATTGGTCGATAAGATTAAAGAATACTTTGGATGACAATGATTATTAAACCAATGTGGAGAGTGATACAAAGAGAAGCACAGACGCCACCGCCCTCCCCCCCCCCCCCCCGGAGGAAAACGATAATGATTATCATGAAAAGGGAGGAAGAGAAAGAGAAGGAGGAGAGGAATAGGAGTAGGAGAAGGAGGAGGAGGAGGGTCAGCAGGAGGAGGGACAGGAAAAGTAGGAAGGAGATGAAGAGGAGGAGGAGGGGAGAAGGAAGAGAATGGGAAATGAGGAGGAGGAGGAGGAAGAGGGGGCAATTTCTAATCCAGTCTACATTCAACATGAAGAGCTATCAGTCTTCTAAAGGCCACGGCACACCTTACGATCGGTCTGCGATCCGATTTGTGAAAAAATCGCTATGGCATTAAATATTGGCATTTTAACAAATGAAATCTACCCTATTCACTTTCTGAAAGTAATATGAATACTAAACATAGGGTTTTAGTGAGCTGTCAGCTTTCTACAGGGAATAAGGGCAAAATTAGTTTCAAATCGTAGGCAGTCGTACGATTTTCGTGACATCACTACGACTCGGAGCCGATTTGGCCATTCCACCGACTAGAAAACTCGGCAAAGGCCGTATTATCGATTTTACGTTCTGTATGACTAATCAGACCCTCAATCAAAAATATTTTTCGTTTTTAAATGATTTGTCAAATGATATTACATTTTCTTCTGAAATCGGATCGCAGACCGATCGTAAGGTGTGCGGTGGCCTTAATAAGCGCTCATTTCTCCCTCTCTCTCTCCCTATTTATCCTATAATCTCTCTATCCCTCTCTCTGTTTTATACATACATTACCTTCAACCCAGTTTATCACGTCATGCTGTACCGACCTCTTTTTTTCCCCCCTAACCATCACCATCTCAAGGAGTCAATTATTTGTTTCCACTTTTGGACTCCCGAGCCCTCGACTCGATCCTCTTGGGAGCTGATGTTTTACTTTCCATTCAATACAAGTGTGGCATCCTTGTCAGACGATTTCAAAAGCAAGCTGGGGAGATAATCCGCTGGGAAACTGATACAAATAGAAACCGTCTTTTTGTGTTCTATTATGCTCTGTTCCACCAATTTACATGGTTTACGCGCATGAGAGGCATCCGTCTTCATTGTCTGATGCAATGGCGGATTTAGAGGGGGCACAAACGACCCGTGCCCCCCTCATTTTGAAATCCAAGTGGCATACCTTCAGTACATAATTCCAAGAATGTGCCCCCTCCCCCTTTTCAGGAGATGGCCTTATCTTTTGAATTGATTTTTTCCTTCTCTTGTCAGTAAATTTCTGGAATAATATTATGCCCCCTCTTTTCCAAAATCCTGGATCCACCCTTGGCTTTGCGTATGTATATGTGCGCGTGAGTGATACCTTATTGCATGATATAATTATCACAATACTTTCACACTTCTAAATTATATGACTGGATTTTAATCTTTTTGCTGCTTTTCTATATCCTGAGTCCAACAAAAACTCACGCCACCTTTCATTTCTTTCTTGCATTTAATCCCACTGATTTGATTTCCTCTTCGGCCTAGGTTAAAGAAAGAAAGAAAGAAGAAAAAAAAAAGGGGGAGGGGGAGGGGATATGGTCGAACAATAAGGAACTTCGTGTATCCGACCATCCTTTAGTATTGTACCTAAGTGGATAATACATCGTCAAAAGCCTGGCTACCCCTATCCCCTAAAAAAAATTATTGGGCAAAATATTTATCCAAAGTAGAAATACCCACTTTCCGTTTGGTGGTGACTCTTAAAATCCAAGCTCTTTGGCCAAGCCTCGTAACTGTGTTGACATGCAAAAGAAATGTCGGAATTTATTGCTAGTCTTCTTTCTTTGATATCTAATTTAAACGCTTTCACTGGAAAATGTATCTGCTAGACCTATCGCGCGGCCTCACGCAACTCCTAAAATTAAACCAAAGTCCTAAAGAATTCGATTATGAATGCTTGAAATTGAGTTTGGGTATTCAACCTTCTATGCAACGGGTTTTGTAACTACTAAAACATGTAAAATGGCATCTTATAAGAAGATGGTAAAATTCTAAAAGAAGGCACACTCCATACGGTACTGGAAAATATTGCATATAAAAAAATTATTCTTACTTGTGTTACATGCATGAAAGTAACCAGTTAATCAGTGGCTTATAGTGGGGGATTGGGGACATTGAGAGGGTATTGGTATCATAAGGGGGGGGGGGGGCACCGGACATACTGGATGAATGAAATACGTAATAAGGCCATCGAATAGTGTGGGGGTAGGGGAAAAAGGTATCCTATACCCTCTTCTTTTCACGTCCCCTTTCCCCTCACGCTCCCTTTCCCCTCACGCTTTCTTTCTCCTTTTTTTTTCTTTTAGCCGGCCGATGGGAGGGGGTAGCACCCCCTATCCCCATATCTACTCCACTGGATGTAATAGAGAGGATATTAAAGTAAAAACGATGAATAAAAAGCGTTCATTTTCCAAACTGATCGCAATGTTAACGTGAAATTTTCAACACGTATTTCATATCTATTTTCAAAGACAGGAAATTAGAGACTGTTATGTTTATATAGGCGGATGAGTTACAACGTACGTCACAACATTAACGCACTGAATGTTATGACGAACGAATGATGTTTTACTATATCAGGGAATGATCTGATGTGTTTTCACTGACAGGAAATCTCAAGAGCACATTTTGAGAGTCTCTGCTTTTTCAGTAATGAAAAATCTATCTTTGGTGCTCCTTTTCTAAATGAAAAACATACTGAAACATCCGAAGCTCTTTCATTGACTTTTCAGCGGTGTTGTGTTCAAAAGGCCATGTCACCAGGCATGACGATTCCTTGTCATGGCCGATGGGGGGGGGGGGGGGGGGGGGGGGGGGCGACATGCGACGTTTAGTCTTGACGGCGAGCGGGGAAGGTTCTGTGAGGGTACTCCCTCCCCGAATATTTGCAGCATAATACATTTTGTGGGGGGGGGGGTATGTCGCCAGCAAGGACGACGACTTCTTGTCATGGTCGATGGGGGTGGGGGCGACATGCGACGATTCGGGTCTATGAGGGTACCCTCGCTCCCACATAAGACGATTTGCCTTGGTAGCATAATGCATTAGCATTCCATCATATAATTATGATAATACATATCTTATGTCACTTACAAGGGAGCGTAGCGAGCGAGCTGGAAAATTTGCAATATTATGTTTGTGAAACTGTAATTTTGGCATTCCAGAGGGGACGATCCCACTAAGAAATTGAAGAGTAAGAGCCCCCCCCCCCTTGTGATCGCCTACCTCGCACATTATACTTGGTCCTATTGAAAAGTCTACAGCTCACCATATGACAGCCCATGTTACCTATATACTGTCAGTTTCGTAGTCTTTCTAGCCAAGACTGACGGCCCACGAGACCGACATTGTTCTTTCTGATGAATTTCTTTATTTTGTCAGTCTCTTTGGGTGCCGATCTCATCGACCTTTTGGGTATCTCCGTCATAGCAGATAATAATTGTGAGTATATCTTCCATTTTGATCAACTAAAATGAAAGAAACCTGACATTTTTAAAATTAATTTATTAATCAATTATTATCATTAAAAAAATATTTACTTATTTATCTATTTTTATTTATTTATTTTTTATTCATTTATTTTTATCTATTTATTTTTTTATTTTTATTTTTATTTTTATTTTTTATTTTATTTTATTTTATTTTTTATTTATTTATTTATTTATTTTTTTATTTTTTTATTTTTTTTTTTTGGGGGGGGGTTTTACCAAATTTGTACATGCACTTTGATGAATAGATTAAGCACCCCCCCCCCCCTCAAAAAAAAAAGAAGAAGAAAAAAAAAGAAGAATAGAACGTTAGCGTGATAACGCTTTCGACAGCAACAATCTCTCATCATTAAACCTATACATCACGCATATAATTATGGTCGTGCCGTTACTCGACTTTGGCTGTGAAATGTGCATCGTTAATAGCATATTCAATTTAAATTCATCTGAATTGTGAAGGAATTCAAATAGAATCTGAAGTTCTGCAGTTCTTAGTATACAGGCTATTTTCGTCCCTCATGACTTATTTTTAGGCCAAGTAAATTTATTTCTCGGTAAGTGATTAGTTCACGGTCCATATTAAAATAACACACACCACCGATCGAGACCGTTTCACAGCTAAATGATTCCTTCCGCTTTTCGGCGATCTTGCATGACCGGACAGAAATATATTGTTTTTCAGAATGAAAGTGCTCATGGTTATCTTCTTGATAAGTTGATTATTTATAATTATCAATCAATTCGATTTATACTTGAGTTTCGGACGCAAACAATATGCACAAAATCGATTATTGTAAATGTTGGTATTATTTTACTCTGTCTATTATCTATATTTTGAAATACTCTTTACGATTATTCGATTCAATTCATAGATTTAAATACAATGCATTCAGTTCAGTCGTTATTTCTGTATCAATGTTAAATATACTGAGAGGTAACCACTGTTTTATTTATATTGTACATAGGACACTTTTAGTCCTGCATGGACAACTGACTTTTAATACCTGTATGTATTTTTATGCTAATAAACCAATTTTAAAATGGAATGCGTACATAGTATGATACTGTGAGTACAACAAGGATATATATATATATATATATATATATATATATATATATATATTGTCTTCTTTGTTTTATACTGCATGCAGGGTTGGCCTGTTCAGTTATGCAGAACTGCTTTCCAAAGTTTAACAAATCATTCTACAGTTCTACATGAAAATACAAAATACATAACACTTATAGGTAACATGGTAAATTACAAAAATGGAGAGTGAGTTAATGGTATTATGAAATGAACATATTTGAAAGCAATGCTGTAATTCTATTGAGTCAAGATATAAAGATTTGAATAGTTTTTAAAAAACTTATAAAGGGATGTACACTTCCGAGCATTACCAGGACAAACTGGCTCCAACATATGGAAAAGATTTTCTTCTACATTCTGTCCTTGGGCGGGGGAGTTGGAGGGGGCATTTTAAAGAATAACGTGTCCTATAATTCACAATTCGTTTGCATATCAATGATTCTAAATAATTCGGTATTAGGTTATTTTGAATTTTAAAATCAAGAACACAATATTGATATCTTATACGCTGCTCTACTGATTGCCATTTCAGCGTGAGTAACAAGGAACGCTGAGATGAATTGTAATCCTCATTCAAAATCATTCTAGCATATTTATTCTGGAGTTTTTGTATCATATTCCTATGGATTTTTTGTACAGCGTCCCCAATATAAGGTACAACCATAGCAAAATATATGATTCTTCAATATTTTGAAAGAAAGCATTTATCTTATCATCCGTACACAACCTATCGCCCAAGAGATTTTACCAACAAAGAAACACGTTGTTTGAAAGGTTTTTTTAATTTTCACCCCAAGTCCTACCATTTTCTAAAGGTAATTTTCTGAATTTTATTAACAAAACATCATTTCACAATTTTTCTTATGACCAAATGCTATGACTTTCGTCTTTTGCGGGTGTAAATGCATATTACTAAGTATAACCATTTTGCATATTGTAACATAATCATCTTGTATGTTCTTCTGTACCTCCGTAATTGATTTACCGTGATTACAAGTAGCTGTATCATCAGCATAGAAAGACATACAATTGAAATGCAAATTTACATTACATATATCATTAATAAAGAGACAGAATATCAACGGTCTCAATATAGATCCCTGTGGGACTCCTGATCTGGTCTTCAAATATTCACTAGTGCAATCAATAACTGTTACAAATTGTCTCCTGTCTGTTGAATATGATTCCATCCAATTGTATTCTTTCCCTTTAATACTATACTACATAATATTTCCAAGAATAAAATTGTGTGGAATAACATCAAAATTTTACGTAGATCTAAGAAATTATCCCCAATAATATGTTTATGGTCCATTTTATCACACATGATAATCCGTAATTTCAGTTAAACATGTAGCAGTAGAATAAGATGGTCTAAACTCTGAATGACAATTCACAAGGAATTTGTTTACCTTTAAGTATGTATAAAGTTGATCATGTATTGCTCTTTCCAATGTTTTGGACAAGGCAGGTAGCACAGAGATGGGTCAAAAATTATCAATATCAAAAGATCCTCCCCTGTGCATTGGAATAATTCATGCAGTCTTAAATATTTTGGAATAATACATGTTTGTAAAGTCGCATTAAATAAATGACTCAGAAGGTCACCTATATATTCTGCTGCCACATAACAATATAACTTTCCCATTGAAAATAGAAAGTAACCCTTCATAATATGTGTGACTCGTGAGAGCGGCTGAAAGTTGAAAATTAATGTCTCCATTCTTTTTCTGCCTATTCGATTCGGCAAAGGTAAAGATTGGACATGATTATGGATGGGAAAGGTAGGATTATCCAAATATCACTTTGCAGTACGTTAATCTCTCTCTCTCTCTCTCTCTCTCTCTTTCTTTCTCTCTTAGCATTCTTTAAACAATTAAACTGCGCCCCAAACACCTAAACTTATCAGCTCAAAAGTAAAAACCATATATACCCTTCTTTAAATTAAGAAATTACAGGACAACGTAAAAATGATTTCTTTTGCACTTAACCCGGGGTTGGTAGTCACAGTTTGATGAGAAACAAGCGAGGAATCAAAGCGACCGAGCGGTAGAAAATGCTACCTTATGCACTTTATTTGGGGCGCAGAAATTTAACAAAACCCCGATGAACCTTATGCTCTCGAGCAAAGAAAATGAAGTTAGAAAATTTCGAATTCTAAGCCATTAGAAAAAGCAATATATAAACTAAACCCCATATTGGGGGCGCGAAATTACGCAATCCTAAAGAAACATATGCGAAGGAGCAAAGCGACCGAGCTTTAGAAAATTTAGCATTTTGAACATCTTCAAGACGCTTATCCTTATGCAATTTACACTGGATTTGGGGCGCATAATAATTAAAGACGATAATTTTTCTTTCTTTTACCCCCTCTCACTTTCTCTCTTTCCCGATTTTTGTACCCCTCAAGTGCCGCTAGGGGAACGTGCTCCTCAGCCCCCCCCCCCCCCCTTGATTCGCCACTGGGTCTACGGAAATGTACACACAAAACATTGGAAAAAAAAAAAAAAAAAAAACCCCAGCTCATTCAATGCAACTTTCGTAAGGTTCAAATGAACACCGTCCTCTACAGATTCACATACGGTGTCATGGTCATGGACGTCGCTGGATCATTTACTTGGGAGAGGATTATAATTCCAGATAATATTCAAACTCCCTACCTTATATGGGGACACTCTTTTGGGAGTTTTATTCCCCTTGGTGATTTTTTTATTTCTGATCATTCTGCACTTTTCTCTTTTGTGTGTGTTTTTTTTTCTTGCCGGTCGGTATAGATTTTTTGTTTTATAATTCGCAAATAGCGATCCTAATTAAGGCAGTTGTGCCCCACTCCCCCCCCCCCCCCCTCCCTAAAAAGAAAAAAAAAAATCCAACCCTCCTCTAGCGACTGCCGTAGGCCTGGTCACACTACTTTCAAGAATCTCGCTATTTGCATGAATACAGACTTTAAGACCAAACCACACATTAAATAAGTATACCGAAATCTGAATTTAATCGCATCAAGTGTTTGTTTCCAGTGTTTATCTTGTGGGATTTTCGCACCATGACAAGTTTCACGGGTCGAAATAAGGAAAAGGGGGTTTACGTCACCTGACTTTTCAAAATTCAGAAGAGGAAAAGATAAATGCAGAGAGGTTGCAAGTTGGTTAAGGGTTCTGGAGAGCGTGGAAGACATTTTCTCGGAGATCTATACCCACTCAAGCAAAGCGGCGGGGAGCGAAAAAGGTGCTGCCATCACAATGAATCGGTGCTCAAAAGAAACCTGGATGAAGTGGGATCGAGGCAGACGAAAGTGTGACGAAATAAGAGTGAAAAAAGAACGACATCTTAATGGTGATAGATGTCTTTGCGAGTCCTTGGAATACTAATTCAGTGCTGTGTCTCTATTGTCCCCTTCCCCTACCGTGCCGCTATTTGGGTGGCTAAGATGTATTGTACCCTACACGATAAAGCATTCATGGGACCCCTGCATCAACAATACCATGAGATCTGGATATTCAGTTGGACTTCGGAGATCGTGCTCTGAATAAAATCGGACTTCTTTCTTTTAAAAGAAGATGTTCACCTTTGGATAATCGCCTCACTTGTTGCCTGGGAAAGTAAGGAACAGAGCAACTTTCTGCCAACGGCCCATGGGGTGCCGATCCAGATAAATTGGTTCTAACTGTCACTTTACTGGTCGCAGATGAAATAAACTGCATTCGACATCAGTTGGTGTGTTTTATCATTTAGTTACATTCGAGGACGAATTGATCAAGCAATTGAGGAGCTGATTGGTCAGCTAAAACCAGGGTAAGTCAATTTATTGATGTATGTTTATTTCATAAAATGTTTTCATGTCAATGTGATTACGTTCCGAAAGACAAACATGGAGGTCTATTATTGGAAGACAACATGTATTTTACATCTGTACAACTGCTGACAGTGGATAAGCCTGTTTAAGAATATATTTAATTTTGTATTTGATAACTTATGTTTCATTTTTTACAAGACTTGTCGTTCTGAATTTATTATGTAAAAAAAATATAGGCACCGTATGCTGCATGAACATAATGAAGGAGTGTACGATTTGAACCTTTCTTGTTCATAATAGCTGACTACACTGTCAAAAAGGGGGGCTATTTTCATTCAATTGAATGCAAGTAATCGTAAGACTTGATAAGTATCTTACAAAAGAAAATAACCAAGGAATACTTGTAACAAAGAAATCTATTAACTGAGTATAAATGGTAAAGAAATAACACATAAGTAAGAATGTATTTTTAAAATAAGAATAAGTAAGAATATATTTGTAAAGCGCTTAAAGTGTAGGTGTATCAAGCACTATATAAATCCAGACTATTATCATTATTAAGAATGAATGACATATAGAACTCGATAAGCTAAACGTCAATTGTAAAATGTTAGAGCATATTATTGTAAACAAATTGATCGAACACTCTGTAAAATATGGTATTATACCAGACTCACAGCATGGGTTCTTACCTAAACGATCTTGCACTACTCAGGCTGTCAGTTTGTTTTTTGATTGGGCAAAAGTTTTAGATCGCCCTAATCCACCCAGAATCGATGTTGTTTTTTTTTTATTGGGCGAAGGCTTTTGATAAAGTTGATCATTATTTACTGTTGACCAAATTGCATAAATATGGTATTTGTGGTAGAGTACTTTTTTGGATTAAATCTTTTCTTTCAAATCGGAAACAGAGTGTGTTGTTTGAGGGTGGTAAATCTGATTGGGTACCCGTGAGTTCTGGTGTACCTCAGGGGTCAGTGATTGGGCCCATCCTTTTTAACTTGTACGTTTCCGACTTGCCTGATGTGGTATATTCGTCTATTCGGCAGTACGCCGATGACACCGTACTATACCGTACAATTACTAATTCAAATGATGTTGGTATTTTACAAACAGATTTTTCCAATATTAATCGGTAGTGTCAAGATAATTGTACGTCTCTTAACATTTCTAAATGTAAAGTAATGCACATTACTCGCTCTAGAAAATTAATTGATGTTAACTATGATATAAATGAACAGTTTCTTGAAGCGGTCAAAACTTATCAGTATTTAGGTTTTGTTATTTCTCATGACCTCAGTTGGACACATCATGTAAGGAGTGTTGTTACTAAATGTTCAAGATTGTGTGGATTCATACGTCGAATTGTTATTTCTAGAAATCCAGTGATACTAAAAAAATTATTTTGTTCACTTTGCTGTCCAATTTTGGAATATGGTGTACCCGTTTGGTTACCTTACCAAAAGAATCATATTCAGTCAATTGAAGCAGTACAAAGACGCTTCTCCCGCTTCTGTTTTTCTTATGAAAGAGCAAATTCTCTCTCATATCATGAACGTTTAGTTATTCTAGATTTGCCGCCTTTGTACAACAGAATGGTTTATCTTTCCGTTTGCTTTGTTGCTAAGAGTTTACATTGCTTATATGATATTTCTCGTACCATTTTGCCAAAAACAAGTTCTCGAAGGACACATTTTCTCACTTTCAATCATGAATTTGCTAGAACTAACTGCTTAAAGTTCACATGCTTAATTATGTTCCCCCGTTTCTCGGACACACTCCCACGTTCCATTGCTGATTTATGTGTCGATGCATCTGTGTGGCCTTTTTTAAACGCTTTACGCAATATGCTGTTTGACATGCCTCCAATTGTCGATGCATATTGAATTTCTCTTAGACAGTATCCACTGAATAACAATATAAGTGGTTTAGTGTTAGCATTTTTTTCTGATAATTTCACTGTTAATAACCTTAGGACACAGGTCTTCTCTCTCTCTCTCTCTTTCTTTTCTTCTTTCTCTCTTTCCTTTTTTTTTTCTCTTTTTCTTTCTTTCTTTTTTTTTTCTTTCTTTTTTTCTTTTTTTTTCTTTCTTTCATTTCATCCACAGGCATGTTATGTTTTATTCTTATCTTTTTTATTGTTGCCACATGCTGCCTATTATTGTTTGTATTAGTTTGTATAACAACAACCAATGAGGAGAGCCTTTAAACAGAAATTATCATTTCTAATAGGTAATCCCCAGGCATTGGTTGTTGTTAATGTTACACTTATGTTGTTATGTTTGTTTGAAAATTGTTGTCATGTTATTATATGTTCCTGGAAATTAAATAAATAAATAAAAAATAAAATAAATTTAACTTCACTAAACTCAATTTATGAAAATCTAGATGAAAATCGTAAATAAGTCTGCTTATGCCACTACACAGTGACATAAGATTTCGTCATATTAATACTGACACTTTGAATTAGAAACGAAGAAACCTTAAAACTGAGATGTAACTTTCAAAACAAGGTTCTTCAAGATGCATGGTTTAATTTGCTCGACCAAGGTTTGAAGTACAACATTATTGCTATAAACTGTATACTCGCTCTGCAGATATAGTACAGTGAAATGAGTTATAAAGATAATTTTCAGTTCCGGCAGGGGCGTCGATCCGTTTTGCGGATGGAGGGGGGGGGGGGGGGGCAGGACAGCCTAATTGTACCATTCATGATTTTTTTTAACGCCTCGCCTCCTAATTACCATCTTCTCCACGATAACGTGAAGCAGGGAAAATTAGAGAATTTGCGCGCAGAGCGCAGCGAAATTGAAGTCTGATCGTGTAACCTTATGTATTTCTTTGTTTGGAAGGTTTCATTTCCCGAGTTTTGCATCAATTTCCTTATCTTATTTTTCACCTCCGGATTTATTGAGGGCAAAACGATATGTTTGCCCTCCCAATATTTTAGGGGGGGGGGCAATAACTACCACCCCCATTATCGACTCCCCCGAGATCTAATGATGGTGGTAATCAAATTCTCACCGATTCAAACGGAAATGGCACTCAGTCTGGATGTTTCATTAAAATGCAAAAAAAAAATGCAAAAAAAAAAAAAATAAAAAAATAGTGGTGTATGTCAAAACTGTATAAAAGCTGAATAATAAGGATGAAATAAACAAATCGAGCTAACACGCAGTCTCCTTTGTGCAAAATGTGAGCTGTACTTATACGATGTCCATGAATGAGGTTTCCAGCCTGTTCTTGTTAGTTTTAAAAAAAATCTTAGTCCAAACAACGCCCCCCACTAGTTAATAAACCATTCAAAATGCTTTTAGCCAATTGATTTCTGAATGTATTTCCACGGAACTCAAGATTAGCCAAATGAAAATACGTAAACGACTATGCATACAACCGAGTCGTGGATGACACACTTCTTAGAAATCAACCATAAAAATGCTCGTTATCGACGCCGAACCGCGTAAAATGGAAATGTAGGAATCGTATTAAAACTTTTTCTCAAACTTTAGCTGACGTTTATATAGTGGTGTAGAAAGAAGTGAAAAAAGCTGGCGAAATGTATTTCAAAAGACCCAATCTTCCTTATCAACCCTTTCAGGACAGGAATTATTTAAGGGCTATATTGATCATATTTTGTTCTTCAAAGTGGCAACAATGATATATTTCTTTATTGCTACATGGTTCTAATAAGGTGTAATGTCTTTGAAAACAATATACATGGTTAGGAAGTTTTGTCAAAAAGTTGAAAAATTGCAAATTTTGATAAAGAACAATGATTTAGAATCTCTCAATGTGTTGCCAATTTAAGAATTTTAAAGCTTATTCTCGTTTTAAAATTCCTTGCATCAAGCGCAATATGGTCATCCAACAAAAATGGACATAGTGCGTGAAGAAATTTTTGCTCTTTCTACTCATGCATCTGGTATATTTTTTGGAGCTCCGAATCAAAAGTTATTGAGCCAAACCACAAAATGGGGTCATCTGTCTTGAAAGGGTTAAAAAGAATGTTATTAATATTGATTCTGGGGCTGTGAACAGAAAGAGCGAACACAAACAGCTTCGTTCCATGTTGGATACGCCACCATGGAGCATATAGACCCCCTGTTCTTAAAGTGCGGCCCATGGGCCACTTGCGGCCCGCGCGACGATTTCATGCGGCCCGCCAATATATTTAGTAAAAAATATATAATTTATTGTTTTATGTAATATTTTGATACATAATACATCATCCTAACTATTAGTAAGAATAAAGGTATCAAAATAGCACTTCTGAATCATCCGTTCCCTGTCCTACCACGCCAGTTTGAAAAAAAAAAAATCAAACGGTTATAAAGTGTCATTTTTTACTCGCTCGCTTTGCCTGCTCGCTGAATTGAAAAACCAGAAAGTTAATACATTAATGTTTTCGGACAAGAGATGTCAGTCCCATTACGTCTTTGTGTATGTATGTGCAATACTCAGTGGCCCGCAACGTAATTTCAGAAATATTTCTGGCCCGCCTGACAAAATGATTAAGAACCCAGGATATAGACCAATTATTCTCTCTTCTGCATTAGCTTTTGGCTATAAAGAGTTAAGGTGCATTTCTTATTTCAAGCAAGCCACTAATGACATCATTTGAAGCGATTTTAAAGTGTTTCCTTATTGTGTAATTGTTATTCGACTTTGAATTGACTTGATTTAATCATATCTTACTGTTGTATACTAAGACAGGAACAGTTTATTTGGGGGGATTTTCAAATTTATACCATATAATAGTTTGATATAGGTAAGATAATAAGGTGATTGGTCGCTAATTATTTTGGTAACAATTGGGGAAAATAAATACTGAATAAATATTTACTTAGAGACATTTCAATTAAGAAATTTACACGACGCATAGCATGACTTATGAAATACAATTCTTAGACGGTGATGCAGCTACGTATAGGGGCATGGATGCGGGCGCCCTAATCAAATTTGATATTGCCATGTATAAATCATGGTATATTAGCATGGGGCTGTGTAGTACAAATACAACTGAACAGAATAATTCTTCTTAAAGGAGAATGAAACCCTGGGGAAAAATCAGTTTTAATGAAAAGAGAGGATAGAGAGAAGCAATTTTAAAAAAGTTCCATCAAAATCGGTTACGAAATGAGAAAGTTATGAAAGTTTGAAAAGTCTCAATTTACTTTCTATGGCGATCCTCAAATTGGCAATGTTGCTTCAAAGTGACACTCTCCATAATGTTTTGTACACATGATTTCATATTTTCCCCTTTATCTCTCAAGATGCAGCTTTTCTCCTTCTTAGCTCAATATATATCGTGTGAAAATGTATTTGACACAACATAGGCCTATGTTGAGTTCACAAAAAGACAAACAGCATCTTTAGAGATAATGGAAAAAAATGTGAAATTTTTGTGTACAAAACATATTGAGGGTTGTACTACTAAACCTGCCATTTTGAAGCAACATTGCCAATTTGAGGATCACCATAGAAAGTAAAGTGAGACTTTTCAAACTTTCTTAACTTTTTTTAAATTTCGTAACCGATTTTGATGGAACTTTTTAAAAATTGCTTCTCTCTATACTCTCTTTTCATTAAAATGGATATTTCTACAGGGTTTTATTCTTCTTAAAAAAAAATACTAAGAATAATATTATTTTAAAAATTAGGTAAAAATGACCTCCCTGTCATTTTTTAACGATATGTTTCGAAAGAACAATCATTGAATCGATAAGAGAGGGGAAGGGCAATGAAATTGGGAATGCGAGGAGAAAGTGATATGACCCTTCCCATTACCTCTCCGCTTGGTTGCTTTTCTCCCTCGCATTTCATCCTCCCATTAAGACCCATACGCCCCCACACACACACACTCACACACACATGACTGGCAATGTCCACTCAATGAATTTACCCGCGCTACGCCACAGCTCTTTGGTAATGATTGATACATATAGGTGCCCCATTGTAAGACATTTTGATTTGATAACACAGATGTATCATATCTACACTCTTTCAATTCTTCCAGACGAAGCAGTTATAAATGTACAAAATAATTCAAAGTGAAAAGAAGAATGCAAATAAAACTGACTTTCGAGTACTAGTCATATATATTTTCAATAGAAAATATAAACCTCCACAAACATCGCAGTGTTAATAAACTGAATTACAACAGTGTTTATCAGATTTGGTGAATAACAAATTATTTTTCTTATGCAACGCCATATTATAATTCTAATTTCACCAGTATTATATCCCTAAATCGTTGAAATGAGAATTTTTATTTGAGTTTTAAAAAGCCAAAGGACGATAAGAAACATGTGCTTTACACTTTGCATAAAGTTGCCCTTTTCCTTACAATTATATGTATATATTTGACAATTTGTTCGTATTATCATCACTTTCTCGCCAAAGTAAATGTCTGAAGATCCCAATACGTAATATAGGGCAACCGAGTATTCAATCTTCGTATGGACTATGGAGCTATATGGCTACACAGAGGTAACTTAAAAGTGTTAACAAGATGACTGCTATATGCATGCTAAGTCGTGTGTCAATATTATGACAAAGCTTAATGGCTTCGTTCAAGTCATTCAATGTAAGCACCATACAGAATCCGGAAAAAGGTGTATTGTTTACCGCTGAAGCTGACTCCCAACCGTTATGACAATTTCCCAAAATATTTCGGAAGTAAAATGAAGGAAAGGGGCCCCAAAAAGGTGGAGGGGGTAAGAAAAAAAAGGGGGAAGAAAGAAGGTAGAAAATGGAAAAGGGGAGCAAAATATTGATAACAAGAGAGAGAATGAGAGAGAGAGAGAGAGAGAGAGAGAGAGAGAGAGAGAGAGAGAGAAACGACTTTTTACAGAATTATATTGTTAGCATTGATATTTCAGATTAGTTACTGAAAAATAATAGTAATGATAATAATTAACATTTATATAGCGCTTAATTTACATATTATTTCCAAGCGCATAACAAACTTAAAGATAAACTTAACAAACAACTTTTGAAGAAAAACATTAGTTTTTACAATAAGAACAACATATAGAAATACAACATATAAGACAAGGTCATAAGATTGAATATAATTATGAAATTATACACAGACATAACTACGAATTCGGAATTACAACCTGATTATACATATTAACTAAATTGTGAGATTACAAAATGGAGAGATAATGTCTTTAATCTGGTTTTAAAAGTGGCTAGTGTGATATGTAGGGCGTTACAAGCAATATAAAAAGGTCTGAAATTCTCTCATCAATATCGACTAGTCATGGTTTTGTAAAAGCACCACCAGTCGTAATGCTGAATCACTATTCATGAACAAGAAATAGATAATAACACTATTTGAGCCCTAACCTTATATACAGGAGCCTAATCGTGTACAGGCTTTCATTTTATTTAGGCTCCTCACATTCTACAATCTTATTTTTTCATTTCATATCTATACCTTGCAAAACTTACTTTTAACATAGTAGACATTTTAACTGAATATTAAATTATACATTATATACATCATATTTACCTGTTTTGTTTCGTAACAGATTTATCAGATGGTATGAATCATGATAATGTTTTGGTTTAAATGCTGAACAAGTAAATGTCACATCGCAAAGTTCAATCAACTATTTTCTTAATTTCGGTTTTACCCACTCGGATATCTAACGTCTCTTGCCCGAACATCGAAATTCCAGTTTCAAAAATTTTAGGAGCAAACTCACTATTGATATTTCGTTTTATCATTATCTAAAATTTGTATAGCTGTATTTTTTTTTTTTTTTACTTAAATCGCCCTTTTCTCTTTCATTTTTAAAAAATCTATCAAAATAGTCTTGTAGGCTCCTATTCATTAAGGCGCACTAATTTTACCTGGTTTCATTCATTTATGTCAAGATAGTGTCAATCTCCTTATTCTGTACCAGTCACAGTAATACTGCAACTCTTGCGTCCCCCTATCTCTTTCTATTCCCCCACATCTCCTAGTTATCCCTGCCTCTTTACCCCCCCCCCCCATATTGCCTGATCACAACATTGTCTTCTCTCTCTCTCTCTCTCTCTCCCCCCAGTACTGTTCACATCCCCTTTTTTTCTCTCTCTCTCCCTCCCCCTCTCTCTCTCTCTCTCACTCACTATTTTCCTCTCTTAAAAAAACCCCCAACTTTTGAATAGTGCTCAAATCAGCATGTTTCTTTCTTTCTTTCTTTTTTTAAATTTATGGACTGTAACTATCTTTATTTTATTCAAACAGGGGTCTTACTTAATAGACTCCTCCACTTATGCTTTCCTGTTCATTTACAATGTTTACATTATACCAGTTATCACTTTATCAGTGTAAACCATAACCAAGCAGATAGAATTATGATATGTTACATTTATGTTTCAATTTGTATAATTGTTATGTTTCTGTCCTTAATTTTCATATGTAGGCCTACGGTTTAACCAAAATTGTAAAACATATACATGTTTGAGGAAAATCAATAAACTTTCAACTTTAAACTTGTCTTGAGTGGTGAAAGGAAAATGAGAGATTGGTTGCATAATTACATGATTGCGCTTGTTCAAATTTTATGCCTAATAATGGTATTTAAAAAACCTGATCACGAGGTTGACACTTTGCGCTTCATAAATCAACGGACTAACTCTATACCCTCTTATGTATAAACCTGGACTTAAGTAAGTACAAGTTAAGGGACACATGCTCGTATTCTCGAAAGCGGCCCAAGTTAAGCCTGGCTTAACTTAGGCCGCTGATTTATGTAAGGCCATTTGTCAGTCCCTAAATCCAGTATACATTACAATATTTATGTAACAAATAAAGAAGCAAAATTATTTTGGGGGCATGAAATGAGCATCAGAAATCATTTTTTTTTCTTAATTTGCATTTAGTTCCAGAACTATGGTGTGTTAAAAGAGGGTGACATTTGGCACTTCATAATTCGGTGGACTAAACCTACTCACTTAAGTCGGGTTTAAGCCATAGGTTTATACAAGCCTGGCTTAAAGTTAGGCGGCTTTCGAGAATACGGGCCACAGGCAACAGGGGTTCATTGATCAGTTTATAGTGTCCCCACATGTTTATCATTATCTTCGCCGTTCTCTCCTTTCTAGACCATCTAGCTTACATATATTGTGTTTCTATCGCTTTACACTGGATTTGAATAGAGATAAAGGTGAATATTATTCAATTCAGATTCTGTTATCCCACCGTTTTCAAATCCCCGGGTGAGTTCCGAAAGACACAGAAACCTTTCCATCGCTTCGTAATCTTCAATTGATGCATTGTAACTGAGCTTTCATGTAACAGAACATCCATTCATCTTCTTTAACACTGATAGATAAAGAGATATTTCTTCCTCTCAGTACCTTCGGAAGGCCGTATCGTTTTTGTGCTAAGAATGACGTAGAGTAAGGTCCCCGATACTGCAGTGTAATTGCGTAATCAGCAGGAAAGAATACAATCAAGCGACTTCCTCCATCTTAACCCTACCCCTACCCCACCCCAGTAATTTGTTTCTCCTAGCACGGCTTGCAATGACTTGTACAGTGCGTAATTTATATTTTAAAAAAAAGGTATACCCGTACACAAAATCTAAATATTCCGTGACCTTCAGATTTATTTCATGATAAAGA